>VZRW01008838.1:735809-1064356 GCA_013398125.1 Aegotheles bennettii | reverse complement strand
GGGTTTGAGTTGTATTGTGTATTCCCCCCCACCCCCCCAAAAAAAAAGATCATTTGAAAATACCAAATGCATCTTATTGCTGCTTTATAGCTGCAATAGTTTCAGTTGCATGACTTTGTTTTTCAGGGAACACCACCCCCTCCATTTCCAGATCTAATTCTGAATCTGTGTTTCAGCTCTGTTTTCCAGCTCCCCATGCAGAGCGTGTGGCCAGAGCAAAAAGTGCCAGACTGTCTGAAGGCCAAAGGGTAGGAATGTACTAGATATTGCACACCTGAATGTGAGTGGAAGCCATGTCTCCTAGAGCCAGATCCCTCGCTCATTGCTTGGGTCTTTACTCTGGACCTTTGGTTTCTTTGAAGGCCGGTTTGTTTTCTCAAGAGCTTCTGAAGAAGCCAAAGGAGGAAAACATCTGGGGCATGGAAGCACAGGGTTTGACTTCAAGAATAAAAGAAAATAGGTTTGGGAGAGTTTACTCTCTTTCACCCATCAAAATAGACTGATTTCTGGATTAACATTTGAATGTCTACTTATTTTAGCTAGAAGTGTCTGCTTGTAGTTAATATTTCTGCAGCTTTGGCAAGTATTTAACTCCACAGAGAGCAGCTATTATTGCTATTTCTTCTTGCCCTGGTATGGTAACTTGCATGGTAGCCACAGCTGTCCCTCCAGCCGAGCAGTTGCAATGTGCATATTGCTACCCTGCCACAGCCGAGGCAAAGGAGAAAAATCGGAATTCAAGCCCTGTCTGAAAAAGTAAAAGGGACAAATTAGTTTCTTGTCACTGCGCTGCAATAAATACATTGTCATTTTTATACCCCAGTGAATCATATTCTCCATTTCCCCCGTAACTATTATACAGTCTGCTGGCAGTTCATCATTTTTTGGTAATTTTATTTTCACCAATTGTTTTATGAAATTTTTGAGTTTTATGGACACTAAAACAAATCTAGCCTGCGAGTATTATAGCCCTTTAAATCACTGGCAGGAAATCTCAAGGTTCCTCCAGACTGTGAGAGAAGGAAGCTTTAGGGAAGAAAGATTGCTCCTAGCTTATAAACTGAGCAAAAACCCAGAGATAAGTTTGTAAAAGGGACATACATCATCACTGGTGAATACCAGGACGTAAAACAACATCTCGCCGCTCAGCTCCCTTAAGAATAAAAATGGATTTTTATTTAGCAGAAACACTAAAGTAATTGGGGAAAGGAACACACAAGCTTTTCCATGCTTTCTTAACCATAACAATCCTTATTTCCTACAGAGCCACTGTGTCAGGCAGTGACTTGGCTAAAATGCAGTTAGTTGTAGTCCCAAAACAGGGGAAACCTGGCAGAAACCCCTAATTCTAACCTGGACGCATGCAGTGCTGGGCTGAATTTGGTCCACACAATGCAGGGAAAGTGGTGGCACCTGGACACAGGGGAAAGGGATTGGCCGAGTTCTCCCCTCTTGTCCGTAACCTTTGCTAACACTTTTCATTGCTAATCCTTCAGGACTGTTTTTGAGATGGCTTCACCGGTTGCACAGAATTTCAGACAGCAAATGGGAGACAGAGATCTCCAGAGCTGCCCTGTTTGCAGTCAGCTTGGTGTGAGCCCCCAGCCCTGGAAAGGCAGGTGGAGATCCAGGGAGGCTGCTATGGTCCAGCCTCTGCCCAGCATCAGCAGGTATCTCCATCCTTACACAACAAGTTTCTTGCCTTTTGCTTTCTGAGGAGCAGAGGGTTATGGTTTCTAAAACTTAAATCAAAACTGAGTCATGATATGATAAAAGCTGATTATTTAATTTTTTGTAAATGAGGTCTTTGTTGTTGATAAATTGCTTGATGCTCTTTGCATATCTCTGAATATAAGAAAGTAGAAGTAGATGAGATGGTCTTGCTTAGGTTGAAACTTTGAACAAGAACTTTCTGAACTGTAAACTCAACAAGTGCACACAGAAAAGCTCTCATCCCAGTTCTGACATGGACTTTGCAGCCTTGAATGAACTACTCCTTTTTACTTTTCCCTTTTATTCTCCTCTTAATATTTTTAAAGATTCTGAAGATATTTAGATTCAATATTTGTTTTGTGAATTGAATGAAACGTTGCTTTTATACCAAGCTGAATAATTTTTGTTTCTAAGAATTTTTTTTAAAATATAATGAAAATAAGAAATTTGAAAAATAATATAAAAACTGTTGCTCTGTCTCAGACCTGTGGTCCACTGTGGCTAGAAACGAAACAGTATATTTCTCTCAGTATACCCTTCCAGCAATCCATTATGTAGGAACTTACGAGCCAAAGGGAACATATTTGTTAATGGCCCTTGATGGATTTATTCTTTTTTCCTCTGTGAATTTATCGAGTTGAACATATGTACGCTCATGACTTCCACAGTATAATGTGGGAATGACTTCCACTCTGTAACGTGTTGTGTAACAGCAAAAAAATGCTTCTTTTTTTCTTATTTTAGGCTTCCTGCTCAGCTTTCTTTTCATTTGATGCCCAAATTTTGGCTTTAGCAGGAAGCTGTGAACTATGACTGACCATTTATATGCCCGGTGATGCCCATGACCCTAAAGATTCCTATTGTTGTCTTACCTGGGCATGCCTTTCCCAGTCTGAGAAGACCAGGTTGACTTTTAGTTTTTGGACAAAAAACACCTTCCTGAGGGAATGCGGGTGCTGCTCCCAGAGGAGGTTTGGGTTTACACCCAGTGGATTTGGGAGGCTGTAGCAGTAACTGCTGCGTGTTAGCTAAACATGAACAGTGGGTTGAGGCTCACTTCAACCCTTCCCTCTTAAAAGTCCTAAAGAAGTGAAACCAGTAAAGATTTGCCCCTGAGCCAATGGTGTTTTGGTTGCAAAAAGACTGTATATTCTGAATAAATCAGTAAAAAATAAACATGGGGCTGGTTTTCCAGCTCTGTTTTTGTATTCCCTGAAAAGAAAGACCTATAGGCTTGAGAGCAAACTGTCTTTGCCTATTTGCAGCCCTGGTTTTAGGGCTTGTCGTGCATTTTGTCTGTTCTGAACAGGGCAGCACAGCTCCATGTCCCCGACACATCACCATTTGGGTGTTTCAGGGGAAGATATCTTTAACAACCTCAGGATCACCTCCCTGCCCAGATGGATGGTGATTTTTCTCCTGACTCCAACATGAGAGCATCTTCCATCCTGAGGATTTATAACTGGTTTCTGTTCTAATAGTGGCCAAACAGGTGATAGAGGTGAAGCACTTAGTTTGAATGGTTGTGGAGAAAAGCAGGGAGGAGAACAAGGTACATTTGAGTGAGGAGTGAGTGAGTAGATACGCTCAGCACACCTCAATCCCTTCAGGAGTGCTTGTTTAAAAGTAGGGCATGGCTGGACAATAGTCATGAAATCTGGGGTGTATCTGTATTGGGCCAGAGGATTTCACATCAGTATGGCTTGACAGGAAGGGAGTTAACTGCAGCCATCTAAAGCTCCATCTCACTGGGGCTGTAGCCATGCCAGCAGTATCAAATGCTTCGCTGAAAAAAGTACTCCTTAGGGTTTGGCTTCCAGCCTTCCTGCTGTCTGGCTCAGAGCTTTATTGGTGGTGCTTGGGGGAGGAAAGGAAGCAGCAGGAAAAAACTCAAACCTGCTGTGGTAGCTGGTGCCACTGGAGATGCCGTGACCCAGGGATCGCTGCTGGGGCTGGTGCTGCCCCTGCTGAAGTGCCCCATTCCTGCACAGATCTGCTGGCAACGTGGGACAAAGTCCTGTGCACCCAATTGGCTTTGGGAACGTCCAGCTGTGCCAGACAGCAAATGCACAGCACAGTTTTTTCTCTGTTGTAGCAGCTCTCCAACACCTCTTTGAAAACAACCCCACTCACCTCACTCTTTGCTGCTCTGTACTTTCTCCTCCTTCCCCTTTTCTCTTTACGAATTGCAATTCTGAATTTTTACTCTCTGTAGCTAAATCTGTTTCTATTTTTTACCGTTTGATTTTTCCTTCCATGCTGTTTCATTTCAACTCGGAGCCCCAGAGCTGCTGCAGCATTACAACAGTTTTGTCATGTTGGCTGTCACCGTGCTGACAGCCCCGTGACAGCTGGCAGATGTACGGATGATGGATGTTTTCTCCCTTGTGCAAGGACGATGGGATAAAAGTGCAAACAAACCGGGTAATAGATGGGAAAAGCAGAGCAACGTTGATAAGGCCTGGTCCTCACTCTGTGATGTATGGGAAAGCAAGCTGTGGGCAATTTGTTTCAGAGAAATGAGGGACTCTTTGTAGAGAGGGACACAAGGAAAAGAAGAAAAAAAGGAGAGAAAATAAAATAATAATAATAATAATAGGAGGGGAGAAATACTCAAAGCTTGTCTTTATTGTGGCAACACTAGCCTGTTGTTATGGCAATAGGCAAATCTTGTTTCAAGGACAGGCTTTGGGATCCTTGGCTCACGCCTGTGCCTGGCATACAATGAGGGACCCAGGAGTTGATGGCTGGGCTGGAACACAGCATTTGTCTGTGCTCGTTTCTGCTGCTTCGCTTGTCTCTCCGCTGGCTTGCAGACAGTATCTCCTGGTATTTAGGGTATCCAGGCATCTGCTGAAGGAGCTAACAAATGGCTATGCTGAGTACAGGCAGGTAGAGAACTTTACAAGCTCACTTAAATTGGATAGTTGAAAAGCTCATCCACATGTGTGGATTCATGTGATGGGGTGCAGGTGGCCTTGACCAGAGGGTGAGTTCCCCTCTGCCCTGTAAGCAGTGAGCTCTAGGCTTGGAGAAAACAAATGCAGGTGATGGGAAAGGACAAGATGCTGCCGCACAGCCCAGTGCATGGATCTGGTCACTGGAGGAGATCAGAGATCCTCCAGCAAGAGTGTGGCGTGTAGAGGAGGACGCTCGTGTTACAGCCTCTGCTGTGTCTTTCTTCAGAAGAGACTGAGTGCTGAGAGGCCCTTTAAAATGCAAAGAATGTTTTCCGGGGCTCCCATATGGATCCTGAATATTAGTACCCCAGTTCTGTGATTGCTAACACGGATGTACGTGCCCTCATACACCCACTTACCAGCATGTACATTTTCAGGACGCTGTCATCTCTCCTCACTTCCTTTCCACCTTCGGTTCTGTCACTGTCAGGGACTTATTTAGGCCCATAATAGTGATAATTTATTACAGCACACTTCCTACTGTGAATAAATAAGTCTGTCTCCCGTAAACTCCCTGGGCAATTAGAAGAATGAAAGACTGTGCCACGCATTAGCATTTATTTTCTCCCAGCATTTATACAAGGCCATTTTCTTGCTGACAAATTGTGGGGCAAATTGTTCTCGAGAAAGTCTGTCAGATGAAAAGGTGTTATGATTAAACTGTTGGCGTAAATTTGGGTGACAATAAATCCTTTTATTGCATTAACTGGATTTATTTGTTTGCAACTCCCATTAAGGATTTGAAGAAACAATAATAAACAGGTTGATTTTGCACCTGCTTAAGGATAATTAATATGCACTCTAAAAATAGAGCGTCTGCTTAAAAAAAAAATCCATTTAGTGATCGAGAGGCTGGTGATCAGGAAATGGATGTAGAAATAGCTGTATGTGTATGTTAGCATTGCATTGAGAAAAACCCCAAGATGCGACGATGATGCAGTGAATCTGGAACGGCCAGAGTCTTGTTCAAGACCAGTGACCCAGTCCTAGGCTGTATGAGGGTATGGACATCCCTGGAGAGGATGTATAGAGGCTGTAGCATCAGGTCTGCTTCATGGATATGCTCTGCACCCGGCTGGGGTGAGCTTGGGGAGCAGGCTCTGCTCAGCTGCTGTGAGCCCTCTGCCCACAGCTGGCTCAGAGTCAGTCTGGCAGGGCTCAGGGGCATTTTACTGCTCATCTGCCTCTGCTTTTGCTCCAGCCCTGTATCAGCTCCAGCTTGGAGGGGATTTATAGGGAAAGTTTTGCTGCTGGTGAGCTGCTTGTGGAAAGGGTTTGTAAAGCTGGGATGACTCCTGGCTAAGAAAAGATTTTTGCTTCAGTAAGGGTCTAGTCCCCTGTTACTGGCTTGGATAAAAGGAAAGGGCAATACTAGTTCACCTATATTGAAAAACAAATTTAAAAATTGAATGGGAGCAAATACATAGAAAAATGCCTAGAAGGGTTACAAGAATGGGAAGTCCTATATGTCAAAAAAGATGAAATAACTTTGTATTGCTTTGGGAAAGGAAAAGCAATTGGTATTATGATTATATAGGGATAAGGTAAAGCTAAAATAGAGCTATCAATGAATGAGTGTCGTCTCCTGTCCTTGGTTCACCTCATCATTTTAGTCTCTCATTTTTAGTGTTGAATAAAACTCTTCTTCCCTGCCCTCAGCCTCCTCTACAGGCAAATGTAGAAAATTAGTCATGGTTAGCTGAAATAACTAATAGCAATATAGCTCTTACTGTTGGGATGGTGATAGCTAGCAGAAACAAGAGCCTGGCGGAGTATTCTGGTACTTCTGCTGGTATTGAAAACATCTGAGATGCTTCCTTGATAGATCTTTCTTCGTCCTCCAAGTTAAACAGTTTGCTGGGTGGGGAATGGGGAAGGGCTCGTGTTTGGGGCTGCAGCAGCACGGAGTGGGTGTGTTTGCTGGCACCAGTGGGTGTTTTTGCCTGTCAGAGGCCCTGCAATTTATGATGCTGCTGTTTTCTCCCTCTTCCCTTTGCAGCCCTCAATAGTTTGTGGCTTTCTGGCTCTGTGTGAGAGCTCTTTAAGCTTGTTAATGGTGTGGGTGAGTGCTTTGTGGCCTGCGGAGGGGGGAGCAGCTGCTCTGTGGACTCTTCTGAAGGGGGCTCCGACAGGGTGGTTGTGTGCCTTTGCAGTCTATCCAAACTAAAACCACCAACCCCCTCTTTGTTTTCCAACTATTGTGGTTCTGAGGAAGATCTTCAAAATTGTAACAGATTCCTTAGCTGTAGAAGAGTGAATTCAGCTTGTGCTTCTGCTATTGCCTCCCCATGTCTACATGGAGTCACTTCTTTCCTTGGTTGTTCAGCCTGAATGTGCAGATAATGTAACTTTTACTACCCAAGTTCACTTTCCTGTTCCCTGCTTTGCCAGCTGTGAGCTGGTAAAACAATGTAAGGAATTTTGTGTGTATTAGACCAGTCATTTTGGAGGAGTGTTGTGGGTGGTTTTTATTCTTGCAGCAGAAGTATTTCTAGCAGGGAGATGTGAGGGTGTTAGTGAACTCCAGACACCATGGCTTACGAGTTAGTTAATGTGCTACAACCAGCTTCATCTTATTATGGTGTTTTTCCAGCTCACAGGACTGTAGTGTGTTACAAGTAGAATAGTTTTTCTTTAATGTTTTTAATATTTTTCTACATCTTTAATGTTCTTCCACAACCATTAAAGAAGAGGGGCAGTATGTGTGCTGCCACACTAATGGCTTAAAACATTCCATTGGCTTTAAATTCTGCATTTTGGGGAGTGATTTGCTGTGGCAGCTCATATTCAGGGAAGGGTTGAGATGATTTCACAGCTACTTCCCAAAGCAGAGAAACAGCTTTTCATCTGCATTTGGTTTAGACATTGCGTTTAAGGTGTATTTTGGGGAAAACACTGATAATTTGTAACAATTGTAACAGGAATGTAACAATTTGAGTAATGTTTTCTGTCAGAAGGTTTCTTAGATACAGGATTGCACTGAATTAGGCTTCTGTTTTAACCCAGAGAGGCACTTCCTGACCTCCCTGGGGCAGGAGCTCTGGCTGCTTCAGATGCTCAGGTGGGATGAAGGCAGGCTGTGCCCAGAGTCCTGCTGGCGGAGGCTGCTGACCATTTTGAGGCAACAGCATTGGCTTTTACTACTCTCTGAATTTTATGGTAAGTAGTTCATGATTTATAATCATGAGCTTATTTATTACAGCAGTGAGTAGAGCTGAGACCCAGGGGAAGCCTCTCTGGACTCTGCTGGTAGAGTAGCAGCAGGTTCTTCCCTCTTTGCTCTCTGCTGAGAGTGGCAAGTTAGGACATTTGCTTTTTCTTTCTTTCTAAGGATTTCTCAACCAGATGCAGGAAAGACTTTCTTCTTTTAACATTTAACATATGCACAGGGCAAGTACACACATTTCTACACGATTCTACTCCTATCATTGACTTGTTGCCTAAAATTGTTGCATATGAATTCCTTTGGCCCAGAAATTTCCGAATGGGAATGTGTGGAGCAGAGTGGCTCCTGTCGCAGTTTGACAAGGTTGTTGGAGGGTAATGTGCTAAATATTTTTCGTCCATTAGTGGATTATAAAAACAGTTCATCACACTGATGCTTGGCACTGAGGGGGGGTGGAGAGCAGGAGAGTGGTTGTTAACTGGAGAGGGAAGGTCTCATCACTCATAGGGCTGATCCAAGAGGCAGGACTCCCACTAATATCTGACTTATACATGAAAGTGTGCTTGTATTAAAACTAACTATTCAGATCAAAAAAAGCAACAGATCCCTTTGGGTTTTCCATTCGTTTCCGTATATGCCCAGTTCTTATTTTATTTTTTCTTTCTGTTTCCAATTCCCATTCTCTCTTCCTGAGTTTTTTCCCTTAAATTTTTATTTATACCAGCTCCATAAAACCAGTAACAAACTACTAGAAGCACCATGGAGTGTGTCAGTGCTCAGTCTGCATGTTTGCTTCCCTCTTCCCATGCAGTCAGTCAAGAGCAAAAAGGATTTTTTGCTGTACACAGCCTCACTGCATTGACCCCTCATCATCACTGTAATAAAAAAGGTTAATATATAAATTGTAAATAAATTGTAAATTATTTACTATAGTGTTAAATAGAGTAATAGCTGTAATTCTGTGCAGTTATTCTGTTTTTCCTACAAAAAGCTGTATTCACCCTCTTTATGTGTAAAATGATACTGA
Organism: Aegotheles bennettii; assembly: GCA_013398125.1. Lineage (NCBI taxonomy): Eukaryota > Metazoa > Chordata > Aves > Caprimulgiformes > Aegothelidae > Aegotheles > Aegotheles bennettii. The sequence continues at coordinate 1,055,490 of VZRW01008838.1, read as the reverse complement.
ACAGTACCTGTCTTATAACATTGCTACATTTTTGTATAGTTATAGTTCTAAACACCACAACTTTTGTCAATTTTACTGGGTAGGTTTCATTCTTAACATCAAAACCCCTTTATTTTTGATAGGGGTATGTGGTGGCAGAAGAAAATGGCTCATAAACCATTTCTGATGGACTTGGCTGCATAAGCCTGGAACCTGAGTCTGCTTCACCTGTCTTCTGGAGGATGTTCACCTCTCCATCTCTCCATACTCTCAGTAACCTCTTCTTTGTATTCAGTTGCTCAGAGATGTTTGCAGCCAGGGGCTTTCTGGATGCACCTCTAGTTGGTGTGTACTCTGGATCAGGAAGGCACTTCTGAAGCAATCTCTTGGCTGTCTCCACTTACTGCATTTTGGTTCGTTTTCATGTCTCAGTGTCTGACCTAAATTCCTTTGAAAAGCCTTTGCCAGACTTTTGAGACTTTTTACTCATTTGTGGCACATGTAAAACTTTTGAGATAGTTGTTTCTCTTCTGCTTCCATCCCCTTGCTCACCCACAGCCATCTGGATGGATGCACTCCCTCTGATGCTCGTTTCCCCTTCCAACAGTCGTGATCTATGGATGCTCAGAGCTGCAGCTACATTAATGGCAAAAACCCTGCAGCAATGAGGCTCGTGTTCACTGGGACTTCTGTCCATTTAATTAAGAAATGCTACTCATACAGAACTGAATGCACTAACCTAATTTACTGCCGTGTCTGTCTGTCTGTCCAGCCCATTGTCTCTCACTGCATCCTATACGATGCCATTGGATCTTATTACTCGAGCTAGGTAGATTCTTGCTTGGCTGAGCCGAGATCAAAAAGTAATTTTTCTTTTTGCAACAGCCAATTAGAAATTCATTTATTTTCACATTAGACATTTGACCAATATCTCCTTCCCCCCAACAAACCAATTCCCCCCCAACTTCAGCAATTTAGCTCCATTTGTATACTCTGCATAATGGAAGACAGTGAGCCTGTTAGAAAAACGTGGCCTGGGGCAAAAATTAAATGCAGAATCATGTATCAGAAATGAGATGTATTTACTATTGTTTTTGAAAATTAATGGTGCATTTTTAGTTTTTATAATGTAATGTAATGATGCAATTCATCTAATAAAAAAACACATTTTAACTCGGTCATACAGACCTACTGGGGCAGGACAAAATGTACCTTTCAGATGTAAGGTTTTTAAAGAGTGCTTCAGGCTCTTTTTTTTGAATGCAAAAAAGAGAAACTCTTTGCGTGCGTTGGCTAACAGCTGGGATATCAGCAGGAGTCCAATAAAAAGGACATTTTTCTTTCTAAATATTGGTGTTTGTGCAGCATACAATAATATTATAAATGCAGCAGTGGGTTTGAAGTACAATGCTGCAGCTGATTATAGAATGCCATATGGTGCTGGCATGTTAAACTGATACAGATTGAGCACGGACTGTAGCTTTAAATGCTGAGGACCAGTGATTGTGCTCAACTAAAATAAATATACTATACAGTGTCAATATACGGAGCTGTCATGTTCGGCAGCAAAAAGCAAACTGTGTCAAAAGAACATGAACCGATTGAAGAAAAACCCACTAAAGTCAGTGCTGAGCAGCTCTCGGTGAGTTGTGGGTTGGGGAAAGCCCTTTCTAACTTTCTCCAAGAATTATTTGACTCCAGTGACTCAGGAGCAAGGGCAGGAGGTAGCCCTGGGCTCTGTGGCAGTGCATTTCAGTGGGCACTGACAGATTGCAAAGCACAGGTTCTGCTCCATGCCTGTTGTAGGGAAGTGCCCATGATTCCATTTTCATGTCTCTTCATCCATTTTGCATCGTAATTTTCATCTTCTTTGCAAAGTTCTTGTATCTCACATACTCTTGTAAAGTGAATGCAGGCAGAGGTGCAGTTCTGTAATAGGGGCAAGACTGGCTACAGGGGTGCTGCCTGCTCCCCCACCTCTGGCCGCGTGCTCCTGCTGAGATTTGGGCGGTGTTGGAAATGGACTTGACCAGGATGCAAAAAGATGAAGTTCTGCCTTAAGCACTGAGCTGGAAGTGAGTGGATTGCAGAGATGAGAGGATGGAGGTGCCTTTTTCAGTAGGAACAAAGGTTTATGTTTGACTTCAACCGATCACAGAAATTCCCACTCTTTCAAAGGTGCTCTTAGAATATACAGCTTTAGTATATGCCCTCATCTGCTTTTGCAAAACATTCTTTTATGGACAAAACTTGAAGTTGTAGCTAAATATATAGTATCTAATACTGTTTTAAGGTAACCTCCTTCCTATGGATATTAAAAATGTATTCTTACCAGGAAGAGTTGAACTTAACTACATCAAAACTACCAATTTGACACTGAAGTAGGTTTTGGTAAAAGCTGTAGGAGGAGAAGTCCATTTATTTGTGTGTGAATTAAGCATCCATTTTATTTTGTTCCCTGACTCTGGTGCATGATTTCCCAGAGGGTGCAAGGAGATGGCTCCCATGATGAGTAAGAGAGGAGCTCTTGCTATTTATGTGAGGTTTAGTAAAAGGAAATGTGAACCAGTTTGGATCTAACAAAGAGCCCACTATTTGAGTTCCTGGTCATTTTGTAGGCAGGTAGATAAAATACTCTGGTTGGGTCACTGTTTGGGCAGGTTTCACTGAATCCTAGGAATAGCTGCCTTTTGAATTCCCCTTCTGGCCCATCTGTGATCCCACTTGTTGTTCAGCCTGAGCTTCAGACCCAGTGGATGGATTTAGAACCATCCCAGCCAACACAACCTCATGCCAGCTCTCCCAAGCCAGCCTCGAGCAGACAGTCTCTGTGTTGTTCTTATCCTTTCCAGGTTACAGAGGTAAGATGCAACCTTGGAGAGAGGAGCATGGCAGTAACAAAGCATTAAAGCCAAAAATCAAATAATCCACGAGGTTTCTGATGGTTTATGGCATGCTGGAACTCAACATACGGTCCAGGCATGTGAGCAGAATGTGAGGACCATGGTGCCTTTTCAATACCAAGACTGTGTTTGAGCAGTGGCAGGGGCAAAAGGATTTGACCTTGTGCTCAGTTTTCCTGTGCCCATAATCTAAACAGCATAGGAAGTGTCCCAGATTACAAATGTTTACATTACAAACATTTGTAACAAAAAATGTAGCAAAAATGTAATGTAAATGTAGCAAAAATGTAGCAAAATGTAACGAAAATGTAGCAGAAATGTAGCAAAATGTGGCAGAAATGTAGCAAAATGTAACGAAAATGTAGCAGAAATGTAGCAAAATGTGGCAGAAATGTAGCAAAATGTAGCAGAAATGTAGCAAAATGTAGCAAAAAAGTAGCAGAAATGTAGCAGAAATGTAGCAAAAATGTAGCAGAAATGTAGCAAAAATGTAGCAAAAATGTAGCGAAATGTAGCAAAAATGTAGCAAAATGTAGCAGAAATGTAGCAGAAATGTAGCAGAAATGTAGCAGAAATGTAGCAGAAATGTAGCAGAAATGTAGCAAAATGTAGCAAAAATGTAGCAGAAATGTAGCAAAATGTAGCAGAAATGTAGCAAAATGTAGCAGAAATGTAACGAAAGTGTAGTGAAAATGTTACATTACAAACATTTACATTACAAATGCTACAATAGATTATTTTTTATTATTCTTATTTATTTTTTAAATGGAGATAGCTAGATAACTTATGGCCATCATCATGTTCATCTCTTGATGCACTGGAGCTGGGTTGATCCCAGCAGTGGATTTGTGAGGTCCCTGACTCCTGCAGCACCAGTGTCCTGTGCTGTCTGGTGGTGTCAGAGCACTTGGGCTTTGCTCTGCCTCCTTGATGGTAGGTGCTGGACACAGCTGGGACTAACCCAGTCTCAGCTAGCTGGTGGCAGAGCCTAGACTTTGAAGGCCTTTTGTGTGTTGTGGATTTGTTTTTGTCACTTGTATTGGATTTAAAATCTAGTGAGACAGAAGCCTGATTTGATGTGGCAAATCCTATATAGGGCTTGATACTGGGAAATCAGCAGTGCTTATGAACTTAAACTGAACTTAAACTTAAACACACTTAAAACTTGTTTTTTACAGCTGAATGGCTCCTGACTCACAGAGGCTGCAGAGTAGGTGAAGTAAAATATTTGATGTAAGGAATATCTCAGGTTGATCTATTCAGTAAAGAGGTAGATCACTGCTAGGCTCTGACCTCTAGATGTGTTTTATATTGTGAAAGAAAGTAAAAAGAGTTTATTGAGTGTTAGAATTCTTCTTTGCTATGGCTTGGCCTAGGGTTTAGCAAATAAAACTGCTCAGGACAGAAATCCAAAAGCGAGCAGGCTGGAGTCAGAGGAGTGTTACAGAGAGTGAGTTACTCACGTGGGGACACAGAGGTAGGTGATAAAATAAACACTTTTCTTACAACTGAAGGATTTATTGACTTTTAACATAGTGAAGGAGTTGAGATAGACCTTACATGATAAAGAAAAAAATGTTAAAAATTCAGCTAATTTGCCAAGGCCTCATTATTTGGTGCAGGCTGTGTACCAATAAATTGACACTGGATTTCCAAAAAAGCATCACATCATTTTTCAATGAGAAATCCAAGTGCCTGGGAGATGATGTTATGGTGTGAATTACATCGCAGAGCGGTCGTCAGCTGTCCCTGTCAGCACTTTTGCAGATGCCATAATGCACAGTAAATGCTGTGGCTGCAGCTATTTAGGTTTACTGTGGTGGTGGTGGTTTTAGGGGAAGCATTGCAAATTAACAGCTAAAGAAACGTGTCCCTTCTTCTTGAGCTGCCCTGTCCCTAAACACAACGCTCCACATGCTGCAAGCTACCTGGGCTGGACATGTGGCTGTTTCTTCTCACCTTTTAAAATGAAACATATGTGTCCTTTTCCATTTCTGCAGGTTTACCAGAAGAAGAGTAGTGCCTGGGTGGACTCCCATTAGCATGCTAATGCTAGCACAAAGGATGCTGAAAATATAACCCTTCTTGGGGTGGTGGTTACAGGCTCTGGTTGCCATCTAGCTACATGCAGCCTGCTCCAGAGGTCCCAGCTGAAACAGGACTCAGTGCTATCAAGAACTGCAAGAGATAGTGTCCCTGCTAGATGAGCTGTATGGCTTAAATCATCAGGGCAAAAGAAAACAAGTGTTTAATTTGTTTTCCAGATCAGGAGGACTGAAGGACCAGACATATGGATCTCTTGTGGGGCTGTTTCCCAGTGAGCGATGGAGATGTTTCTTGGTGTACTAAATAACACCAATAGTAAAAATCCCAGGTGGGATTTGGAATAAATAATGGGCTCCCTGGACACCTGACAACCTTTAATTCAGTAAGTGACCCTGCTATTAAAATGTTAATTAGAGGTAGTCTAAGCTGACAAAGCACAGCTTTCCTCCTCCCAATGTGAACCTTTCCAGATCACTTGTAGATGTTGTGCAGACCAGGCAGGGTGGCTATGGCCTTAAAAAGGGGATTGCCCCAAAACCTGCCCACGACCATGTGTGCACCATCAGAGGGATGTCAGTGCTGCCTGGCAACCACCAAAGTATCCCATCCTGCCCTCTTAGGACCCTTGGTCGTTGGGTGAGCTGATCGTACTGCTGACACCTTGGGCTGTGCTTACTTTGTGCTTCATTTACATGTTATTCCAGGAAAGAAAATAAACCAGATGAGCAACTGATTCATCTTCTGAGGGAGCTGTGGTCACCGTGCCACAATCAGGGTTGATGAGAGTGTGATCCCTTAAACTGTGCAGTTCACAAATGCCTTTTATTTGTGGTTCTGAAATGGTTTATTAATGGGATAAATCTCATAGTTTGTGATGAGCTAGTTTGCTATGGCTGTTCCAATACTACAGAGAAATTCTGTATCCAGGAGACATCTTTTAAGGGGAAATATGTAAATGGGTAGCAAACAAATCTAGACATCCTTTGTGACTGGTTTGCAGCCCACATGAACTGGTCACAGTGGACACCTGAGTGTTACCCATGCACTGGTTTCTGAAAACACTCCTTTCTTGCACTCAGACAGGGAACTCTCAATGCTGTGCTCATGTCCAGTTATTCCTCCTGGCTCTGAGCTCCTTCTGCTGAATCTTTGCCCAGCTTCCCTCTGGCCTGTGCCCTCTGGGAGTGTGCTGGCTGCCTGCAGGGCTCTGGCTGAGCTTTGCAGCAGGAGCTGGCAACAACCTGCTCTCTGCACACCTGGGCTTCCTCTCTTCGGGAAGTTTTTGCGAATTTTAAAGGTTTATCGTTGTATTTAGAAAAAGGAAAACAACAATAAAAAGTCCCTCTCGTTAACCTGCTTTCAAGTGAGCAGAGCCAGGCGGTAGCTCAGCTGTGTGAGCCCACCAGAGCCCACTCTGGCTGGAGTACCAGTGCTCCTGGCCACCAGACACCTCCTGCAGCTTCTCCTCCTGCAGCTTCTCCTCCTGCCTCCAGGTGGTACTGTCTGACCGTTTTGCAGCCATCCCCGGCCGGCACCAGCGCAGGTGCCGGGAGGGTTCTCCAGGCGTGTGCGGGCACCTTCCCATGCCCAGAAGCAGCAGCCGTCTGCTCTCCCATGGGGGCCAGGGCAGAAGTCTGCCTTAACCGAGTGATACCCAATTTCTGGGTGGGTTTGGGAAGGTCTGGCACCTGCGTGGGGAGCAGGAGCCCAGCACCCTCCTGAGGCAGTACCAGCGGGTGCTGTGGGGGGGCGAGTTTGTGGGTCCAACCCTCAGCAGCACCGTGACTGCCCAGCGTTAGCGCAGGCGGGGGGGTGATGACCTTATCCCGAGGGAATTTACAGCTTTATCTGGGTGGATGGCCAGAGTTTTTGTGTGGTTTAATCAACTCCTCAGTGGCTGGAGCTGCAGTGCTCTTATGCTAGAGAAGAGCAGCTCTGGGGGCACTGTCTGGTGACACTCGTTGCTTTTGAGGAGCTGGTGTGTGGAGCATGAGGCTGAGAGGAGCTAGTGGGCTTATATATATTGATTTCATGCTTCTGTTTAGTTTTTGTGTTATATAACTTGATGTTTTGCTTGTTTGCAAGCTTGCATTAGAGGCACTGGGCTAGCCCTGCAGTCACTCCTGCCTTACGAAGTGAGGAAGGAACATCTTGTCTTTCCTGGGCTTAAATACTTGTGTATCCATACCAGTGGTCTGCTGTGTCCTCTGCAGCATTCCTCTCCTCTGGGAATGATGCTGTACAGATGAAGCAGCACTCAGCTCATTGCTGGGAGACACACGGTTGTATTTTCCCTTTTCTCTGCACATACCTGCATTTCAGTGCCCCTTTAAAGTCAATGGTGTGGGAGATCTCTTCTCCTTCTCCTCCCTTTGGACTTGGGCTATGGTGTCACTTCAGCCCCAAGGAGAGGGCACTTACTCAAGGCTGAATTCAGCTGTAACCTAGACAAGGGATTGATCTTGACTTTTCCTCCCATGCTGGGGACACAGCAGGCAGTGCTGAGCTGCCCTCTCAGCTGACACACACTGGTGCATCTCCTGGAGGACGAGGCAGCCCTCTTGGCATTTGCTGCTCGGGGTAAAACAAAACCAGCTGCAGACAGCAGAGAGGCATCAAGTACAGCTGTTTTGCCCCGTGTTTAAGAGACACAGCAGCAAGGGCTGGCGGCACAATGTGTAGTACATGTGTACCACATGTGCATGTTCACACGGAGATGTCTTTGTACAAAGCACAGGAAACAGGAGCCCCTGTATCTGGCTGAAATTCATTTGGCTTTTCATTTCCTTGCAGTCTCGTCTTGTGGGTGAGGTGTCGAGAGCTTTGAACTTCTCGAGGCTGGAGACTTTGGGTCTTCGTTTGTGGCTCATCTTGTTTGGTGCAGTGGCTGTGCCACATGCCCCGTTTCAACCACGCTGGTGTGAATAGCTCCCACATGGCTGCACCGAGCAAAGCAGCGACTTCTGGCTGGATTCAGCCATGCAAAATCAAAATGATCTCCTCATAGACTCATTGCTTTTTCTGTTTAGTTGCCAGGCGCTTCATGCTTAAGCTTTCATCAATTTTCTTTTTTTAAAAGAAGAAAAGTAGAAGGTTAGCCTGTGTGTGGGGGAAATGGAGAACACTCCTCTGCCTCTCCCCAGTGTGCTGTGCAGGTGTAGAGGGGCTTGGAAAAAGTGATAAAAGCAATTAGTCATCTGTGGAATTGAAGGAGAAATAGCATCCAACTCAGAGGTTTGTCTGGATTTGCTGTAATCCTGGTGAGATCAACTCAGTCGTTGGATGGAGGCTTGTAAAGGGTGGACACACAAACGAAGGGGGTTCTGGGTGGATTTCACACGTTTCTGCTGTTTTCTAGAGCCTTGTGTCTCCTATATGGACTTCTTATCCCCAGACTGCCTGCTTCAAGGGGGTGAAGAGAGGGAAGGAGGGGTAGAGAAATGAGGATTGATTTCTTTGCCCATGGGAATTAGCTGGGTCTCTTGTCTCTGGAGAGGGAAGAAGTTCAGTGTGGGCTCTGGAAGCAAGATCAAACCCAGAAAGTGGACTCCCCCCAGCAGTACTCCTGCAGGGGTTTTGCCACTTTGTGTCCACAGCTCCAAAGCTCTTCCTGCTCCTAGTCTCAATTCCTCTCTGTTGACTGCTCACGGCTCTGAAATTCTCTGTGGAACAGAGCAGTTCAAAGACAGCAAAGGCACCAGATAAATCATTCCTCCCCCGCTTCTCCCCACTTCCCCCCAACCCCAATGGCTAAAGTGTCTTTATTATTTAAAAAAAACCACACACACACACACAAAAAGCCCTAGCAAGAGAGACAAACACAAAGCAGAGGAAAAGGAGAGGTTTAGACAGCAAGCCACAAATAAGAACCATCAATCATCGTGCAGTCAAAAATGTACATGTGTTGGTACCTACTAGTTATTGGCAGTACTCAAAAAGTCTCCCGAGTACCATCTTCAGAGCTCCTTAGATAAATAAATAAATAAAAAAATTTTCCATGTTCCTCTGAAAAACTACTTGTCAGCACTGGAATGGCAGGTGCATTAACTCCCTAAGAACCAGATTATGCCCTGCATGGCAAAAAAATGCAAACACAGAAAAATAAGATGTCAGTCAACTCCTGTATCCTCTCAAGTTATTTTGATGGGAAGTATTTTGAAATATAAATACAGTGCTTTGTATAAATGAGTCTGGGAAAAAAGAGAGATAGGAATATGTACATGGTCTAGTTATCCTCTTTGCATGTTTGTCCCAAATCTGTATAGCTGACATATGATTGTTTTCTTCTTTTAACACTCTGCGAGGATAGCTAAAAAGTTCAGATTTATTTAGTACCACACTCCTAGATGCAGTTGTTTCTGTTTGGCCTGAGAAATCTGCCCAGGGCCACCAAACACCCCAGCAGCTGCTCACCCTCCTGCTGTCCTGCCAGGGCACCCATGGCTCCTGTTCCTGTGATGCCTTCCCTGTTGCTCCACCTTGAGCCCCTCTGTGGGCTGCTTCTCCCTGCTGCAGCCCCCCCAAGCTTTGGAAAATGCCATCCTGGTGCCACCTGGCTGCCTGCTCACTCCTCAGCTTCTCAAACTTGTAGCTTGAAAATGTTTCCTCTTAAAAAAAATAAATAACTCCCTCTCTGAGAGTTTGTCTGTTTTCCTTAGATCTTCTCTACACTCTCACTTCTTTTGGCTTTGCTTTTAATTCTCCTTAATTATGGACTTCAAGTTGCTGGTGATGTTGTCTTGGCTATTCTGCAGAGGTCCTCTGAGGTCTCTGGAGCTGCACCCCATCCTTCTGCTCCTCCCTGCTCCTTTTCATACACTTTCTTTTTAATCCAGTAGAATGACATTATTCCAAATGGAAGTCCCGAAGGAGCAAAGTCCTGTCCCAGGATGAGTAAATGTTGCACAGCCTAGTGCCAGAAGACAAATGGATTTGGGGAAATGACCATTATCCCTTCCCTGAACTTGACAGTGTGATTCCTAAGATTCTTATCACATATAGGAAGACACGGATTGTTTATAGCTGTGGGTGAACCAGCAGTTCCTAGGCTGACCTCCAACACTCCCAAGGACAGCGAGGTGTCTGCCTGCTCCTGCTCAGCCCTCCGTTGACTGCACCAGCACTGAGGGATACAGAGCCCAGCCATTGCCCACCCCATACCATGGAGCTGAAGGGGGATGAACTCCCACTGTGCCTACCAGCACGGAAAACCTCTTCTGATCGATGTGCTGCCCAGCACCAGACCTCGCAGGGTGGCTTCTTTCTCTCCAGCAGCTTGATCTTATTCAGCAGACCTGTCTTAAGGTATGGCTGACTCTCAGGGTCTCTGTTTTGGTATAGCCAGTGCAGTAATGAAGTGGTAGGGGAGAGGTTTCACTGCTGAGTGGCTCCTTGCAGTTCATTACCACCCTTCCTTCCTTCCTTTAGCTGCCATCAATCCCTTGTTTAGCTTGGTTCTAATTCCCTGAGCTATATCCACGCCTGCCATAGCCATGTCCTGGAGTGTGAATTAGCCATGGCTGGAGCAGGGCTGGCACTGTATGGGTTGCCTGGTGACAGTGAGCCTGGGTGGCAACTGGACCAGTTTCAAATGAGTCACCTGAAGGCATCAGACACTTTGCTTTATCGTAAATTCATAGAGCCATTTGCTTCCCTGTGGGGGGTATTTTGATAAGGTGCACAGAGTGTTATAGGTCTGGTGCTGCCTGTTTTGTCACATAATGGAGATGCTTCTACAAGAACTCGCGTATTTTTTTTTTCTGGCTTGATTTTAAATTAATGAGGCTCAAAGATTTATGAGCTTCCCCAAAACATATCTGCAGGGATGCCCCTTGATTGGACTGAACATAGAGTGGAGATCTTAATTTTTGAGCATGGTTTCCTGTGGGAAATGGATCGATAGCCTCCTAAGGAGGATCCTGTTTCAGGATGGGGAAAGAACAATTCATTTGGAATTTATCTGTTACTGATTTGGGATTAAAAAAATAAAGTAAATTACATTACAAAAGTCTACAGGAACAGACTTGTCTGCTTTATCTGTGTCTGAGTAAAGTCTAAGCAGAATCTTGCATCTCCAAATGCAGCAAATCTGTGTGTTGCAATATTGAAACAGCCCCAGAAGCTTTTCTCCATCAGATAAGCGAGTTGTGCCTTCTTAATTTTGTTTATCTTCTACCATCTCCATATTTATTGACTTTTTTCCCATAGCACCTACAAATGCACCCTTGAGCTTCACAGGGGCAGCAGAGTGACTGTCCATGTTGGAGCAGTTGCAGGTGAGAGGCAGAAGGTCAAGCAGCGCTGGGGTCAGCTCTCCTATGAGGCAAGAACATTTGGTTCAGAAATTCTGGCATCCTACTACAAAGGTCACAAAACAGTAAATAAAAAAAGTAGAAAATAACTGCAGGGCCCAGGATGCAGGAGGGCTGGCCCCAATATCCTTTTACTTTTGGGATTAAGGAGGGTGCTTGTAGGGAGAGGAGTACTGGTGCCAGTAATGGTGCCGAACAGCTGCAAACTGGTTTCAATAAGGAGCTGTGTGGCCTCTCTGCTCTGTGCTGTGCCCTTCTCCAGCCCAGCAACTTTCTCTTCCAGACCACAGGTTTAGTTAATTTAGGTCTTAATGTTGGCAATGGTTTTGCAATGGGTTGTGGGTTAGGAAAAAGCAGAGAATTTTTCCTTAAGCAAAAAAGGAGATGACATTGCACAGCAAAATAGAGCAAAAAATAGTTTGTTGGCTGTTTTTCTTCTCTCCCTTGCTTCTACGTGTGATGCCAGCAAAAGAAATTGCATTTTAGAATGATTTAATAACAAAATTGCTTTTATTTTTAATTCTTTTTCCTTTCTTGAGACAGAAGAGCCACAAGATGGAGCTCTGGGTCTTTCCACCAGAGCCAGGCGCACTGCACGGGTAGGAAGCCTCTTGGAGACCTTGAAATGATGGGTTTTATTAATTTTTCATTCAGTTTAATTTTTGCATTCATTTAAAAATGATAAATTTTATAGATGTTATAATTGTAAAATGTAGTTTAGCACTGCTATTCAAAGGTGTTTACTTTTCCTTTTTAAGCTCAGAACTTTGATTTTTATTTTTACGATTGTAAGAGGGTAACATTTTTCACTCTTCAGGGAAGCTGGCATCCCCAAGACAGTGTTAGACCATATAATTCTTGTAAATGACACCCTGGCTATGTAGAGGAAGCTGTTGAACCTACCCAGGTCTATATGCAAATACCAAACACCAGCCTTCCTGCGTGTGTGAGGGAATAAATGATATTTTGGAGTGCTCCTCTTTCCCTGTAATCAATGAACACTTAGCTGGTAAAATTTAAACCAGTGTAGTGAAGTAGAAGAATTGGATTCTTCAATTAAAATGAAAGCATTTTAGATCCTAAATTATATAGAATTTACAAAGAAATAAAAAATTCAATGTTCTGCTGTGCAAATAGCTTTTCTTCCTTCTTGCTTTCTCTTATTTTTCTCCCCATCCTTCTTTCTCTTTCTTTTTCTCTTCAAAGGGGTGAGCTCTCTCTGCAATGTGCTTCTTTTCTAAGTGAACTGGTGCTAAGGATGTCAGATCTTTTCAGCTCTGACTGCTGTTATGACAGGGCTTGAGTGTTTAATTATGGTTGTATTGCATAGATGGGGTGATTCTTTTGACTCGCTGGAGTTTGGTTGTAATAGCTGTGCACACACGCAGCTTCAAGTGACAAGAAATTTATTTTTTTATATATTTATACACTCCAGCTTACGTGCAGAGAGGACAATGAGATTCTAGTAGCTGATGGTCTCCTGGAATATTGTTAATTATTTAACTGACACAAGCAAACATTGCATAAAGGGTTTATGAAACACTTCTGGGCTGGGGCATGCAATATCAGTTACCTGAAATCTACTTTCTTCCTTAGTGGAAGTTAACATTTTTATTAGAAATTTGAACCACTTAACAAAGGCTTCCAGAGAAATTAGTCTCTGGTGTAACTCTTCAAGGGTGTGCTGAGGAGCATCACAGTAAACCTCCTGCTAAAAGTGCCAGGAACTTTATGGGGAGTTGGATTTGCTTGCATGAAAGATAAATTTGACCCAAGCTAGAGCTGATGGCATCCTGAATAATCCATTAAGAGAATTTATTCTATCTGCAAACTGTTTGAACACTCTTTTATTCATATGTGTTCCTCTATTCATTCAGTACGTGCTGGATACTTCGTGACTAATCCTTTTTCCTCCAGTCTGACTGAGGGCTGCATCACCCGATGCTGCTTTTCTGCATTGACAAGAGAGATGGAACGTGGATTTTTGTGTTTTAAATCCAGATTCCCCAAACTGGTGATTCCTGTAAATATTTGTGCCAGGAGGCTCCTGTGCTAAAAGTCCTCACAAATAGCAAAAAGAAAGAGCATGAACACTGCTTCTTTCCATTTGATTCACTAACTGAAGGAAATAGTGGATTTATTTTTCGTTTTACTGGACACTTAGTAGTGGCTGTTATTTCTTTTTAGAAGTCCAGTAGCTGTCTGAAAGGATTTGTAAACACACCAAATACATTTTTTTCCTTTTTTAAAATGTTAGGAAAATACAGTTTGGAGATCTGCACGTGCTTTGGGTCGTTAGTAGAGAATTGTCAGAAGTGGACAAGGCTGTAGCTTCCTGAGTAGTGACCAAAAGAAAACTTTTGAGTTCCTTTGTACAACATCACTGCTCCTTAAATAGAACTGAAGTGCTCTTACACCCTCCACACTGCAGCCTATTTATAAGAAACGTTGATGTGGCCAAATGCATGGAGTGAAGCAGGGGCAACTCCTGAACTGCCCCGAGCATCTTCAGTGGTACCCAGCTTCCTTTCTTAAACAACTTCCATTTAAGACCATCAATGCGCTTCTGACTCACAAGCATCTGTTATTTGACTTTTGCCCGTGGATTAGAGCATCTTTTACTCTTTCCTCAGTCCCTGGAGTGCCTCAGGAACCCACTCCCCAGGGTGGTGTTCACCAACTGCTGCTCCCAGGCAGCTAAAGCTCGTGGTTCTCCTGTATCTGCCGTTGATGTTTCCCGGTGGGTGCAAGGCAGACACCACTGAAACAAATAATCCTTCGGTCCTTGAAAAGCAGCAGAAACCCCAGTGTGGCTCAGCCCAGCCCTCAGGATGGGAATAACAGATGCTTTGCAACTTCTTTAAAAAAATGACAGTAGAGACATGAAACTGATGGATGTCTTAATATATTTATTTCTGGCATTTTGATCAAGTGCCGTGCTGATGGGAAGGGATATGTTTGCAATTAAAGCCAATGAGTTAACTGTAATCTTCTTCCTCTCCCCCTCCAGCCCCCCCTGTATCTTTTTAAAGAAGATATGCATTTGAAAGGAATCAAAAAGAAAAAGAACTTTGGAAATTTCAATAATACGGAATTGCTTTTGGAAAGAAAAACCTGACAAACCAAGAGAGCTATTTTGTGAGTAGCTGTAAGGAAATAAGGAAATTAAGATATCTCTTCTCTCTTTTTCTCCTTCCAGTCATCATACAATTTGACTTTTTAAAAAAGGCTTTAGAATTATTAAAATCCAGTAAAAGAAATCCTACTAAGTGTAATAATTATAATGTAGAATTTTTAATCCCCTCTTAGGAACAGTTATCTCTCTTCTTTGTACTTAACTCAAAGTTCTCATTTACGGGGACTCACAAGATATATTACAATATTTTGACAAATAATTTGTTACTCCTTTTTAAGAAGTAAGAGAATTATTAATTATACCCTCATTCAAATGTCTTAGCGAAGCTTTAAGTTAACATTTCCTAATAGACATTTAATTCTGATTTAATAAGACAATTATTGCATTATAAACAAATATCAATTGACTATTAAACACATTTATTTTGGATTAACAGCAATTCCATAGATATGATAGCCATTAAACATCAATGAAAATACTTTCATTAATAAACTGATTTATTTACCATGACATAAGTGTCCTGTTCAATCTAAATTAAATATCTATTTGAGGTCCTCAGCATGTAGTGTTACCAAAGGCATCTTCATGTTCGAATGCTGCACAAAAAGCATTTCTAGTTCAGATTTGCAAAATGCAATCTCAAAAATAATCAATCCATATAAAAAAAGACTTTGGTTACTGCTAGTTAACTAATTATACAGACACAGCCTTTGTGCATGTCTATATGAGATATTCTTTGTTATTCTCTTTCTTCTGAACTTTGATGTTATTTAAAAATAAATTTAATTACCCAGTGGTTATTTACACTGCATTTATTCCTTCCATCTAGAATTCTTTTCAAATCTAAAACCTGAAGGTCACTATCATTTTAGAGCAGTTTATTATTTATGGATATTGCAAAATTTCCAGGCAGAAAAATTGCTTTATTTTAAAATTGGAATGCAAGAAAAGAATTGTAAAATCGGCTGCACTGGGCCTGATCCTGCAGTATATTATAGTATCTGTTTTTCTAAATAAAAACTGCAGGATTAGGCCCAATATTTTTCTTCATTAATAACAATAATTGAAAAACTACCATTGAAAAAAATGTGTGTGTGTGACATACATATTTATGAGAAGATGACAGGATATCTGTCTTTTTCTGAAGGGTTTTCTTCCATGATTTCATCTGGCAAATTTGCACCAGTAAAATTCCCCATGTGTACAAGAGTTAGCAGGGACGTGCTTTGTGTCTGTTTTTCTTTGTTCCATTTTTTTAAAGGCCAGATGTTACACACAGCTACAGACCCACTTCACCTAATAAAACAATTTAGAGTAGCTTATATTTGTTACATTGCTGAATTTTTTTTTTCAGAAGGTATTTTTGAAAGAAGCTCTGGAAGGTTTTTCTCTAGTGCAATACCCTGGGTGGGTGCATAGATGACCTTAGAAAGAGCAACCTGGTTTTGCTACACAGGTGTCCCCAAACAAGGTTGTTGAGGTCAGGACCTTGCTGCCATGTTTCGCTTCAGGTGTTTCAAATAAAGATCAGAGAAATGGGATGTGCCTGCTGTAGGAGACACTGAATTTGGCTCTTGCAGGTTAGAAGTCTCCTCCGTGCTGAACTGCAGCAGTGGATGGACAAGGGGGAATTTCAGGTTCCAATGGGCAGCAGAAGAGTTCATCCAGCTGGGTTTTTTTTCCTTGCTCAGGGCAGAGGAGCAAGCAGCATCGATGGAAGTTAAAATGAGAGCATCAGAAGGAAATGGTTTGGGACCAAGTGGAGCTGCCTCGTAAAGCTTGCTGCTGCCTGGGGCTGGGCAAGGCTGCTGCAGTGCACCAAAGGCAGGTAAGGCGATGGTGGCAGAGGATGTGGAGTCAAAGAAAGGGTAATCTGAGTCCTGGTTTGCAAGGGATAGATTTATTGCTCTCTGGGTCAGAAAGAAATGCTCTGTGAATGCAGAATGCCTGGTTTGAGGTCCTGTCCTCAGACTCCAGGGATGCAAACAGGTGTTTATGGATGAGTAGACATCACAAATGGTGTGTTTCAGCTCTCACTGCTGTCAGCTCTCTACACAGCTCCACGTTCAGCCACTGTCACTGCCAGTGATGGTAGTGGAGGGCAGCCTTAACTGGGTGAGTTGGAGATCTCTGTCCCAGCTGCAGGACAGTGTAGAAGGAGATACTCTTCCTCTAAAGCAGTGAAGATGGCTGAGACTGGAAAAGCAGCAAAGGTTAAATGAACTCTGTTAGAATTTTTGTACTATGGCTTTTAGTTTCTCAAGGTCACATATAAACACGGTGATTCCTATCTGTGGGCTCCTTCCCCTACAGCTCTGAAGAAATTACTCTGGAAAAAAAACATAGTCAAGAGATGCTCATTCCCCCAGCCTGCTCTGGGGCTGGGGGCAGCAGGTGAGGAAATGTGGTGTTTTCTCTTGGACAGATTGTCTGGCATTTAACATAAATGCAATGAAGGACCTGAGTGAGTCAGTGAGTGGGAGATTTCTCCTTTATTTGTGCTTGTGCAAAGGGCTCAGTGAAGGTGGTGACAACTTTGCCCAAGAGCAGAAGGTGAAGCTGAGCTTCTGATTTAATTACTTTCCCCCCCCCCACTTTCCCCTGTTTTGTGCATCTTTTTTTGCTGAATGCCTTTGGATCAAATGGTAGTACTTGTAACTGTGCTTTACACGTGATTTACTAGGGGTAATGACTTGAGACCCCAAGACTTGTTGCTGTTATGACCTCCATCAGATCTGACCTACAGCCACAGGGTAGGCAGACTGCTGTTCACTAAGCAAAATATCTCCTCCTATGGCTTCTATCTGCTGACAGGGTTCCTCTTCTCCCCAAAATAAAAGATCTTGTTAAGGTCTTCTTCAGACCAAGAGAGAGGTGAGGGATTCAAGTGAGAATGAGATAGGTGCAAAGCTCCCCTCTTCCTTCTCAAAGGATGCTGAAGATGCATTGTACATAGAGCTCCTTGTTCTATTTGTCTCTACTTTCACTTTTAAGACTTAATTAAGTCAAATGATGACCTTACAAATGAGTAAATGTCAAAAAAGCAATCACACTTAAACTGTGATGGGAAACACCTATTTGGATAAGTTGCTATGGATGGTGTAATCAGGTCTGGAACCAAAGGCAGAGATTTCCATTTGCACGGAAAAGCTGGAATTAGTCAAAAGTACCTTCCTCATTTTTAGTGCTCCAGCTCTGCAGTGCAATTCCTACATGGTGTGAGAGATCTGTCACTGGCAGGGATCTTGTGCTGAAACCACCACTTGACAGCTCGGCTTCTTGAGGGACGTCTAAACTTCTTTCCCTCATTTCTTGTATCTCCTGTATTACTGCTTTTAAATCACTCTTCCTTTAATTGGCTCAGGAGAAAAGACTCATTCCTTTGCCTCTAACTTTCTTTTTTCCCACAAAGTATTTAGGAAAAAATTGCCGAGTATGTAAACTAGAGATCATTAGAGGTTGTGGGGTTTTTTGTTGCTGTTTTGTTTTTGTTTTTAAAGACTAGATTCAGCAAAATATTGTTTTCTCCCAGGCTCTGGGTCTCTATTTAGGTGATTTTTAAGCTCTTATTTATTTATTTATATATTTATTCATTAGATAGGTCCACAGTCAAGGAGAAGGGGAGTGCGGGGTTATTAATCTTTCCTGTCATCCCCTCGCAGATGTGAAGTTCACACCACAGCAAATGTGAAGTCAGCAGTACGCACCCACGAGGTGGAAACTTCAAGCAAAACAGGCAGAGAGGAACAGGGGTGGGAGGAGGAGAACAGGAAGGGAAAAGGGGGAAAAAAGGGAAAGGGAGGAAAAAAAGGACAAAGGAGTGATGAGTGACAAAAGGGAAGGGAGAAAGATGGATGAACAAGGGAAATGGAAAGAGAAATGAGATGGATGGAAAAGGATAAAGAGGAAAGGCAGATAAGAGAGAAGAAAGTTTGAAGAAAGAGTAAGAGAGAAATGAGAGATACTGAGAGAATATTTCAGACAGGGTGTTAATGTAGCTGGGCCCGTCTAGGGGCTTGAATATCCTGAAGATGTAAAGGGTAATCACTCTCTCAGCATGTACATGCTATTGATATGTTAATAGAATTTTCTTTTTCATCTGAAGGCAATGAAGTTTTCAAACTGGCTGATTAACTGGGTCTGGCTGGTCCTGTGTACGGACATGTATTCACAAACACAAGTCTTATATAAATATTTATACACAATAGTGTCTGAAAATTCCCATAACACTGCAGCCAGCATTGAAAGTCCTGTTAGTATTGATGTGACATTGGGCAGACTTGTTTGTGCTGATATAACCTACCACAATATCAATCCTAATGTAGCTTTTTGGGAACACAAAATGTAAACAGGCAACACTAGTAGAAACACTGAGTGTGGTATATTAAAATCAAGCTTATGATAGTGCAATATGAGGGATCTTGGGTCACATCTGGCTACAGGTCATATGATATAGACAGTCTTCTTTACAGTTGTATAGTTTATCTTACAGGGTTTTTAAAAATGAGTAATTCCTCTGTTGTTTTGTAAGACTTAACTTCTAATATGTGCTTATAGATTCACACATCCTGCAAATTACTTGTTAAATCATTATTTTAGTTAATTTACAGAGACGGCCATACAGAGAATAACTACTTAAATAAGTTAAATTATCTTTTTTGGTCAGTTCACAAGAGGGAGTGACACGATCAGCCCAGCTGCAGTCCCACATAGGCCAGCCAGGCTGTTCATTCCTCTTCTGGTTGGTTCAGAAATTCTGCAAGTTCATCAGTAGTTTTAAACCACAAGTTGCACAATTTTTTGGAGAGGCTCCGGAGCCAACCATGGAGTCAGGATCTTTGTGGGACTGGGGAAAAAATGATGAAGGACAGGTTGAAAAGCCTCAGCTTCTCTATAAGAGTCAGCAAAAGCAGCCTGACACTTTCAGCTTGATTTTTTCATTTTGAAAAAGATTTAAGTGCTCCTCTTGCTTATGCTGGCCAGGGAGCTTGTACCCATCTGAAGCCTAAAGCTGAAATGTAACTATAGAAGTACTTCCAGGGTATTTACTCCTTGTTTTCAGGGAAGGGAAAATCCAGTATAGTGTACAGAAATCTTGCTGTCTTCACCTGAAATACTTCTGTGAAACATCTCTGAAAGGGTTTGTTGGGGTTTTTTTTCTGAGTTAAATGTTTCTGAGTTTTCCTGCATTCAGCTACTCATGGGATAACTTGTACATAAGCCTTGCATTTTGCTTGGTTTACCTGATAATCTGCTAGGTACACTTGTTTACTGGGCTTTTGGTGTTCCAAAGATTTCTGCAGGCTTCTGTGAGCTATTGTGTGTCTGTTACAATCTTTTTGTATAAGGCATCTGGGAGCAGTAGCTTCAAGACTTAACTGTATCTGCTTTGCTCTTGTATCAATTCATAATGTTAGCATGCTTGGGTACATCAAGGAAATAGCTCTGTAATTTGTACCGTATGTTCATATTTACTGTACTGCTGGATCTGAGTCTTTCTGTTGCTGAGCTCCCACTGCCAATCAGAGCTGTGAAATCTGCCTTTTCCTTTGCCTGAGGAGGCCTGAGCAAGTATGGAAGGTGTACCTGTGGGACTGTGCAGGAGAGACCCCGTTTTAATGTCTGTTTAAAGTCTCCTATGTAACTAACACTACTCATTAGGGACTGAGGAATATCAGCTCTCTGCTACCTGGACTCTGACAAAATGGGAGTTTGTTATTTCTACTTAAAGGTACAGGCTCAGCGTGGATGTACTCAGTAATGCACATCGTGAATGGGCCAGAAATAAGCCAGAGGATTTTGGGGTAAATCAGTGGAATTAATTTGACTTCAGTTATTTTGGCTTCATTTACAGAAGCTGGCAAGTTGGCCCTTTCTGCTTGAATACTGAGTTTCAGCAAATTAATTCAGAAGCCTCCGCAACCCAGAACACTTCATCTCCTACTCTTCCTAGCCTAATTCTCAAATTCCAGATTGAATGCCACTATCTTGTGAATTTCTGGCTTTGGTCTCTTGTATGAGTATGCAATGAAATTGGTTTTCTTTTTTCTAAGCAGGGAAAAAGTAGAAATGAGACAAACTTCCCCTCCCTTCTGCAAAGGTTCAAGATAGACAGGGATAAAAAAAGAATAAAATAAAAAATATAGCTGTATTTTTTCCCCCTTTGGAAGGACCTCCCACTGACTATATCATTATCTGTCTCATGTAGGATATTGGATTCAGGATCTATAGCAGTGAGCTATGTTAGTATTGAATCTCATTTGATTTAATAAACCTCTCTTCTCCCTTGCCTGCTCAGTCTCTTCAGTCTTTTTCAGGCATTAGCAGCTCCCCCATAGTTCTGGCTGTATAGGGACACATAACGCACTGCCCTCTTTATACAGCAATGTGGGAACTTCATCCTTCATTGGAAGTGGGGATTCTTGCTTTGCCCCTTCCTCTTTCCCTCACATGTATATGGCCCACTCTACATGTGTGCTGTTTGCCTGTTCTTATTCTCTATAGTTGGACCCATTTATGGTGAACTTGGTCATAATGAAATATTTCTATTGAGCAGGCTGAAGGTGTGGAATTATTTTAGGTTAGTCCAGTGCATGAAATATAGTTTTGGAGATAATCTGAAGATTTTAGGGGAGGGAAGAGAACAGGGAATAAGATTCGATTTAAAGTGAAATGGAGTGTCAAAATGTTGTCAATGGATATTTTCAATGTATTAGAGAAAGGAGGATATATAGAGTAAAATTTCAAATCTTGCAAAATTAGCTACATAGCAAAATCTATGCTTCAGGAAGAGAGAGCTTTTGGAACCTGTCTTTAATTTTCAAATGGGAGTTCTCTTGCTGGATGTGACGAGGTTTGGCATGTCTCTTGGCTTGTATATGGATATGCAAGCTCCGTGTCTATGGGCTCTAATTTCCCTAGAAGAATTTAAGTAAACCTTTCTCAAGCCAATAGGAGTTAACTGTATCATAAGCAACTGTGCTCTGTGTCTATGTTAAACTTGGAAAAAATTAAATGCTGTTCTCTGCTCTAATGTTTCAGTCAAAGCTGGCTTCAGAGAATGTGCAAAGGCAAGATTTCATTTTTAGAACTGGAAAAGACTGAAGCTTGATTACAGGCAGGCAAACTGGCAATCCTTTAGAGCTTGGTTTAAGCTTATACTGTGTGTAAGTCTGAAAGAGATTAAGTTTCTACATGTTTCATTAAAACAGGGTGGCTGGTGTTAAAGGATTCTAGCTACAGAAAATAACTGTAGTAATGAGTGCAACACCTTATTAGACAACAGAGAATCCACCAGAGCAAGCCAATAGGAATATGCTTACCAAAACCTCATTAGAGCCTGTTTTAATGGAAGGAATGCAAAGATGCAATGTTAAGGTATAATAACTGATGGAACAACTTGCTTTGAAGCTAGGATGTGGGGCAGTCAAAGTTCTGTAGGTCCTTGCTGGCTGTTTATACCAAGTGGGTTTCTGTGATCTGCTTCTCTTGTAGGTTGCTAACTCAGAACTAGCAGTGAAAACCTGGATCCCAGTGATTTCCCAGATACTTTTTTGGATAGCTGAAGTACAGGAAGTGACTCTTGGACAAGAGGGCTGAGTCCCTGCCCTAAATACAGTAGAGCATTTGGGGTGCCTTGACCGGACTCTCGTTGGTCCTTCTGCCTTCACAGGGGGTGGGTGTTTGTCAGTCTCAGAAGCTGCTGCATCTCCAACAGCATCATCCCACAATGCCAGGCAATGAGAAAGGTGAGAACTGTTGCTTTGAATTGTAAAATCCCTGTATCCATAATGCATGAAAGGACCAATGCCATAGCACAGGGTTTCAGTCCTCCTGCAGCTCTGGAAAATTGGACAACTTCATAGTCTTTTATGAAAATCTAATGTATCTTTGCTGCCTTTGAGTAGTAAATTATGAATTTGAAAGTGACAAATATTAGCAACCTGCCTTTATTACTAACAAAACTGGGCAACAGAGAAAAGGAGTCTGTAGAGCCTTTGACAGAATGTTTAATAACTTTTGTGATTACTGTTTCCCAGAGGTGATGTGTGTAATATGTATTTTCCCTCTTTCATTTTATCATAACACTTATACTGGAAACTGTTGTTCTGTCTCTGGTCTCCTGAACTACCTCTTCAGTCAAAGGTTAGAGTGACCTGAGCAACCACAGGCAAAGCAAAGTTGTGAAGCCTTCTGCTTCCTTTCATGGCAAAATTACACTGCTTTAGTTTGACCCAAGGGTATGAAAATGAGCCGTAGCCACATGATAAACAAACTGTGAGGTATTAAAAGTCTGCAGGACTAGGGCAGCTGAGACTGAATCTTTGACAATCATTTTGAAGATGGATGGAAACTAGTCACGAAAAGGGCAAAACCAGACACCATCCCAGGTTTATTCTGCTAGAAGAAAATTCATTTTCACTGTGGGTCCCTTCCTGTTCCAGAAACTTAAATTTTGGATGGCTTTGGTACCTTGGCATAGAAATGTTCACAAATTTGTATATAAAAAATGATCACTAGATAAAATTTCAAGAGGTAACATTCTTAACTTTGATTGAAAATCAATATTTTGGATTTGGCAGCTAGAGCACGCTTTTTGTTGATGTGAAGGAAGAACAGAGGATGGGAAAGGCACGTGTGCCCCTCGAGAGAGATGCAGAGTCAAGGATCTTTTCAAGGATGCGGTTCAAGATTCAGATTGGAACAGGCTGAGGTAGCAAGATGTGTTTAGGAAGATTTTATGAGTAATGAGGAACACTTTTCCTGCCAAATGAAACCACCAGAGATGGGGTGAAGGCTGAGTTCCCACTGAACAATGAGAGATGATCCCACAGCTTCTAGACTGGGAGGAAGGACCACATCCATTCCCTTGCATCTCTTTTTGTAAGTGCAGAAAGGACTGCTCAGATTGGTTTAACTTCGAGTGAACAATGCTTGGATGAAAGCTGGTAGTAATAACAGGGCAAGGATGTAGTTCAAACCATCAGGAACTATCTCTCCTGTAAGGCCAAAGCACTGTAGAGCCAACCATAAAGACTAGCCGTGTTATGGAAAAATCCTGGAGAAATTTTCAGCCTTTCACCAACCTATTTGCTATAGAACACAAATGCAAGTTAACCAAGTGCTAGAGTGAGCCTCTTTGAGATGGTATTTACCTGTCTCTGTTGAAATAGTGCACTCTTGCTGCTCTTCCCTGGGTAGCTTCCAGATAGAAGTTGGATCCAAAGTTGAACTCTCCCTCTGAAATCATGGTTGGTTTCTTGTAACAAAGCTCAAGCTACAGCCAGGGAAAAATGTTGAAACTCAGTACAAGCTTTTGCCGCGTGGAGCTTAGGATAGGCTGTCTCTAGCTTTACTTCATTTCTCTTCAATAGAGTACTGTTCAGACCCCAGCCATTGCCTTGAGTGTAATCTTTAACGTTGGTAAAGCCATATCACGCTCATCGATGGGTGCACTCTTCCTGCTCTTCAACTTGCTCGCTCTTTACTCTCATCTTAGTTTCTTCCCAGGCTTTGCAGTTCACTTCATGGCACCCCCAGTTCTTAAATCAACTTGAAAATAGGCTTAGGGACACAAACTGCACAGACTCTTCTGAAAAGTTTACTTTGGGGGAACTTCTTCCTGGGGTTTTCTCCTACAGAGCAACCCTTAAAACTTCTCTGAAGTTAGGGGCGAGGAATCTCCAATCATCACAGAAGTTCTTTGCCAACACAGTTGGGAGCTAGCTATAAAATATAGGTTTTTTCACTGTGAAATATTTGATATTTTAAAAATTAAGACAGTGTTATTTACTCTCTTCCCCTGCGTGCCCCCCATGGCTGGTGTTGCTTATGTGCTGTTGGCAGATGGGTTGTGGATCATTTTAATTAGATTTTATTGGACTGTTATACGGCCCATAATTGTGATCATTACTCATTTTCACTGTGGTTCAGACAGATCCTCTATTTAGACATGATGATATTTTGATGAGACAAGTCCCATGTAACTTGTTATGTTAGGGGCCAGTAGCCAAAGCAGAGGAATTAGGTGTTTTCACAGCATAAAAATTGGAATAGATTAATAAAGGACGTAATGGTCAATTTGTGTTTCTAATTGTGCCCAGATTGTGGATGCTATGGAGAGAATGTCTCTTTGGGCTGCTGGGTCCTGCTGAAAGCTGCAGGAAACAAAGAGCCCTCGCAGCTGAAGTCCAGGTAGCAAGACATGGGATGGAGAGGAGCAAAGTAGAGGAGAATACCACCTAGATCCACCCCGCTGGTCCATGGGGTTTTTTGGCCATCCTCATCCTTTATTTAAAACAACAGAAAACCCCAAATATTTCCGTATTTCTGTGCAGGCATAAGCTGTACTTGTCCTTTGCTCTTACAAACTATGGCCTAATTCAGAGCTGGGTAACCTACCTTAAATTTTTGCTTCATTATCTCCTTCCACTCCCTTATATCTGGAATTCTTGTCTAGATGCAATATAGCATAAAGTCTCAAACCTCATCTCTGTAGAAAATAAATATATAATCTCAATAGTTCTCTACTTTTACCTTAATTCTTTTTCTTCTTCTTTTAAATTATAGATGTAACACAGCAGGATACTATAGCAAATGGACAGACAAAACTAACTTAGAGATCACTTCATTGGCCATTATGCTCTTGCTTGTGTTCAATGACACTCTCACAGCTGAAAAATATAAATTAGCCCAGTTCAAATGCTCCTCATAAAGAATCAGTTAGAAACTCATCCTCGTTTTTTTGTGTAGTAAAAAATATTCTAATTCATTAAAATGAACTCAGTTTTTGGTAAGTGTTTTCTGTCAGTTGTTTTTTCAGGGAATTGGATGAGCTCACCTTAGAAAATTATTTTTCTCTTTTGGTTAATGTTAATTAACTCCAAATATGTGTTGCTCCATGGGATGAGAGAACCTTTCCTAACAAAAGAATACTAATCACTAAATTCTGGTATGAATTTTCACACAAAGAATGTGTACTAAAATGGATGAAACATCATGCTTCATTTTCTCATGCTGATTTTTTCAAGTGAATAATTGCAAGCCATGATTAATGTCACCCCAGAAATCTGGCATGCTTATTTGTGAACCTAGAAACAAGTCTAGTTTTCTTATTATTCAACCTACTCTAATGTAATGGTGTAAGCTTTATCTTTCCCATTTTCCTTATTTATTTTTTTTATTGGCTTTACAATCAAAATTTTAAGGACAGTAGACTGTGGCTTTTCAAGATTTTAAGAGTTGCCTGTGTGCTGATGGTAGGATAGAAATAATAGATCTGCTTTCTTTGTGCCATTTAAACTTGCCTCCTTCTTGCTAAGTCCCACAGTGAGGATACTGTGGACACAAGGGATAAGCACAACTTATACCATGAGTACTGGATGTATCTCTTTATTTCGCTGCTGATGTGCTCTTGACTAAGTGGTTCAGGTAAAGAACATTACCTGTCAAAGCTGAAACCTCTGGATGGATAATTCATGCAAATTTTCGCTGCCACCAAACCAGGATGCCTTTCCAAGTTGCATGTTTTGAAGGGAGAAAAGTGGATTGCTTTTACCTGGTGCAAGTAAGTTATGGCCTGGAATTCACACATTGCTGCAATTGGGTAAGCTCTACAGCACAATGAATGCAAGGCCAACACCTCTTCATTTAAGATCATTATATGAGGGTCATATTATATGAGGGTCATTATATGTGACCTTCTGTTTCTGGCCAAGTGAGAGTTTTGTTTTGTGCAAACTGTTTTGTCAGTGGCTAGTCCTGGCATCTTCCAGAGATCAACTATTGCATTCCACTGGACAAAGATTTAGGAAATCTCTTGATAATGAGTGAGTGATGAAGTGGATACATTTTCATGCTGTTAAATGCAAAAGAAAGAAAATGGGGAAAATCAATCCTAACTTTGTATGCTCAGTAATGGCCTTTGAGCAAGATATTACTACTCAGGAAAGAGATCTGGCTGTAGAACTGTCTCATCAACTCACTGTAGGTATCCTTGGTGTGCCCACAGTCTAAATAGTGTGTGGAGTGTGTCCTCCTATCTCAAGTGCATGTTTAGAATAGCAAAGCTGCAACAAAGGGCAATAAAGGTGAATAAGTGTAGGATAAAATTAGTCACTCTGTGTAGAGGGGTTAACTTCAGATTCTTCTGCTTGGAAAAGGAAACACTGGTGTGTCAGAGCTGCATAAAAGTCTGAGCTGTGAGGAGAAATTAAGTAGGGAAGAGTTGATCACTGTGTTTCTCACAAGATAAAATAAGAAAAGTCAAAATAATTTATCAGGTTGCAGATTTAATATAAACAAAAGCATTTACTTTTTCTTTTGATACATAGTTATACTGTGAAGGTATTTGCTGTGTGATAACTGGATGTGTGAAGTTTATCTAGGTTCAAATAGCTTAATTCATGGAAAAAATACAATCACTAGATACTGAATATATTGTTATATATTTTGCATTGCTAAGTCTACTTGACTTGTTCCTACGTGTTGTTTTTCCCAAGCAGGCTGCTGTTGGAGGAGGGTTGCAGGAGCAGCTAGGCTTGTACCTGTCCCTGTTCTGTCACTAGGTTGTAGTGATTTCAGGAGGGATGTGAAAAGGATCCCAGAGGCCTGACATCTAAATTAATTCCCTGTCAGGGCACCAAAAAGGGGTCAAAGAAGCAGTTAACTTGGACACTAACACTTTCAGGCCTGTACTGGCTGTCACCTGGATGAATTTGTTTCAGCAAAGCCCTGCTGAAGTCTCTAAGAAATACTTCCATACAAGTTGCTGCAAAATCCGAGTTTATTTCTGGGTTGCCCTGGACAGGAATGGGATGAGGAGTGAAACATTAGGATGGCAGAAAGCTGGGAAGGACAAAGGGAAAATCAGCAAAAAGAGAAGTCCAGCTTTACCTGCTGAGGATGAATCAGTTACGGAAATGTCTGGCAATGTTCACAATAATTCATACATTGTCCCAGACCTTAATTACTGGCACAGGCAACTGCGGACCTGGTAGGAGGGAGGTGGATCATGTCTATGCGCTCCATCTGCTGCCTGCAGAGACGGGAATGTTCCAGGCCAGGTGTTGCTGAGTATTGCTCTTGTCTAGCAGCAAGATAAGTTTAATTAAAGGGCTAATTATTCCCACTCTGGAATGGATCTATCCTTGTACTTGCAATCACATTTTAACTCTTTTCCTCTGGTGTTCATGCATTACACATTTATCTTTTATTGTCACATTACTGACTTGTTTTGCTTAAGTGGGGATAAGTCTTTGGTGCATGTGAAAATTGGAAACAAAGGGAATTGGCTAGACTTGAGTCTAGGTGATATTTCATTGTAATGGCGTTTGTCAGCACAAAAAGGCACTGCATGCTGGCTTTCTAACTTTCTTGTGAAATAGGTATTTTACAGTTGTGGTAACTAAGGGCTTAGATCAGTGGGGAATTGGACCCAGATGTTCATGTTCTGCTGCAGCTATTAAGAGCATCAGGCATAACTTCTCTTTCAGTTAAACCAGCAGTAACCCACTCCTGATTTCCAAAGAGTTGCTGGATTTACTTCAGAATAACAGACCATGAGATTATGGCTATTGAAGTTTTATGCTTTTTTATATTGTTTGAAAGCTGTGGTGTAACCCATGCTTGTTTTTCTGGCTTTGTGGACTATGGAGAGCTCTGAAGCTTCTCACCACTAATAGCAGATAGTATTCTAGCTTATAAGTATTAGGAACTTGGTCTTCAAGCTGTGATCTTACCTTTCTTTTGTCTCTTTTTGACCTTATTTAAAGACGCCTTATCTAGGGTGCCATGTCTTTTTCCTCAAGCTCCTGAAATTCACTGTTTTTTCATACACCAAAGGCTGATGTCCTGTTTTTACAGGATAGGGTCCGTAGAATAGGAGGACATGGATCACCCTGTTGTTAGGCAGTAGAGAGCCATTTGTTAGAAACAAGAGTACCTGAAGGAAAACCTGTCTTTAAAAACAAGCAGCTTAATTGTATTTTCATTCTATTGTTTTCCATACACAGAGAGGACCCTGGGGGCTGCATATGCCCTGGTAGACTGGGAATGAGGAGGGAATGCTCCTGCCCATGAGATCTTACACACAAGTGACCATTTTCTTCAGGCTAGGACCTTTATTTTACATCATTTTGGATCTTTCATTGGTTAAAACTTTGAGTCAGGTCAAATTGATATGTGAGATTTTTCCCCCTCCTCTTGTGGCCAAACTTCAAAAGACGTATTACTCATACAGCATTCAAAGCTTGCATTAATTACCCACTAATGGCTTCATTTTTTTGCAGAAAGCATTTTATATTTCATTCATGGAGCCAGGAGAACTATCACTAGGATGGATAAGGATATACACACAGTGTTTGTAACTTGAATACCATCTCTGAATATTCCATGATTCTGTAATGACTGTCATGCTGGGCTTGAGCCCTGTTGCTGATGAACTGCCTGGGGCACTGTGTAGCAAATGCATTCTTTCACAGGCTAAAACAAAGCAGAGAAAACCATATAATGAATTCCAGTCGTGTAACATTATGGGCTAAGTAGAAGTGCCACTCCTTTACTAGGATAGTTGTAAGAAGACATTTCTGAAACCACATCTCATAAGTGATAGCAGTCACCAGCCAAAGCCCAGACGTGTCTGCGTATGAAATGGGCACATGTGGAATATACACGAAGGCTTTGGAGTGTTTTGTAAAACACATTCGTAGAAAGACCATGAAACCTGAGAGACAGCAGCACAAAATACAGCTTGAAAATAACTTCAAGAAAACCTAGAGAGAGATTTGTTCAAGAGGCATCTGGATATGGCGCTGGGTGATGCGTTCTAGTAGTGATGTAGGTAGGGGTTGGACTGGATGATCTTGAAGCTCTCTTCCAACCTTAATGATGCCACGATTTTTGGGCTGGGCAGTGGTGTGAGCAGTTCTGTAGAACAATCCTTTCTCACAATTTATGCCATGGGAGAAAGAATAAGGTACCTATGTCCTTTGTAAACAAACAAGATCTCCTCATTGACTCCACCTTCAATTATTTTCACTTTACACTAGAAAAAACATGCAAGTACCAAAATTTTTTGGCTAACTGTAGAGGTCAAAAAGGGATAATAATAATCTGCAATCTCTTGAAGCCTATGTGAGGTATATAGGATTTATTATACTTTAATAGGGAGTAATTAGATTCTGAGAACTCCTACCAAAGTTTTCAACATAAACATGTTTAAATTGCATCCCGCAAGTATGATTGAAGGACAGGGAGGGGGAACCCCTAAAACCACAATTAAAATTTTTTGTTCCGCAGGAGGCCTGAAAATGTAAAACAGTGGCAGTAGGACTGGGGCTTGGCAGTGTTTATCTAAGGGTATGCTCATTTGTTTTAACTTAAATTTTGAAAATACAGTGTTTCAGCAGGAGTATGCATTACAGCAGTGTTGTGAAACCGAAGAAAAGGTACATGATGTTCTTGTCAAAATCAACACGGGAAGGAAAGAGGCAGCCAGCAGTGGAGGAACAACTGCTTAGGGACTTCTCAGAGAGCCTGGATATCTTTGAATTTATGGGATCAGATAGAATTCACCTGAAGGTGATGAAAAAGCCAGCCAATGTGATTGTGAGGCTGCTGTCTATGAAACACACTGGGGATCTGAGGGAGGTCCCTGATGAGAGTAAAGAGGTTGACGTTGCTCCAATCTGGTAGGAGAGGGCAATGAGCAGGAACAGTTAGCCGAGTCAGTTGGTCTGCAGGTCATGGAGCGTGTCTTCTTGCAACCCATTTTCAAACGTGAAGATGACAATCAAGATGGCTTGAAGAAGACAATCAAGAAAGATGACAATCAGAAAAATCAGCAAGAGTTTATGGAGGGCAAATCCTACTAGAGCAACATGACTGCCTTTGATTAAGGAAATAACTGCTTGTATAGATATAGCACAGGACAAAGAGTGTCTATGGAACCACAGCCATGGCTGCCTGATCTAGTGCTGGCAGTAGTCCCTCTCCAAGCCGGAGGCAGGATCCCAGAAATCCAAAGGCCCCTTCCACCCATTGTTTCTGTGATTTTTGTGGACTGCAGTAAATCAGAAGCTGAACTGAAGTAAATGAGGAGCTGTCAAAACATGTGTATATACATTTTTATAAGAAGAGAGGCTTTCCCTTAACATTCAGAGCATAAATCAACCTTCTCTAATTGACTGTGGTCAGAGAGAGAATTTATAATCAGGAAAAGTGCCTGGCTTGTAATTGGTCAGCAATGCCCAAATCTGGGGACCTGAACAAAATATTTACATTTCCAATGTCTTAAAATAATTGAAACTTCAAACAGTATTCAAAACTTCAAACAGCATTCAGCCCTAGTGGTGCAGATCTCAAAAAAGACCCCACTGATGTTAATTTGACTAGCCTGTGCCTCTCAGGCCAGCTCAGTTTGGAGCCTGCCTTCCCATATGTGGAGCAGCCAGACCAGGGCTGTGCATGGCTGTGGCTGCCCTGACGTGGCAGAAGCCACGTGTTATTTTTCTGGCATTGTCTGATGTGAGAGGTTGAAGCTGGGAGGTCCAGATCCTACACTGAAGCTTTCAGACCGTAATTCAGGAGAGATTGATGCATCCAGCTGGCTACAGAGAGGACTAATCCTGCAGTACGCCTGGACAGCCCTTGCTTTGTTTTAAATTTTTCAGGATATCTAAGAAACTTGTAGAGTAGCATATATTTAACAGCATTCAGGAAATCCAAGCACCTTGAACCAGCCTCAGGGACTGAGGAGCTGTTTAAACAGGCCTTGTACTACCAAAGGGTGCTTCTGTGTTATTCTTAAAATTCTTCTCCACGTGGGACAGCTTTTCTGAGCTGGTCAGATGTGTACCCAAGTGTGTACTGCACAGCAAGTGCAACTGGACAGCCCTTTAAAAGCAACCCCTGGCACTGTGTAAACACTGCCCTGATCAGACAGTCAGACCCTGCGTGTGGGAGACATTTGTGTTCATTATTCAGGAACAACACAGTAAGGCGTGAGGATCCACAAGCTTTATGGACAATGAATTCTGAACTCCTTCAGAGAGAATATTTGCTATAGAAACCCGAGTCCAAGAGCTGAACCACCCAGTCGGGGAAAGCACACACACAAACAGTCTCTCGTTTCTGGCTGCAGCTTATACAGGCAGAGAGCTTGTTTACCTAATCTGAATATTTGACCTTTATATTTTTTGGAAATAGTATTTCTTTCCTCTTAATTATGTGGAAGGAGCACTTCTTTTCAGAGCTCTGATGGACTTCTCTATAAATAGCTACTCAGGTCCCAGAACTTCACACCGAAGCCTTCAGCAAAGTCAGCATCCCTAGGACTTTTTAAGCCTGAGATAGGAACCACGTGGAGTTTAATCATTAATCACCAGTCTTTAATTAACAGCTGTGGGCTTTGAACAAAAGACCCTTACTGCAAGACTGCGGAGGGGCCCTGAACTCTTCCCTGCGCTTTCAGTCGGGGGACCTGGTGGCCTTCCAAAGGGGGCTGGTGGAGCAACCTTCTCCTCTTGGGAAGGGTCGCGCTTCCCAGGAAGAGCAGATGTTTGTGACCTAATCTCCATTTTCACAACTGTCCTGTTGTCTGGCTGCAGGCTTGTGCTGTCTCAACGTGGGAATGCTGCCAGCTCCCCAAGGTGGGCAAAGAAGTGGAGCATCTCCAGAGCCCTGTTGCCTCCATCAGGTGAGGTGAATTTTAACTGGAGGAAGGAGGAAAGTTGCTCCAGGCTCGGAAAATTTTATAGGGGAGTGTTCAAAATTGAGCACTCAGGAGAGAAAGAAAACATTGCTATAAAAGTTGACTCAGCCAATATTTTTCTGAATTCCTGCTGCTGTGATTGAAGATATTTGTTTTTAATATAGGTTTCTCCCATTTGTAGTCTGGCTTTTCTGTAGTAAAAACTAAAGGGGCAGATCCTCAGCTGATATAAATTGGCTCCACTGAAGTTAATGGAGCCATGCTGGTTTGTACCAGCTGAGGGATCTGGCTCATGCTGCAGTGTTCGATACCCCCATTATATTGCCATGATTGCGATACTAATTCAGTAAAATGGCTTTGCAGCATAATAAAACCAACCCAGAGAATGGAAGATGAAAGGGCTTCCTCTCCAACCGACCTGGTATTTTTCAACAAAACGTTTTCCTGTATTTTCTCTTTTGTCAGAAAATACTCTAAAACAAAACTTTTTTATGGCAAATGTACCCTCTCTGACAAAACTCCCTGGGAAAGGGCTCTTGGCTTCAGTGTCCTGCCTGCCTGCCAGCAGAAAACTCGGTGGCTGTGGGTCAGGGCATGTCAAGGCTTGTGCAAGAAACTGTGTTGGGTCTTTAAAGGACAGGGGGGATGCTACAGGGTGGTTAAATCCCTGAGGTAGCCTTGACTTCTGAAAAATAGGAGTTATCGTACTAGTGAGTAAAGCATTGATCATTTTACTCATGTTCTGCCCTCTCTGGTTTCTCTTGATCTGTTTGCACTGGGAGAAAGAGCCAGTGGAGGTCTATAAAGATGTGTCCTTCCCTGTCGTGGGGGTGTGTTGGTGGTTTTCCTCCTTGTGATCAGCTCTTCAGCAACTAGCAGAAGATGCTGGACTTTAGGAGCAGGGAACATGATAACCCGTGCTGCCTTATTGCTTGGAGCTGTTGAGCACTGAAGGGAATGAAAAGACTCAAGGACCTAAATAAAGGCAGATGGATGCATAGCTAGATCCCTGGGATGAAATACTTTGTTTGCCATAGCACTGCTGAACTGCACACAGGTTTTTCTGTGCCAGAAAGGATTTTTACAGGGACATTGCTAAATGGAGGCAGTAAATTTAACTTTAAAGGACCATGAATTGAATCTTTTGGCTAGAAGCTGAAATGCTGTTTCTCTTTACTGGGCCCTTTCAACTTCACTTGGAACAGGATAGTATATTTTGCTTCTAAGGCCCTTGGAAGTTGAAGGCCCTGCCTGTGGCAGGTCTTGTTCAGCTACTTGGGAGCTGGGGTCTTGTGGAGCAGCAATCCAACACTTCGGTGGCCCTTTCAAGGAGAATGTGAACCAGCCCCTCTTTTCTGGGTAAAGGTGAAATACAAAAGATCCCAGCAGTGGGTTAAGGAGAGCTGTGGGTTACACTTCTGCCAGCTGGGAGGAGCACTGTGCCATTGCAAAATTAAGTATCAGTACAATTTGAAGTGCCAGAAAAGCTGAAGGGACACACACGTGTGTTTCAAAGGCAGAAAAAGCAATGTCCTGAATTAGCAGGTTTGGTTGAATCCTGCCTCCAGACCAGAGCTGGTCCCCTAGCAGCAGTCATATGAGTGCTGACTCAGAGAAGTAGATTTCCTCCATACTCAACACTTTGAAACAACCTGAACTGTTCCTGGTTTTGACACTTCTGGTGATGTGATCCAATTTTACTCTGTTTATACCCTATGCTTCTTTTAAAGAAAAACGTTGGGTTTGCACTAAACTCTGTTCAGAAGAAGCAAAACTTTTCTTACTAATAGCTACTTGCAACTTACTGCAGCTACTTCTAAAAGGTGTCCCAAGTGCTTGAATTATTCCTGAGACTGGGATATTCAGTGTGTGGATGACAAGTCCCCAGTAAAAGTGGAACCTGTCTGTCTTTTGCATCCATGTTCTTCTCTTCCAGGTCTTAATATCAGAAATTCTTGCATGTGGTGCAGGCTAATAGTGGAATCTGTCCTAGCTGTCTGCTCAAAGACTCTTGGACTGAGAGAGTGCTGTCTGTCTTATCATGAGCGTTTCATGGCTGGGGGCTGAGTGCCTCAGCAGTTGGAGGCTCTGGTTGCCCAAAGAGACCAGGAATCTTACACTAGCAGCTGGTATTTAAAAGGAGGCTTTGAAAGAAGGTCCCAGGCTGGCAGACTGAGGGGACAGAAGGATGCACACACATCTTACATTTGGGATAGATGTGCCTGTTTCTTGCGTTAATTAGACAAAAGGATGATTGATCTGGAAACCTTTGCAGAGCCCAGATGTCTTGGCTTTCTTAGCCAGACATTTGTGGCCAAACATCTACCTGGAGCCCAGAGAGCCTCAGTGCTCCTGGGCATTAGTGCCCCATTCCTGAAGAGAGCCTACCACCACAGCTGGAGCGGTGGGCAAAGAGAGTCGTGGCTAGAGCTAATCAGGCAAAGAAAAGCTTTGGAGCATATGGACCCCAATGTGTGGTCCAAGTACAACAGCTTGGTGAGTGTCCTGCAGGGAGACTTTTACTAGCACTGCAACAACAATTCATCATTGCCTGAAGGTTTGATGGGTCTGGTACTCCTCGTCTTTATTGACCTCGGCTGGAGACCTGCGTTTCAGTCCAGCTTAGTCACAAAGGACTTGGTCTGTGCTTGGGCCTTAAAGAGGATATTTATCAGAAAATCACATGATTAATGGAACTGAGTGATCTCTGTTCGAGAGTGGCCAGGAACTGAATTAACAGAACAGGGTTTTTGGCAGGTGTGGAGCACTGGTAAGGCTGAGACCCAAGTCTGGGCAGGCGGAGCACCCGTGGCCTGAGGGGGCCACCACTGACTGGCTGGGGGCAACTCAGGGGTTGGGGAGGAGGTGATCGGTTGGCAGAACTGGAGGCACGAAAGCCTGGGCTTATGTTTGGATAAAACCACTTCGTGCAGGTTATTAACCCTTCTCCTAGCAGTGCCAAAATTAAGATTGCTCAGAGTCTTCTGGCTGAAAGGGCAAAAGTAGGAGGCTACAGAAGTTGATATCCCCAAGTAACTGCTGTTGGAGGGTGAGGAATAAATGAGCAAGTAAACAGAAATAATAAAATTCTTTCTTTCTTTCTTTCCTGCTTATTTCCCACTCTTATTTCTTTTTCCCTCCATGTCAACACCAAACAAGACAGGACTAAAATTAATGGGGAAAGTAGCAATTAGCAAATTAGGTTAGCGGCGTGTTGCAGTGTGCCATGGCTGCCAGGTGTGAGGGGCTCTGGCAGTATATTTATTAATGGCTGTCAGAAAAGTGACACTTTGATGAATGAAGCTGGGTAATCGGCACCCTCCGACAGCGAGCACTGAGAGGCCTCAACATGCTAAACTGCAAAATCAAACCTTTTTTAACCCCCATACAAAAATACAACAACAAAAATCACTGCAAGAGGAGCATGTTTCTCCATCAGGAATTGGAGTTCACATTCTCCTCTAAATACAGTTTTTTCCTGTAACTTCTTGGGGAGGAGTTGTCAGGTTTGAAGTTTTTCCTTTCCTTGGAATATGGCACTTAAGAATTTATAAATGCAAGCAGCTTAAAGCTGTAAGCCCTGCTCTGCTGTTTTGGGTATGACCCATTAGTGCTACCAAAGCCAAAGGTGCTACGCTCACACCTCCCGGGCTTCCTCCTTTAAACTTACTGGCATTAATATTCCACAAACTTAGCTTGTGAACCAACTCCTGTGTAAGATACCAGTGTCTCTTGACTGATGGTCAGCAATTGCTGAGCCCAATTAACAACCCTTACGTGTGCCATCCAGAAACCCACCTTGCCTATAGGAACAGGTAAAATATAAATATCTATAAGGTGAAACACCTCCAACATAAAGTTTCACCAGTGGCATTATTGCATCCTGATGCTTTCACTCTTGATAACTTTAGATTTAAGTCCCTTCTGTTGAATATGTTGTTACTGTTGGAAATCAGTTAGGCTGGGGAGTGCTTAGAAGCATGGCTATGGGATACGCAAGAGGCGTTGGGTGCACGGCAGGGTGTGGATCTGCAGGGGGATTGCTAACACTGCAGGTTGCCATGTAAATTCACAGGACTCTGAACCCATGGCCAAGAGCTTAGGGGAAGTTTTCTTTAAAAAAACTATAAAAATTCATGCTAAAGTTCTTGAGATTAATCTAGCTGCTGGGAGAGCATCTGGATAAAAGATCTCTGCAAAATGCTGGGCTACATGGAATTTTTTCCTGGGTTTTCAGTCTTTGTGTTGCACACTGGAGGTAGGATCTGTGCAGCACTTCAATAGCTCAGCACGGAGCTGCTCAAATCCCCCAAGTCCATGGAGAAATTGAATTTATTTTTATAAAATCCTAGTTCTGGTTTTGGCCATCTAAAAGGGCCGTGTAAGTTTTGATTAAAAACATGAGAATACATGTAAATCATATCCCAGGCATTCATCTGCTCTTCTAGTTTGAAATGAAGCTGAAGGATCTTTCTGGAATTACCCGTCAGGATCTGCAGGTTTGTTAAATTTGGATTGGCACTTGAAGAAAATCTGAAATTGTTCTCTTATGCTTTGATAATTGTAATTAGTTTCCTGATTTGGCTGGTAAATTTATCAGAAGATAATTGAACTTTTAAAAGTATAATCTGACCAGACGGTAGGAAATACTTTAAAATAAACTTTCTTTCTGAAGCTTTGCTCTGTTTTGCTCTCTCTCTACCAAAATCAGTCCATCTGCACAGCCCCAGCCTGCAGAGGTGCACGTTCTTAAACCAAACAGCTCCTGCATGAAAATAGGTTATTCCCTCTGTGTGGCAGAAGTTAACAAATCTCTGCCAAGAAAAACCCACGGAGCCACCAAGTGCAGCTGGCTCCTTGTGTCAGCTTCTGCCCCAGCCTGCTGTCCCTGTGCACATCCCAGTCAGTGTGGGTGCTGCCTTCCTGCGCTTCCATGGGTGCTGACTCCATCAGCACTGTTCCTTAATTGTGTTCACAGCCTCCTGGACATGATGCTTTCAGGGCTGGGCCAGCCAAAGATTGCTGGTGGGTTGTTCTTTCAGGTAAAGGTGGATCTGGTTTCAGTAAGGTATTGCTCTGAGCTGTTCTAAAAGCAAAAAAAAAACCCAGGAGAAAAAGGAATAGCTTATAAATTATCCCAAGGAACAGGAGAAACTGTTCTCAAGTTGCTTTTGTTTCTTAATGCAACTTTTACTGTTACTAAAGGTTGCATGAGGGTCTTGTTTGCCTTTACACAGGAGGACTGAGCAACCAGAAGCAGATTTGTTGCCTGTTTTTCACTAACTCTCCCAGCCGGCAGCACACAG
Source organism: Aegotheles bennettii (assembly GCA_013398125.1). Classification (NCBI taxonomy): domain Eukaryota; kingdom Metazoa; phylum Chordata; class Aves; order Caprimulgiformes; family Aegothelidae; genus Aegotheles; species Aegotheles bennettii. The sequence continues at coordinate 1,018,099 of VZRW01008838.1, read as the reverse complement.
CCCGAACCCCAGGCTCGCAGCCCTGCGGGCAGCCTCGGCAGCCACTCGCTGGCTGCCTGCTCTTGGGTGCTGCTTCTCCTTCCTCCTCTTTGCAGGCAGATGTGCAGATGTAGCCTGTGCTCGAGCAGTGCCTTGCCAGCTCCATCCACCGGGTATTTCATATTCCAAGCTGGTTCACAAGCACTGTTGTTTCAGGTGATGGTTACAGTGAAGGGAGCACGTTTTCCAGTTTCAATGAGATTTAACCCAACTGCTAAATTCTTGTAAGTGATTCCCGAGTCTGGGGGTTAGTACAGTTCTCCACTTTCACCAGTGGTGTGTAGAAGTTTATGGGTTCATTGCAGACCGGTAAATCCAGGTTTTCCAAGTCCTACATTAACCTGTAAACTACCAGGCTGTTTTTCCCCCTCCGCCAGTCACCTTAACCAGTTTCTTTTCTGTTTTAAAGAGGATTTGCTGTTCTTCATGTTCTCCATTATACGAATTTGCAGTCTTCTGTCACTGTGGAAGCACACCCCAAATATTTTTCCAACTTATTTTGGTGCTTATGGTTTACATCTACTTCCTATTGACTTGCACAGGAGTCAGCGAGGGGAAGACCTCTGACTGTGCTCTTCGTCTGTGTTGTGACGGGGAAGCCTCCCAGCTCCAGTAATCAATCATGCTGCCCTGATGGCAGCTCAAAGAGTAAGCAAAGATAAATGACTTGTCCAGGCTGAGCTTGTCTTGGCTTTACAATGGAAATTCCTGCCAGAAGTTCCCTCTGTGCATCGGCTGGGTGTGATGGGGGGGTGCCTTTACTCATTGCTCCCAGTGTTGCTCCTGCTCCTCTTTGGGCTCTGGCCCTTCTTGCCTCTATGAAGACAAATATTTCCTCATGACAGCGTGCTTGGTATCCACCTGCCCAAGCTGTTCTCTGTTTTCTTGTTGCTGTCAGCTCGGCAGTGCTGTCTTTTTCCAGATACATGGTGTGTAATTAATGAGAATGTCATTTCCAGGTTGTTTTCGAAGACTGGATTGAGAGTCTGAGAAATTATTTCAGTCAATGCCTTAGGATTTTTTTAAATATTTTTTTTTAATTAAGAAAACTATCATCTTGCTTGCTTGGTTTGGGGATACATCTGGAGGCAAATCACTATGATTATATTTTTAAGGACAACCAGACTTGATCTCTTAATAAAGACACAGAGCTCGGGTTTATGTCCCACTGACCAGGGCAGCTGAGTGCAGAGGGCAGAGCTGGCTGGCATCCCCCAAATTGTGGCAACACTGGCAGTGTCGGCCTCCCCTCTGTGTGCTGCAAGGAGGATGGATGGTCTCCTTGTGATGGTCTTGAGGGGCAGTGGTTGTTTGTGCTGCAGGTCAGATCCTGCCCTGCGGAGCTGGAGGGCAGAAGGCCATGCTCTGACCTGGCCAGGGTCCTTCCCAGTGCTTCTGGCTGCCCCTTGGGGCCAGCTGGGCTGGGCAGAGGTGTTGGCCTGGATATGTGTATTTTATTATACCTGTTATTCCCTTCTCAGGAGTAATACGTCTGCTTTATGGGAGACCCTAAGTCACTCCATAAGGAGCACAGAGATTGGTTTTAGCCACCTTTGCTCCCCAGGACATTGCTGTCCCAAACACTGGAGCAGAGTGCCCAAGTGCCAGCTCTGATGGTGCACAGTGCACATCCTAAAAACTGGACTTTGGGCTCCTTTAGGGATCTTCTCTGCCACTTTCCTCCTGAGCAAATATCCCCAGGTGTATCTGCTCAGCTTTACATTGCTATATAATTTAATTTTCCTTTGTTATTTGCAAAAAGGAGGGATGAAGGAGTCCCAGGCAGCAAATGCTTTTGCCTCCTCTCTGCCTCAGTTGTCTAAAGTCATACCGGCCTGTTTCTCCACACCGATTGTTCCCCCAAGCCCTGCAGCCGTGTTACTTTGCAGGAAGGCTCCCTACAGAGCTCACGTCTTATGGGTTGGCCAAGGGAATGGGTGACATGATCCATGCTTCTAGGCAGCCACTGTCACCCAGGAACATGGCACGCTCTGCCTCCACACACTGGACAGGTTTATGTTTTGATTTTGGATTGGTTGGGGTTTTTTGAGATGGTGAATATTTGAAAACACTGAAGTTCCTGTTCACTTCAGTAGAATTTCTGAGCATTTAAAATGTTTTATTCCCAATAATCTGCTGGTGCCTCTTGGGCAGGTGAGATGCATTCAAAGCTTAGCTTGTGCATGGGTACGTGTCTCCTGTGATATACAGAGCTTCAGTGCTGCAGCTGCCATTAGTGTTAATGGGCTAAAGCCCTTTACATCAAGCTGAGAATATACTCCTGCTAATTGTGTACCAGCCACCCCCAGGGACCTTTGTGAGAATGATGCATCTGAGGAGAGGCGTGTTCAGTGATATGATGCCTTGGGATAAATAAATAAGGGTCTAAACTTAGACGCTGGTTCAGGAAGGCTGATTCAGTGCCAGCATTACAACGTTGGGAAATCAGATAACAGCAATGCCAACCTTTATCCTCTTGGTCGTGGCCTGGTCCACTGCTACACCGTACCATCTTCTGAGCCATACATCACCACTCAGCCTCACCTTGATGATCTATGATGCCCATAGATCCTTACAGCGGGAGTGCACTCTGATGTATTGCGTCAATACATCACGGACAGGGTTTGCCTGGGTGATGTATTAGTGCCCTGAGAATGTATTACTCAAACGCTGGTATTGTTCAGGGATAAAGCCAAGCCAAAGAGTGGATTCAATTTAATTACAGTGCAAATGATAGCCTGGTGCCAGGAACACTTCGGTGCGGAGATGCTGGCACCCTCTGGAAATATGAGCCGTGGCTCTGGTGCTGTTGAGTCACATTGCAGTGTACCATGAGAAGAGGCACTATATTTTAAAGGAAGGATCATTTTTCTGAAAGTATAGGAGGACCATTTTAGGAACTCTAGATCAGTAGCACAGTGTGCAGCAAGCTCCTGAGCAGGCAGTGCTGGTGGGCAGTGGTGCAGGCAGGTCACTCCTGCCTGCCTGGGAGCAGTGAACTTTCTGGGTGTGAGGGGGTGGCTCAGCGTTTTGGGAAGTGTGAGACAAAGTGATTTCATTTTTTTTGGTCACTTGTGACACGGAAAATTGCTGGACCCCTCTAAGCAGTGTGAAGTGCACACTGGCAAACACTGAGGTCCACACCAAGGAGATGGACTTTGAATCCAAACTCATGTGCAAATATTTTCCCTTGTTACTGGTAGGAAGTTTTGATGGCAAGTTTGAAGAGATGATTCTGTACTTTCCTTGGGCTAAGTTACACAGATGTCATCAAAAACCTGAGGAGAAAACACTTAGACCATTAAAAAACACCCTTGGCTCTCATTGGTGGGAAACTGCCAAGTGAGATAGTCCAAAGACGAGCAGCTTCGTGAAGAATCCACACATGAGAAAGTAATTCCTGTGACAATCAACGCTGGATGCTTGTCTCTGGTTAACTCCCCCTGCCTCTTTGCATCCATCTTCCACGTCTCTTTCTGTTGCTCAATATGGAAATAAAAGTATAGACCAGCTTTACTTTAAAATCAACTTTACTTCCAAATAAGCCCCTGTGAGTTTGTCCCATTGTCAGGGATTTTTTTTTAAGCTTTTTTTTTCTTCTTTTTTTTTTTGCATTTATGGTATCTGATTGTCAAAGGATGACATGCCTGAAAACATCTGCTTTTTGTAAGATCCTTGTTTGCATTGAGAGATCCTCTGGGAACACCCAGGCACTTGAGAATTAAGGTGACATTTCAGAAATGATTGGTTTAGTGCATCACATCTATTATGTTCTTTTGAAGGCTCAAAATATGCTATTTTAGCTGCAAAAAGACCTGGAAATGCCTCCTTTTTTTTTTTTTTTTTTAATACAAAAGTTATAATTCTGTTTCCACTAGAGTCCAGAGGATCTCTACGTAGGCAGGAATTTGACCAAGTCTCTTCCAGAAGAATTTCTGATCATTGGCTGTCAGAGGTAGTCAATTATTCTTTTAGAGAAATGGAGCTGCGGATAGCAAGGTGGCAGTAATACTCTGCCCAGGTTCCATGTTTTATACCTATAAACCCAGGCATTTTCCCAACAAGGTAAAAACAGGTTTGCAGATGAGAAATTTGCAGCACAAACAGCTAAAGTGACTTGTGCAAGGTCACATAGCAAGCTGGTGGCAGGGCTCAAAAGAGAAGCCTGTTGGTCTGACTCACTCCTCTGACAACCCTGTCATTATTGCACTTCTATTATTATCTTGACATATTTGCTCCATTGTTTCAAATCTGATCATCTCCTACCTTCTCATTGTTCATGGCTCTAAGGCTCAACAGTCCCGTAATGGAGAGGAAAATGTGTCTCTTTCCACCCCTTTTTTTTGCCATCAGGTTCCCTGTTAGTAACTTAGAAATGTTGATTATTCTTTATTTTTAGATGCAGAATGAGGAAGGGTCGGTCTGATAGACAGGAACAGTGGGTGCACAACACTGCTAAGGTCCCTCTCCTGCTCCTTTACTATCCTACCCTGTCACAGCCATGCCAGCAAGCAAAACAATGCAGATACTTTTCTGTTTGGTTGTTGCTTAAAAATGCAAAAGAGAGATGGTGTGGCTTGGGACAGCAAGAGTTTATACTGTCCCTTGTAGGTCCTGGAGTTGCTGTCTTTGGAGAAGAGCACGGCATGTTCCTTCAGGGCTGCTCCTCCCTCATGCTACAGGAAACCCCTCTGTGCACAACCCTGGATGCTGTCTGTCCCTTCTGTGCTGCTGTGTTGCCTCCTTTGGTGATGGGTTCATCCCCACGCTACTCCTCAGTGGCGTCTCTGGTTGTAGTGATCCTTATCATCTTGTGATAACTGTTGTAAAAGTTTCTATAAATAGAATTTCCTCCTGCCCAAGTCTTCTTGCTAGCTCAGCTGTTTTATTTTTAACAGAAAGGCATGTTGATGCTAAGCAGAAATGTTTTTTTTTTTAAATCACTCTATTAAACATAAAAACATGCTGTGTCTGAGTAAAAAAGAAAGGTGCCCCTTAGATATTTTTAAATCTTCCAAAAATAGTCTTAAGTCTGTGACAAAACTTATTGAGCAGGAATAGTTGTGGAGAGCAATTCTACGATGGAAAGGATCAGGTCTCCTCGTGCTTCTGGCTGGGATCAGCAAAGAGGAAGACTGGTGGAGCAAAGACCTCTAAAAGGAATTGACTGAGGACAGCTCTTTAGAAGGTTTGATGGCAGCACTGTTCAAACAGTTTAGTTGGTGATCTCATATGTGTTTTCACTTCTGGGCTTGCAACTGCTCTTGAGGTTGGAAGCCCATTGCTGCAATTGAGTCTTTGTTGGAGAGCAGCAACCCCATGGTGAGAGCCTCTGCTGTGCAGGGATGGGGTGATGAGAAAAGGCAGTATAAAGAGAGGAGGAGGAGGAATGTCAATTTTGCCTTGTATGCACAACTGATACTGGACTTGAAAAAAAGGAAAATTTAGTTATTGTTTCTGCTGCTGCACCCCTGCACCCTCTGGATCAGAGCACAACCATATATGCAGCTGATTCAGCCTCCAGCACAACTGAGGAGGCAGAAAATTTGAGGGGGGAGTGGAGTGGGGGGTGACACTCTCCAAGGAGAGATGTTTTAGAAGGTTCCCAACACTACTTCTTCCCCCCCATAGTGTGGAGGCTTTTGTCTCCTTACTCGTGGCAAATGCCAAGTCAAGTGTTTGTGTGTTCATGCCTAGTGAGAGGGGAAAAGGCTCTAGGGAACTTCTGAAAATTATAAAAGATAAACTGACTATTATTTAAATTGTAAAGTAGTCAATTGGTGACTGCTGAGCAGCTTATATGGAGAAGAAAAGACAATGTTATAAAACAGAGGGAGATTTCTCTATTGTTTGCAGTCAGAAAAAAAAATAGCTTGTTTCAATCCCAGTGACTGATTAGCTATGCTAATCCAGCCTGCGTTTGTGTTCAAGTCCTGTGCTTACCACAGGTGAATCTCTGCCCGTGTAAATGTAGGGGTTTTCAGAGGGATGCAGCCAGTTTTGCTGTCCCATGTGGCAAAGCACAAAGAGGTTGGTTTCTCTTGGACTTTGTCAAGGTCTCTTAGGAGAAGTGGGATTGGTAAATAGATGAAGATTTGAGACTCAGTTCTTACTTCTGTAAATATCCTGCATGCCCTCAAGAAAACTGATTTATTGATTTCAGCCTTGATTCTTCACCTGTAAAGTTGGACAAAATACTTCCTTTGTGCCCCACTTCTTTGTGTGGGCATGTCTTTCATGGTGTATGCTCTTCTGTATATACATCTTTCACGATGTAGCTCTTTGGTACCGTGCTTGGTGCAGTGAGGTCTCATTCCTATTGCAGCAATCCTTATAACTATCAGTAAAATAAAATTATTGAAGATAGACCTAACCTGCCTAAAATGCTAGTGCTTTAGATAGAATCTGAATGTAAAGCTTGCCTGGGTTTGGTGGCTGTCCTCTGCCCGTAGCTGTCAACACGCACCAGCGCCTGTCAGGATGAATGATGGATTAACAAACGTGTAATGATTTAGTCCTTCTCCAGGAACAAGCACTGCTGCCTGAGTGACGTGCATACCAGATATGCAGAGAAGAGGGATGTGTGGCATTGTCTCACTCAATAACAGAGGATCTGGCAACCGGAAAAAGCAATGTTTTTCACCCATTACAATGTGCCTTTCTATGTGGACCCTAGGAAATGCAGACCAAAGACATGAGGCTCTGATTTAATTTGGCTGTTTTTTTTAATCCAAGGGTAAGATTTGACAACAGAACGTGAAACTTCCAAGATGAAAAAATTTGTGCTCTGTTTTTGTTTTTTATTCCGGATGGTGTTAGTAAGGGATGAACTGGGTTCACTGGACTCCACAAGGTATTTTTGTTTATGGATGAAGCCATGCAGATGGGGATCAAAGGTTGTGTATAGCTGCTGTAGAACACACTGGGGCTGAGAAAGGTCGGGCACCAGAGATTAATTTTGTGGCTGGTTAGAGCCAGGGTTTAATAGCAGACTTGGAAAGGACAGTGATTGAGTTTACTGCTAGCAGAACCTATAGTTCAGGTCAAGTAAAAGGAAGGAGCTAAGGGGCTCTGTGTGTTGGTTGTAGGAGAAAGTCTAATGGCTTAACAATATGTGGTCTCAACAAGACACATTAGAGGTGCTGTCACTGGTGAGCTCTGTGCTGCTGCACCAGGGCGGAGGGCAGCGAGGGGAGATGCACCCTTCTCCTCTGGCCCCTCACCCTTAGCAGAGCAGGCATTTCTGGGGAGAGGCTAATGCACACAGCCAGGCAAAGCAAACACACAAAGGAAGCCTTGTTAATTCTGAAAGTGAAGAAGGAGGAAAAGGAAAACATCAGTGTTTTCAACAGAGGGAAAAGGGTGTATCTGAGGTGCAATGGAGAGATGTGTTTTCTTCTTAGTTTTTTGAATTGCATACTTCAGCAAACCCAGGTAGATACCAAATTTCCCAGGATAGAGGCTAGATGACCTATTTTGGCTCAATTAAGAACTGATTTTGAAGCTGAGATTAAACTGTACTCTGACTTTGGCTGTACCCCATTTTTTTTCATGCTGCTATTTCATTACACTTCAGTTTCTAAGCTTTAAGTTTTTTTTTCTTACAGTTGCATCTTTTCTTTAGGTAACCTATTTAATTGTATCTACCTACACTGTGATTTTCTTCTCCCTGCTTTTTAAAAAGCTTTAGAATTACTTTTTTTTCTTTTAGAGCAAGTATAACAAAAATCTGGCCAGGAGAATTTGCTTTGAGCTTTCATATTTTATTTTGAATGAGGTTCTATGTTGCTACAAGTAAGTAACATCTTAAGGTAAAGAATTTTGCAGATAATTTTGAACTGTTATCTTTTTGGTGGAGGGAGTCTAGCTGTGTGCAAGAGAGACTTATTGCAGGTGGTAACCTGTCAACTTGGTTCTATGGACCTTGGACCAAAATCTGCCAGAAGAAAATTTGTCTTTCATTGATGGTTTGTCCTGGAGTTCCCAGGGAAGAGGAAAATTGGGGTAATATCACAGACAGGACATGACCACAATACGTGTATTGCTATCGGAGTATGTGCATCAGCTACGCAGAAAGCCTCTTTGACCCCATGTTAGAAAATCCTTATTCTGTGGCCCTGAGTCAAGTGTTCATTGGATTTCCTATTAAAACACTTAACTGGTCCTGCCTTAAATTCTCTTTCTTGGAAGTCTCTTGGATCATGTGAACTTTTGCTCTTTTCTCAGGAAGGTAACAGAAGCTACACCAAATGTGAACTGAGTGACACAGATTTGCTGATTAGGCACAGATGGGATTCCACTCCCAAAGTGCTCTTATGTTGTCTCCATCCATTAAACTTGCTGCAAAAGCTATTGACACAACTCTGCAGCCTCTCAGAGTTATTCTACTTTTTTTAGAAGTGTATGCTTGTTGGGTCGCAATGAATGACCTGATCATACAGTGATAAGGATCCTCACCTGAGATTTGGACTTCTGCTTCAGATCAATTGCAGAGACGTCTCTCTTGTCTCAGGTAGCAGCTGAGATGAATCCATGGTGAATTGCAGGTCTTCTAAGACATTCTTTTGAAGAATTTCTGGGTTTGCCAGAAGTGAGAAAAAATACCAAACATGTTAATTTTTTTAAAAATTTGTTTGAAGGTTGTTTTCTTGTCCAGTTCAAATTAGCAAGATAGGAGGAGCTTGGATGCTTGTTTGGAAGCCATTAATATAATGTTAAGTTTTGCCTTTCATGCAAAGAAATTTTGGAGAGGATTTTTAATCTTGTGAATCAAAGCCCGAATCAGTCTCTAGATCTGAGCCTGATCTGTAACAGTGGATGGGGCAGTCTATGCCAGGTTTGCCTGCTGGAGACCTCGTTCCTCCTCCTCCAGAGCATCCTGTAGTAGCTGCTCCAAAAGGCAGGACAGCAGAGTCAAGGGAGCCAGGTGGTCTGCCCCATGAAAGCTCTGATTTTGGTGGTTTTCAAGATGACATGCCATTAATATTTTCTGTTCTTTTCTCTTCCTCTAGAACCTGCGTGTTCCAGCTGGGTTTCTCTAACAGAGATGCCAACATGCTTTTTCACCAGAACAAGTTCTCAGGGACTGTAGGAAACTGGCACGAAGAGGTACACAACTGCTCTGCTTTGCTGACTGTATGGCAGATTTGCTATCTGTGGTAAGTTAGTCTTGCTTCAATTTTTCACTTTTTTATTCACCTTGTTCAGTCATTACCAAATCATTTATGCTTTCTGCTCTGCATTTACTTTTGTTTTTTTTTCTTTTTCCTATGGGAGAAAAAATACACAAGGGAGATGAAAGCATCTCCACTGACAGTCCCTGACCTGACTGACCCCAAACCAACCCACAGCCTGTGCCCCTTAACTGCTGTTCAAACATGGCAGGACAGATAGGATAATGCAGTCATGATGGTATTTGAGTAAGTGATATTCATTATATTCACAATTTTACCAATACGAATGCAGGGGACAGCAATGCTGTGGAAAGTCAGAGCCCTGCCTGTGAGCAGACATGAATTTACTGAACAATGGAAATTAAGCAACTTTCTGATATTGCTGCTATACTTCTCCTTCTCAAAGCAAAATCAACCCAGATTTGTAAATCTTTTAGTCCCATCTCAGTTAGGCTTCTGTTTAATCTGAAATGTGTAGGGCAGGATTACCAAAGCAGGGTAGGATAATACATGGTAGAAATGATGCTTTTAAAAAGACATTGCTTCCTCTCCTGGCCCTGCAGATTGCCCTGCATGTTCTCCCTCTTGTATCACCCAATTTCATGAGCAGGACTCAAAGTTTGGGATTTAGCCCTTCTGTCAAAGTTTTTGACTGCAGGAGCAGATGCATTAAGGTGCTTTCCTGCAAATCCTCCTCTAATTGCTCCAAGTGTTGTGGCCATCAAGCAGAAATCCACTTGGTAAACTCTGCAGCTTGTGGACAACTTTTCTTGCCAACCATGCATTACGCAGGGCTAATTGTAAAAGTGGTGCACCTGCTGGCTCCCTTGGTGGCTGGAGCCAACAGGAAAAAAATAGTAATTTATTAATGATCGAGTCACAAATAGTAATGAAAACAATAGGAGCATCTGAAGGAAGAGCTGCCGGGGGCAGAGGTGCAGGTGCTCTGTGCCCTGAACAAGCTTGTCGGCATTTTTATAAAGCTACTTTACAGCCCTTATCAATTTCCTACTGCTTTCTGTGTACCCCCTGCCCCTTTGCAAATGTTTTGCCTGCACAACAGGCTCAGCATTTCTTGTTGTAGGTGATAAAATAGCTGTCACCCTGTGGAGGCAGAAAAGAGGCAAAAAATAAAAATGTTAGGTCCAAAGAAACAAAGCGGAGGAAGGAATTTCAGAGCAAACAAACGAGTGCTAATGGAGCCGCTGAGTCGGCACAGGAGAGTGATGGTGGGGTCTGAGCTGAGGAATGCTAAAAGATTTGGGGTAACAAATGCTGGAGGGCAAGAGACTCATTCCTTAAAGTGAGGCAGTACTTTGTGTGTAGCCTTGGATTTCAGAGGCGACTGGCACACGTGTGCACTTCAGCCAGCACCATCCACAAGGATCTAGTACGTCTCTGAATTCTCAGCCATAATTTAACTCACCACATTACATTGGCAAGCCCAAGACTTTTTCCTTAAGTAGACAGAGCAGAAAGCACTGCCAGTTTTGGCAACCTCCTTGTACTCTTCGAGCACTCTAATAGTGATAAGACATGGTCATGTTGTCTCTCCAAATACAGTGGCTCTTAGAATGCTGGGATAACACAACTGATATGCAAAAATGGATGTAAAATCTTTGAAAAGAATATAATGAACTAAGGAATTGATTCCCTTGTAGCCGGCATTCACCACTAGTGCACAGCAGTTCAGTGCCTGTGAAACACAGCAGATGAGCACAACTGGCAGAAGGACCAAAAGGGCAGTCAGGTCATGGGAGGCTCCGTCATGGCCAGGAACAAGGTCAGAGATAACAGGATGTGTTTAATCATAATGCTTACCTTTCCTGCGTTCTGACCATCATACATGGCTTTAACATGTTACTTTCCCCTGATGGAAAACCTTAACCCAGACATCAGCTTGATGTGCTTTGTTCTGTGCGTGGTGGCTAGTGCCTGCAGCACTCTTCAGGGCTGCATCTGTTAATATTACAACTTAATTCAACTTGCAATGAAGGAAAGCTGCACTAAGTGGAAAAATCTTGCACTTTCATGGTTTAAGTGATCATAAATGGACATTTACCATGGCTTAGGTGGGATTTGGAAACTTTTTAAACTGTGGGAACTTGCTCATGTGTCTGAGCCCATAAACTGTTAACCAAAAGCTGCAGGTCTAAAAACTATCATTTCTCAAAATGTTGCAGGTGTAGATGTCAAGGAGTCAAACTGAAAAGTCAGCCTGGGTCTGTACTGAGTCTGTAAGGGTCCCATGTCCTGCATTTATCAATACTACGTGGTTTAGCAAGGTAGAGAGCACACTGCAGTCATCCCAGAGTAGGTGCAACTGCCTAACTAGGTAGCATGATGGACCAACACTTCCTACCATTTCACTGCCTGTCCTGCATTATAGGGAGCAAAAGAGATACTCTGCCTTTAACTTGATTTTAGTGGAGAGAGGGGAAAAAACCCCAAACTCCCCTTCAGTGGGCCAGATGCAATTCTTCTGATGGCTGAGTTGCTCTGCCCAAGGGCTGTTGAGTCAAAGAACCAAAAGCACCACAGTGTTCTGCTTTGCCTCCTTTTTTTGTTATTATTATTATTGTTGCTGTTCCTTTGTTCAGGAGCTACTACCTCTTTCAACTCTTAAAAAGAAATCCTTTTTTTTTTCATTTTTCTTCTCATTCTCTCCTTACCCCCTTTCCCCCCCAAATCCCAAACCCTCAGACAGATGCCACCAATTTATAAGGCTGACTTAAAGCAAATAGTTCTTTACCTTCACCTTTTTAATGTTTTTTCCCCTTAGGAACTAGAAATCTTTTCCTGTAAAGATAGCTGTAATTCTTGTGAATTAGCATGAATTCAGGAGGTGTGTATTTTAAGAACCATGCCTACTCCTGTGAAAGCAGTGCTAAGAGTGAGGAGCTGGCAATGCTAATTATTGCCCAGTGATTTGAGGGGGACCTGCACAAAGTGTGGCAGTGTTAACACGACTATCATGACATGCAGCATGATACATGAGGGAAGGTGAAGTCAAGGCTCATATATCCCCATAACATTGAATCTCTAATAACTTACAAACAGGCACCATTTGCTGTCTGCAAAATTAACCTCTCGTCTCCTCTAGCCTGCAGATCGGGTGCATGGATATAGGATTTTAAGCTCCTCTGTTGAAAAATGTCCCTGCAAAGCTGTCCATCAGAATTCCTGCTGCTTTCTCGGAAGTATTATTAATAAAGTTCTCTATAGCAGAAATGGGACCCTTTTAGAGCTCAGCTAAGGTATTTTCCCTGTTAACCAGCTGGGCTGTTTGGCTGTGGACAAATGCAGTGATGAATGATGGGTCAAGGATGGAGCAGTCTGATTTCTCTCCAAGCTTGACCTTGTCTCTGCTCTGACATCTGAAATGACAGATGCATTAAAAAGTTATTTATTTAGGGGAGCTGCAGTGCATCGTACCCTTTGCAAGGTAGCACCTAGTTTTGCAAGAGTGTTAGAATAGAGGCTGGCTGAGCCACTCCCTCTGTGTCTGCTGCTTTATGTACTGCTTGCTTTCTACAAGGAGCTGCTATGAAAGCAAGCAGACAATCCTGTGCTTTTGTCCATAGTGCTCTGTGAACTGAAAGGTGAAAATAAAGGAGCAGGGTCCATGCACAGGGTCAGGCTGCTCCCAAGCAAATAACCTGCATATGTGCACATGACTCGCCTGTGGAACAGCATTAACTAACTATGAAAATGCACTTGAAGGTTTCTGGGCTGTTAAAAGCCCAATGTTCTGGATAAAATGCAGCACTGGGGATTAAACGACTTCTGCTGTTCAGCTTCTTATGGCCTCAGCACACTTGGGAGGCTTCCTTTTCTGTGACTCTGGGATTCTTTGTAACTTGTTGCACTGTGACCCACTTCAGTCTTCACTGTAGCTGAAACTGCTTTTTACTTTCATATTGTGGGACACATGGGTGGAGGGGTAGCCGAGCTGTATCCCATGAGCAGTCACACTTCATTGTTGGGAAATAAATTGTTGCTGAAAGATGAGAGACCTCAGCCTAAACCTACAGAAAAATGCACGCATGACCCACCATGCTTCTGCATCTGTCTGCCTAAGCTTTTGCTGCAAGTATGAAAGTTCTTTGTGTTTTTTAACCTAGACCTTTATTTAGGAAAATATCCTTGCCTAGAGACACAACTGCCGTGTGTGGTCAAGCGGGAACGTTACGTCCTCCTGACAAGAGCTATGGTATGGATTAATTTGTAGAGAGATGGATTTATTCATGAAAGAGGCCACATGCCATGATTTTGCATCTTCTTGGGGTACGGGTAGAGCTTAGACTAGGGAGCACCATAGGAAAACCAAAGACCTGTTTCTGAGAGACACTGTAAATCTATTGACCTCAACAGAATTACAGCAGTTGATACCAGATCTGAAAATACTCCTGCTTTCTTTGTCATAGAATAGGATCATAGAATCATTATGGTTGGAAGGGACCTCCAGGGTCATCAAGTCCAACCTTTATCCCATCATATTCCTAACCATTAGACCATGGCCTCAAGTGCCTCATCAACCCGTTTTTTGAACACCCCCAGGGACAGTGACTCTACCACCCCCCTGGGCAGTCATCTCTGCCCCACCCCTCCAAAAAAAACCCACACACAAACAAAAAAAACCTAAAATTACTTTGAAACAACTGCAGCAGTAATTGTAAAGTATATGCAAAAGCTTATTTTGTAGGATGGGACTGTTGGAAGAGCTGACGCTGATGTGCGTTCAGCTCACATTAACTTTGGGTCAGAGTGCACCATATCCCAGTGACTTCACAAGGCCTTTCTGTGACTGCCCCATTCCAGCTGATGTGTGCAGTAAATCTGTGGTATCAACAGTACTTCACGTGTCTGTTACTTTCAGGATTCTGGTGTCTGGGTCTAGTATGTGGATGAAGCTTGCCTGAAGGCAGCATCTGCAAGGTTTTTCTCAGCAGAAAAATGAATGATCTGGTATAATGAGTGATTCTGTGTAATACTGAGGAAAAAGAGTTATCAGCTGTGCACTTCATATACAGTATTGATTGTAAGTGTGCTTGTTAATATGGGAGATCCAGGAAATTGCAGCCAAGGTTAGGAGGCCTTGACTACACTGCTCCCTAACATAGCCATGACTTCTATTGCCATCAAAGAGTTGTGGATCAGATTGCAAACAGCCAAAATTCAAACCTGAATTACTTAGCTATGGAAGTGTGTTTTCCCAGACTCTTCTTCTCCTGGTGTTATATGAGTGTCCTGAACAATGGAGAAGTTGTTCAGAACCACCAGCACCAGCATTTCTTGATGTAACAGACGTGGCCTTGGGTGGTGAGGGCTGGCTTTGCAGTTCAGCAAGGAAAAAGGAAGATGTCCTGCTCCTGTCTTGCTTCTGTTTAAAGGTTTGGTCCTTAGTTTTGGGGGAATGTAGGGAGCACAATAGACCTGGGCTATGCTCTCAACTTGTCACAACAAAGGATGGAGTTTGGGCAGGGGGAGGGGAGGAGAAGGTATGTTTTCCACAATGGCCTGTTTAAAACATCACAAGCAACCTCTCTTCCATCATGAGTCCTGGTTTAAAACTGCTGCCCTGGGGCATAAAAATCAACTCCTAACAACTTCCAGTGGGACCACTATTCCATCAATGTTCCCATCAAATGTTGACTCCGTGATTAATATTCACCCTCTTTCTTCGTTAATCATTAGTCTTCATTCATTTTTCTGTAACTTCCCGCTGACAGGGGTAGTGTTCATAGAGCAGCTGGTAGGGAAAACAGAAAGAGCTGAACTGCTGCACACAAGATGCGAAGGGAAAAAGCCACCTCAGTGCATTGTGTCAGCTCAAAATGATTCCTAAAAATGCAATTTTTTTCCTAGGCATAGAATCAGTGCGGCTGAATTGTTGATAGTCTTTGTGAGATGAGGCTTTACAAGGACTCATGATTGCTATTGTTTTACCTTGACTGTCATAGCACAGACTAATTCGGAGCAGGAGCTACAGTAATGCAGAACAAACTGTCAGAATTTGGCTCATTAAATGAAATCTGTGCATGATCCTAAAATATTTTTCAATTAACACGTACACTGTAATCTGTGAATTGGAGTCCACTCCCAGCTTTGCCCCCGACTCCCTGAATGTCCTTGCACAGGAGACTGAAACTCTTCCTCACTGCCCAACCTACAAATTGAGAATAGTTATTGCTTTTTCCCTTGTTCCATGTTTCTGAGCTGCTGAAATTGTCCATCCTGCAGAGAAGGGACTCCCTGAACCCTTGCCCAAGACACTGTATAAACATATGAGTTCAGTAAGCACTGGGGTGGTTATGCACTCCTAAAAGAGATGTTGCATGTTAATCTACTTTCTAGAAAGAGTTATAGCACTCTCTGTGATTGCTCTCAACTCTGGGAACTTCATACAGAGATCTGGAGGCTGCATTCCCCAGACTTAGACCGCATCCCTCGAGATGCTTTGTAATGTGCTTTGATTTGGTTGATAAAAATGCTGAATAGGCTGGTTTACCATTGTGACCATGGTAATATAAGCAATAAAAAAGCATCAAAAAGAGAAAATATTTGAGTTATAAAATCTAGAGCTTGGTTTGGTCTTCTCAGACACATCAGAAATTCTGTACGAATGAACGTTTAGGACAACAAATTGGATGTTAAGTCAAAACTCGCAATACAGTCTTGTGGCAAGGGGAAGATTTGTGTGTTATCCTTTTTTTTTCATAGTGAGTTGATGGGATGTGTGGAAACAGCTCGCTCAGTGCAGGTTTGTAGGATGCACAACTAATGGCCATCGCACATCAGGGGGATGGTGAAGGCTGACAGAACATTGCTGGGAGTCTGTCTTCTGCTTCTCCAAGGGAGAAGGACCACCTTCAGTCTCAGCTTTTCTTCATCTTTTCCTTTCAGGGATGTCTTTATTGCACAGGCTTTTCTGTCTCATTCCCACATACAGCACACTTTTCACAAAGGTCTCATGAGTTGTGTTGGAGGATCCTGCCTGGTGTTTCCCACTACTTCAGGCAAGCATGGGTAGTCCCTGGGTTGAGTAATTCATTTACTCAACATCCACACTAAAAAATATCTTGCCCTGTGCAGCTGTGGTATTCATTGACTGGCAGTAATAGTAAATATCTCTTACTTCCAACTATAGCAGCATCTAATGCAATTTTCTGGGGAAAAGAGGAAAAAAACCCAACACCCAGGTGTTACAGTTTCCTTGTAGAGAACAATAATTGCCTTAAGTGCAGAGCTTGTTTTCTTGTTTTGCTTGTTCCCTGCTAACTTTTTTAGGATAAATCTTTATAATTAAAGGTAAATATTATGAGAAATAAAAACTTGCTTAGTGTAAATTGCATTTTTTGCGACATGGATAAAGAAATGATTGAACAAGGTAGAGATCTGGTGTCATTCGAGATTGCAAGATAGATTCAAGAAGGGTCAATAAACAGACAGCAAAATGACAGCTTGTTGCAGTACACAGCTGAATAAGAGTCCACTGTAACTTTTGCTGCTTGAGTCAAACTGAAACAAATTTTGCTGCTGAAATAATTTAAAAATGCAAATCCTAACAAATTTTTGATTTAAATATGTTCAAATTAGATTTTCTTAAGTTGTAATAAAAATGTTTTCATTTCTATAAGCCAAAGTGATGCTAAATCTCCATTAATGTTTTTTTTTCCCTGGCCTTCTAGAGAGAATTATGCAAAGCAGCAGAAGCTACTACTGTAAGTGTTTAAAAGCTTTCTCTTGTTATGTTCCAAATATTTTCCCCTACAACTTAAATAATGTTGTGCAGGTATTACATAATTTTTCTCTCTCCCTTTGTTTTCCAATTAGTTGTTTCACCAATATCTTTTCAAAACTTCCTCTACGTTTTGAAACCTCATTTGTCATTAAGAGATACGGAGCATTAAAAAAAATTGAAACATTTGGATATCATTCTGCATGGGAAAAATAGGCCAATAGCCAGGGTGGTTTTACAGCATTCACTTCATTGCATTTTATGAAGTGACAGAAAGCACATGAACCACATGAAAAAGATTTAAAATTGGTGGCAGAAACTACGTTATTAATGGAAAACATTGCACAGGAAGATTTTTGGGTTTGAATCTTTTGTTTATGAAAATAGGGGGTTGTATCTTGTTTTTAATCCTCCTTCTTAACCAATTCCAGCTTAAATGTCAGTAACAGAAGGTCTTTCAGGTCTTTCTCTGACAACCTTCTTTTGCTGTAGGTTTTATGTCTTGATTTCAAACCTAAGACAATTTATCTGATATTAGAGAGGGACTAGTCTTCCACTGTTTTGTATTTACTGTTTCAGGAAATAGAGTAAAAGGTTATATACGTACTTAATCACATGCACAGACTGATTGCACACCAGCTCAGTATCTAATTTATACACTCCTTTCGTACTAAATTAGTGTGACCAACTGCAGAAACCTGCCAGGAACGTGCAAGTGGCTACATGTAAGTATTCTTGTATTCTCATTTTTTGCACAAACTTGGACCTATATTTTGAAAGTGTTTTCCAAAATGTAGATTGCTAAGGGGATGGAGGTTTTCTAGCTCCAGTGCTGAGCAGCAGTACCTCTAGCATCTATGTAAGACATAAGCAAGGTTTGTCCTATTGTTTTAGAAGAAGAAAAAAATCACCAGGAAATTTGCACAATCCAGCATCAGTGTCCTCATTACCAACTGAGTCCTGCTTTTTATTCTTTAAGTGATATTTCAGGTTGAAATGATCTTTTTATCTTCTTTGCATCCCAACATTTGAAAGCTGCCTGGGCATTAACTTTCTCCATCTGCATCCACCTTTGTTCAGGGAAGATGCTTCTGTCTTGGCATGTCACTGACCCACTGTACCATCTTTGCCTCAGTTTCCCCAAGCAGGGCTCCATCTCGGCTATGCAAAGCGATTAAGGCTTAAATGAGGAAAGATTTGGTGGTGTTGATGCACCCTCATTTGAGTGATAACACACTTTTTATCCTCTGGGAATAGTGTAGTGTCCTTCTAAATGGCTTAAACTTTTTGTCTTTCAGAAGTGGTTATGGCTTTTTTGCATTCAGAAAGCAGTTGGGACAGCAGGAGGGAGAGATCTCTGCTTACTTGTGTGAGAGGTCTGNTTTTTTGCATTCAGAAAGCAGTTGTGCTTACTTGTGTGAGAGGTCCCATAATATATAAATTAGCACATTGTTCCTTCAATTACTATAATTGGAGATCACATTTAATATATTTTTTTTGGACAGGAAGCACTAGTGGGAGCCTAGAGGGAAATTTTCTTTGATTGCCCTCCTCCATTACCCCAAAGATTGCTTGCTGTATCATTAACATGGTGAGTAAGAAACTCCAAAGTACCGGCTGGCTCAGTACAAGTCTGCGAATCAAACACCAGCCCTTATGAGACCTGCAATGGGCAGAGCTGCCGGGAGCTGGAGAGGACAGTTAAGCTCTGTTATTCACAAGTGTTTGGACCTTGGAGACTACCCTTGGCTGGGCCTATTCACTGGTCCTTTCTTGGAAAAGTAGAGGTGGAAGTGGAGCCCTGGAGCCCATCTGCTGCCAGGTGTGGTGGCACAGCTGCTGGGCTCTCAGGCCATTGTGACCTCCTTGGGTGCTGCCCAGGAGTTAAGGCACCAGCAACAGGGTTACCAGGAAGGAAACATGTTCAAGCAAATCAAGATGATTAGGGAATTAGTAATGATTTCTGTTGGGTGTTTATTTTTTGAGCACTGGGCTGTTTCCCCACTAGGTTTCTGAAGGAGGAAAACAAAATTACCCTGTAAATACTTTCCTATCACCGAGAACTGTGAATACAGACAACAACACATCAATGCTCGTCAGCAAGGGCAAGACCTTTATGTCAATGTTCATTTGTGAAACAAATGTGCTGCTGTATCCTCCCTGGGGTTGTAAATATGCCCATTGTGCTCGTGCAGGAAGGGCTGTTGCCCTGAGGTGGCTGGGCAGCCTTGATGGGAAACCTGGATTCCTGTCAATAGAGCCAATCCATTCCTTCCTCCTCCCCAAGCACGCTTTTTCAGAAAACCCAAATACTGTCTAAGTATGATCACAGGAGAGGCAGCAAGGCTGATGACCTGGCTCTGTTCATGGTGCTCCTTCTTTCCACGTGAGGCAGAGGGAAGAGAGGTCATACCACAGCCACAGATGTGTGGCACAGCTGTGCTTTCTGTGGAAGAACTGTAATGTGAGGAAGCCAAAGGGCAGCAATCCTACCCAAGTTCACATATCCTACCCAATCCTACCCAAGTTCTGCAACTGCAGGGCCTGAGCACCTCAGCAGGCTGTGCAGCAGACTGGGATGTGAACCTGCGACGTAGCAGCGATGTGTGTGCTGCTGCTTGGTGGAGCTGGCTTACCAAAGGAGTGACCTACCCCTTAGTAACTGCCAGGCAGCCTGGAGCAAACACGTGCAGCTTGCAGTCACTGTGGCATATTTGTGGTTCTTCTCCATCTCTCTGTGGGCAGATCATAAGGCACCTATTTTATTGTCCTGCTAAGTTGCTTTAACCCAGGTTGCTGTGGGACTGTGAAGCTCTCGCATTTGTCAGCATTAAATAAGAAGCAATAAGCTCTTGGCTCTGCTGTGAAGAGCTTTTCTTTCCTGGGTAGTAAATCTGCAGCGACTCTCTCTTACAGTTTTATTGAGGGTTATCAAGTGTTTATTCAAAAGGCATTTCCGTGCATTCAACGTTCTTGTAATTGGGCAGTGAGTTGTAATGTTCTCTCTGGACAGACTATTATTGCTGTGGTGAAATTCACTCTGTTTAGTCAATAGACTGTCCACGTTGGTAATTTGCTGGGTGGAGAGAGGAAGTAGGACTTTATTGGCACATAGTTTCTACTAAATGGAGTTTGAACTATGTCACTTACAGAATCAGCTTGTCCAGAACACCTGAAATGCATCCTGTGCTGTCTTGAAAAGCACCGTAAGACAAGAAAACCTTTTAGACACAAAAGAGGAACTGTTAATTAACAGGGTGGTGTAGATAGAAATCCCTTTCTAGGGACACCTGGGAACCTGGAATAGGCACTGGGAGGAAATGTGCGTAGGGGAGTTGAGCTTGAAGGTTGGCTTGGTTTATTCTGAGATGAACAATTCATTTTGCATTTGGGCTACCTCTTCTTTTAACTACTGGTTGTTGGGATGAAGAAGTCAGAAATGAGGTGGTCAAAAAAGGGGGAGGGAAATGGAGGCACCCAAACTTCCCATGTAACAGCAAATCATTCAGGACATAATCATTTGAAGATGAGTTGGATTTTCCAAACCCCCTTGCTTTTTAGCACCTCTCACCGAGTGGAAGGCTAGGTGTGGCTGGGTAAGAAGTCCGGATCATAAACTCAATAACAACTAAGTGTTATTAAGCAGGCAGCTTTATTGCAGCGCTGTATGCAAGGGGGATCACTCCTCCAAACATGCGTGCCTGGTACTTTCAACATTTGGGTTATATAGACCTTAAACATACATATTAACTACATTTCCTGGAACCATTAGCGTGGACAGCGGGAGTTCATTCTAATATTGCAACATCATGCTTAGTTGGCTGACTCATATGGAGTAGATGGTCTTTTGAGGGTCTCTAGTGGTTGTCAATGGTCCTTTCAGGCTGTTTTTCATGGCTCCATATCTTATTTCAACATGTTCTTTAAGACAAGGCTGAATTCTTCTGAAGTCTTTTGCTGATTACAGACTATCTCTTGGTTCCTGCTGCTTACGGACTGTTTCTTGGTCTTTGCTGATTACAAGTTGTTAATCACTTGAGCTTAGTTATAGTCAGACAAATGGACAGTGTTATACAGACAATGTTCTGTGAGTACAAATGGTGGTGATTAATGACTTCTTTATTTCAATAGTAAAAACAGGCTCACACCTGGGGGAGGTGTGATCTACGTGTGGCTCTGCTTCTGCTCGTGTCTGCTGGGCTCTCACGTCTCTCCTGCCATCAAAGCCTTCCCCTTGTACAGGATGAGCTCCTGCTCCTTCCGTGGGGGGAGGCAGGGGAGGAGGAGGGGTGGTTCAGCCATGCTGATCTGATGTGCACCTGGACAGCTGGTACTTCTCACAGTGCCTTCATTTTAAAGCTATCCATCATGCTCAGGGGATCACATCCAGGCCCTGAATTGCAGAACTGGCACCTTGGGAAGTGTTCAGCTGTGAAAACTGACTTGGCAGGACAGCTTTGCCATATGAAAAAAAATGCTTTGACTTTCTTATTTTTAAAAGGCAAGGTAAATGGAAGAGGCTGAATCGACTTGCAGGCATTTTCATCGGATATATGGCTCTCCTGTGCCCTCCTGTTGGATGGATATGGGCAAGTCTGACCCAGGGGAATAGACTTGGTACAGATGGGACTGTTGTATCTGCAAACTGTCATGGCTTTAGAGTTGGTCTCCAGGGTTGTGTAGAAGTTCAGTCTCCTGGCAATGTGTGTGTCTCCACAGCAGAATGGATCCGTGAAAAGCAAGGCAAGCTCTTAAGTCAGAGCTGCAAACTTTAGGGCTGAGTTTTTGATTGTGATGGGATGTTACAGTGCTCTCGGATGAGAAGTTTGGTCTGGTCTGGTATTGGACACAATGGGTCTAACTTATAAGTTGTCTGAACATAGTTATTTGGGACCTGTACTGCCATTCAGATGAGGACATCTTTTTGAGGCACCAGCTGACCTCAACCTGATGAGCTGGAGATGAGATGAAGTTATACCAGGGAGCAGTTGATGAATTTTCTGTGGTTTTATTCCTGGTACTTTGGGTTGCATTGCTTTAGTAATTTGCAGGAGGAGCAGACTGCATAGATACAATGGGAGGCTTGATTAGTGTGCAAAGTGCTTTGAGATCTTTGATGAAAGGTGAAATAGATCCAGAAAGTTATCTTTCATCCTCCTCAGAGGCTGTATTTCAGCAATAGATGAAGTGACCCCTAAAATATAATATTAATTCTGCAAAGCACTTGGGAGTTCTTCTGAATCAAAGGTGCTATGCAAATATATTCTCACTTTCCTTCACCAGTCCCTTTGAGCCAGCTGGTCCACCATTAGTGGCGATTCTCATTTAATCAGAATTCAGCCTTCAAATTTTCTGCAAGTCCATAGATAAATAAAGCAGCTGCCATAGTTGATCATTTATTTATAAATCTATTTATAATCTATGTTTTGCATATTAATCAAAACCATTCCATGTGGCAATTCCTGATTAAGAGCCATTTTTTTTGTCTTGTCTTTCTTGCCCCTAGATAATATGCAAAGAATTAGATTAGAAATAGTTTTTATAAATAAATTATGATAAACTCCTGCCTTATTTATACATTCACACAAAGGTGCCACTCTTCCAAATGCTGGATTTCTCCCTTCTTCTCCTCATACTTCCATCTCCCTGCCATGTGGTAAGCTACATCACTTGTGGTACCAGTGTTACTTTAAATGGGAAATCCTTGATTTTTAGTTGGAAAGACACCACTTCTCACTTCAGGTGAGACGGCCCAAGGCCTGACCCAAGGCAGCATTGTCAGAAGGAGCTGAGGAGTTTAAGGTACTTCTTGTACACACAAAAAATAAAGGGTAAAAATAACATAAATTCAGGAAACGTTTTGTGAAGTTTGGGGCTGCAGAGTGTGACCTGAGGGGCAGTTAGGAGAGAGGAAGAGAAGGCTTAGAAACAAGGGAACAGGGAAAAGCAGTTTTGAAGAAGCAGGAGCTCTCTGAATCTCCACCTGTAGAAAAGGACCAACTACCGTTTCACTGAGGCTGGTTGGATGAAGAAGATAACTGCAGAACACAGGCCACTAAGGTCTCGCTGATGAGAACCCCTGCAACTGGGCAGCAGCTCCCATGTTGCATTACTGAGGTCTTGGTCTCTGCTGAGGAGTGCGAATGGATCCACTCCCTTTGGCTTCAGCAGTAGAAGGGCTCTGGGCCAGGTATGAGGACCTGTGCATTTGTGAGTTGCTGTACTGCATGAAGCTTTCCTCCCTGATCTACTGGGACACTTGACCATCAGGTGCAAGTGTAGCACAGGGTCCATGGGGCTGCACTTTGCACCCCAATTGCCCAGGCATGATGAGTCTCCTCCCAAGGTCCAGCTCCAGCACCCAATGGCACCTCCTCTCCCTGACTTTCCTCAAAGCATGCTGCAAACAAACATATATCGAGCTGCCTGTTTTGTCAGCGTGCCCAGCTCTGAGGTCCCAGTGCCATTGCCATTTTGCAAGGATCCAGCTGTTGGCAGGAACACACTGGGATTCAGCTGCATGGCACGGGGCCAGGCTGGATCTGGATGGGCAAACAATGATGCAGCTGGTACAGGGCTGCCCGGTGACAGGGCTGCTTGGATGGGAGGTTTTTGGAAGCTGCCTTGCACCCTTCGGGAGCAAGTATCCATTGAGATCAGTGTCTAGCTACACTTTTTGTGTCTAGCTAAACGAAGCCTTGATATCATGTCATTAATTGTATCATCAAAATAGTCATCATCTGTAAATGTGTTCCCAGCAGCTCCTGTGCATGGGCTGTTAAAGCGTACGTATCTGAGCCACAGCGATCCAGAGTATGTTATTGGGGAATATAATGAAACACTAATAGTATCACACATGCTGCAGATTTGAACTGGCCTTGGTGGTACTATTCAAATGTTTAAATAGCTTTCATTTAATCTAGGGGTTTTGGTTAGGTGAGTATTACCTGTTGTGTGACCAGTTTAGATCGCTACGGAAGACAAACGCGGCGTTGCAACCAGTTGGCAAGAATTGAGAGGAATTATCAGATAGCACTAGGTTCTGTGTCACGTGTGTTTGAGGTTTAAATCGTGTTTCTAGCCTTAAGGGTAGAACGGAAAAGGTTTAAAATAAAACCTAAATACATTCTGAGGACAGGAAGAAAAAGAAACAAAGGAAAAAAATCCCCGAATTTCTTAGGTCATGATGAAGGAGATCAGGAATTAAGGTATGACGAGGGCTGGGAGACTTGGCTTCACCTCCCATTCCTGACACATACTTTCTGTGTGACTTTGAACAAGACAATTTTTTTTGCTTCTGTAAAGTGGGAACAATAACGATTTCCTATGTTCTGGCAATGTAAGGAAATGAAACACTGCAGCGACAGCCATAGCTATTTAAGAGAAAGTCTTCCACGCAAAGAGATGATTC
Source organism: Aegotheles bennettii (assembly GCA_013398125.1). Lineage (NCBI taxonomy): Eukaryota > Metazoa > Chordata > Aves > Caprimulgiformes > Aegothelidae > Aegotheles > Aegotheles bennettii. The sequence continues at coordinate 993,735 of VZRW01008838.1, read as the reverse complement.
TGAAGGTCTTTCCCATGCATCTGAGATCTTTTCATTCAGCAATGAAACGCAGCAGCTTGTGGGGTGGGACATGGCATGGCCTAGGATTAGAGCTGTCATAGAGTTAATGTTTCCTAGAGTTTCTGGAGAGTTTGTGTTACTGGAGCTTGCCTGAAGACACCAACTAAAGAATTTCTATGTGCATGCTTGAAAAAACTGAACTTGTAAACACAGTTTGGAGAGGAGTATTTAATTTCTGTGGTTTTGCTCTGTTTTGCACAGGTACCTGTTTGGAAGTGGAGGCAATACTGGATCAGTCAAAGTTTAACAGATCTCTAACATAGAGCATCCTGTGTTTGCTGAGGATGCTCTTCAACCAATCTAGAATTCATACATGCAAAATACTGTACTAGAATAATGCTGAGGAACAAGTTTAGGCTGAGAATGTTGTTGGGAATTATTTGTTCAGCCGACTGCTGAACTTTAATTTAAACACAGGGTGATTTAGAAGACAAGTGAGATATTGTAGCTTGGGCTTTCCACTCATTACTGCGTTCTTGCTCCAGCTTCCAGCTCACAGCCTTACACCATCCCACACAGCACTGTGGTGTTAGCCCTTGAATACCTGATGCTATCCTAAGGCACAGTGGATAGGGCCAGGAAAGCATGCCCTGCTGTGCTTTATCTTGCTTAATGAATACTGTTCCTTCACCAACTTTATTGCCCTCTGTGTGTTCCAGGATCCTTAATTACTTTCTTCTTGGCAGACAGGATCCTTTTATTTTTGTTAAGTATTACCAGATTCCCCAAGTATCACTATCCTCAGGGAGAATGTCATAATAATTGAACCACAAACAAGCTATGTGAAAAAGAAGACAAAAGGGACAAATTTAAAGTCAGCTCTTCTTTCTCCGTCAGAAAAGAAAAAGTGAAACTGTAAGTTTGACTATTTTTTTCTGTTACCTTTAGAAGGACATGAGACATCTCCACTTGTGCCAACTGTGTACAAAAAGCCCTGGGGGCAGAGACAACAGGCCAGACCTGGAGGAGAAATCAAGACCTGGTGCAAGATTAAACTGCTGGGTTGTAATTATGGCCTTGGACAGTAAGATTTCTGTTGAATTATCCTCTTTGTGAGGGTGTCAGACTCTCCTTTGCTCTGCCTGTGCTGTTATAAATGACTTGATAAACTCAGTTCTTGTACTCAGTCACACAGAGCAGTGCAGGGGAAATTCCTCCTAATGCTGTTTTTTGGATGCAAAGCGATGCCTGGTAGATTGGTGCCTGGTAAAATGGGTGTACAAGATAGATGAGATGACCTAAAGGAATGACTATCTCAGGGATCTTTGCAGAAGTGTCTGCTTTTCTGGTATATCATAACAGAGTGGGACCTAGTTGTGAGAGCTGTCACCTGAATCAAGTCAGAATGAGCCCATTTGGGATAGAAATGACATGCCTAATTTCTAATCTACTCATACTGCAACAGGGATCAGAGGAAATGAAAGACAGCAAGACACGTTTTGGGGAAAAATCCCATCAATTTAAATATTTTCCTATGGCATTAACCTTTCCATTATTTCTGACAGAAACAAAAAACATAGAGGACCTGCTCTGCTTAGGACAAAGCCAACCCAGGCTGAATTCACAGCCACTTGCTATGCTTCTCTCTGAGGCTGAGAAGGGCAGAACTCTTGCAGAAGGCCCAGGCACCTTGATTTTTGCTTCATTTTTGGGAGGCTGCCTCTTGGACACAGACAGAGGGAGACTCAATCGAAAGCTATTACAGGTGTGGGGTTTTTTTAAGCTATGATCAGAGATTCTTTCAGTGAAAAAGCAGAGCAATCCAACATGCTGCCTGCTGCTTACTGCCAACAGCTCCTGATTACTTTGGCTAATTTCAGGGCCTGGAAACGTTGTTAACAATGTGATTTCTGAAACACGGGAAGTGTTATTTGGTTGTGCAATCTGTACCATATCTGTGTCAGGCGTTTCACTGCTGTCCCTTGCAGCAACTTTCACCGCTCTATCATCACCTCCCAGAACTAATTACCTTAAACTGATGAAAGTAGATTTTTAAAAGTGAAATGCTTTTCAGTTATTTGCTTTTCAGGTTGTTTATGAAGTTGTTTTAGCATGCTCTGCTGAGCTGTACGCTTACCTACACCAGAGAGAGGAACAGAGCTGTAGTAAGGCATTTCGGAGGCTGCTGCCAGCTGAGGGAAGGCTTAAGTAGGCAGCAAAACCTGTGGCCCACACTGCCTCTGCCTTGCTCTGCCTCACACAGCTCTCTGCTGTCTTTGCATCTCCCTCCCATCTGTTCCTCATGACCTGCTGAGAGCCATCTCCCCTCTGCTCCTCCCAGCTGGCCACGGCACCCCTCACTGATCCCCTTCCCACATATACATATATATTTATGTCTTGGGGTCCCCCCCATGCTTGGGAACAATGTCAACCTGCACCTATCCTTGTCTTTCACATCTAAATAGAATAATGCTACTGAGCAGCTCTGTTCTTAAAGTAAATTTCATAAAATAGACACTGGCCTTGCTTTAGCATCTCCTAGTGCTGCAGTTCCATGACTGCAGCAAGTGTTGTAGTTATTAAGCCCTGGTGCAGGACTGAGAACTTGGAGGATGCCTGAATTACTGAGGGTGAGCACCACCCTTGAATTTTAGAGCGTTCAACCTAACAAACTGCAGGTTTGGGGTTTTTTTTTTGGGGGGGGGGGGGGATGCTAAAATCTAATTTCAGGAAAAAAATAAATAACTAAGTATAGTGATTTTGGTCAGAGGCTTATTGATAAGTACATGTGCCATTTTGCAGGAGTACTTGGCATACACTTCTTGCTGGGACAATCCTTGGGCTGAGCTGACAGTGTTGCTCACTAAAGCAAGTTCTGTAGCACCTGGAGCTTCCTTGCTGCAGAACTTGTATGCTCAGGTTTCTTGCATATCACCTTCTGAAGAAAAGCTAGGGAATATAAAGTGAGGAAGCCTGTGGCCCATGATCAAATTGCTTTAGTGATTTTTTTTTCTTTTAAAAATTATTCACAAGGTTGTGTTCTTCATTCTCTCTCAAACCTGAACACTAGGGAAAAGCCTCCTTTCTTCATCCTTACCTAGTTGAAATTATTACTTTTTATTAACAACTTTAAAACAGTTTTGATTTAATACTGACATATTTTGAATTGCTAAAAACAGTTTTATGAAAGATGAAACTAAACCATAGATAGGCTCAGTGTGTTTATTACGATCTCAGTTGACCAGTGACAGTAGTACTTCAAGTAAAAACTAATTTAACTTATATAAAAGACCTTTTTCTAAGCAGTCACCATGAACTGCTGGTCTTTATGTCCCATTCAGAACGGCTGGCTTAACGGTGGTCACATCAGCTCTGTTTGTCTGGCATCAGACAATAGTTTCCTGCTGTCTTGGACTTGTCTCCTTTCCCCTGTGTCTTCAGTACAAATTTTCACCCTCTCCTACCCCTTTTCACATCAGCTTCTTGCACTCTGACACCTGGGATATGCATCCACCGAGCCAGGGCTTTAAAAGCCATCCCTGGTATCAAAACAAATTTTACATGTGGAGAACAGATCCCCGAGTTATCTCACAAAAGGAATCTGCTGGCTGCTGGCTTTTGTCTTCCCCCTTCTTTTTTTTTTTTTTTGTTGTTAATGGATCACTTAGAAAATAAGTGGCACTTTTAGTGTCCATTAACTCTCATTTAACTAATGCTAAATTGCACTTGAGCACCTATGGACACACTTGCAAGAGACATGTATAATATCAGATGAATTCATTAGAAGTGAGAATATTATTTCCAATGTAAATTGAATTCATAATCATGCAAAATCTAAAATAAAGGCTTACCAAAAAATACTCGGTAGCAAGTTAAGTATCCATTAATGCAATGGAATGACACTCAGTCTTTTACAAATACAAATGAAATTCCCATGAAGGAAGGCAGTGCAAGGGAGTTCTGAACAGGAGCAAGTTCAAAATATAAAACATAGAAATTCATCCCCTACCAATGACCTTCAGTGTGTTTAGGGGGGAAGAAATTAATACAACACTTCCCTGATAACAGGCTTTTATAAATATTATAAATCATATTAGAAGTTTCCTTTGAATTTCAGGATTTCCCTTTCTCCTTTAAGAGAAAAAGGCTTATTTTTGTTTCTCCTTTTTTTCAAACAGTTCAACTGCAAAGAACCAGGGTCTGAGCAGAACTGGGCTCAGAAATGACCCACTGGCTTTCAGAGTTCCTGTCCCCTGGTGTCATCACTGCCTCCTGATGTCCTCACCCCAGACATGGTTCGCAGAGGTGGTAACTCCTGCTGGTTGCAATAGGCAGATGAATTGTTAATTCTTGTTTCTATATTGCCATTGGGTCCAGCAGAGACCTTCTATGCAAATACAGGGAGCATTCCTGTCCTCCAGGGCTTGCAAACTATCAGAAACTGGTAAAACAGATGTTCCAAGAGATGGAGACCTTGTTCAGTGGCACACGGCACCATCAGAGCTCTCCTCATCTCCTAAATACCCCAACGTATGGAGGCAAAGCCATCCCGTGGCTCTGTGCTGCATCTTTTTGCTATCAGACCTTCTCCTGACCCTGAACAACTTCTGTTCTTTGAGGGCTCTTTTTCTTTTTTTTTTTTCTGTTGTTGCTCATATTTTCCCCTCATATTAATTATACAGATGTACTGGGGGCCATGTGCTTTGCCACATCACAAGGGAAACCACAGGACTTCAGATCAGAAGAGCTGCCAGATGTACGTGCCTGGCAGAGCACCACACCAGGGTCACGGCTCAGGCTGCCAGACTGGGCTGGCTGCAGTGACAAAACACGATGGGGACATCACCTGTTTCCAGAAGAAGGGACCACAGAAGAAAAAAGCAAAGTGTAAACACATAGCAACATTTGGGGATTGATTTTGTAAGGTTTTGGGGGTTTTTTTTGTCTTTTTTCCATTAGTAGATGTACTAACTATGCTGATTCTGTAAGGTCAGAGTTACCAGTCTATCCTTAGGCTGAGCAGTACCCTATTTCCCAACAAGCCCTTTGCCTCTTGTTGCCTTTGCAATTTCAAGTCCAGAATCAAAACTTTCAGGACTGTGCCTGCTTGGCAAAGAGTGTGGTTTGTGTATGGCTCACATTGTTCTTAGGCATGTATTTAATCATAGAATCATTATGGTTGGAAGGGACCTCCAGGGTCATCAAGTCCAACCTGTATCCCATAATTTTTGGTACGTCAGTAAAAGTTATTAAAGACAGGGGTTTGGAGTGATTGTTTTCTTCAAGTAGGAACTCAAGAACTGGTTGTCTTTTGTCTCCTTAGCAAACTTGCAGCTCCATCTCTTGGAAGAGTCTGCCAGGGATGCTTTTTCTTTGGAGCTTGTAGAAATGGCAGACAGAAATGGCTGGTGTTATTTTTGTGACTCTGTGTATTTATTTTTCCCTCCTTTAGAAAAGTGAATTAAGATTTACCTATTTTTTTTTTTTTGAAGGAAACAGTTCCCACTGACTTCTGTCAGCAAGGAGGATACTGTGTTAACTTGTATTTCTTAGACTATGTCTCTAACCTACTCAGTTCCACACACATGGAGGGACGGGGAAAGGGAAGAAAGCTACTGTGCTATTTCTATTTCTATCCCCCAGGAGAAATTCAAAGGGGAAACCCAGCCATTACATATATCCAGCTGTCATCTCTGAAACCTGCTCCTATTCTTTAATCTATTTTCTTTCAGGAAACTGAGGTTTGTGATCAGGAGACATGTGACTTTGATGAGGCAGCAAAGAAGTTCCCCTTCTACCAGTGGTGTCTGAATCTGGTTTTTAACTCTGGTAAAAAGAAAAAAAAATCTTCATTGAAATAACCCATAGAGTAAAATCTTCAGGACCACGTAAGTGATTCCAGAACTCAAACCCTGGGTTTTGTTTGTTTGTTTTCAAATTCAGCTATGCATTTATGATACCTGAACATGTTCATTGCAGATCCTGTTTAAACCCCTGGGTTATTGCTGAGTGAGCTGGAGCAGCCATGCAAAATACAGCAGTGGTGTACAGAGTACCAGCTCCCAGGAGCAGCAGAGGCGCAGGGGTGCAAGGCTGTCTCTTGTCAGCATGGCTGCAGCTTAGGGCTGGCCTTGCCTCTGGCTCAGGACATATCTCGGCTTGCCTTAGCTGGGTAACACTTTGTTTAAATGTCACTGAGGGATGCTGAGTGTGTAGGAAGCCTTTGATAAAGGACTAAAGGCTCCGTGGCACTTCAGGCATCCTTGGAAATTGTATCATTCCTCCTCTTCTACCTGATGACTTTGTCTTTAATTATTCTTGTCTGAGGTTTCCATTAAACAGGTCATAATTCTAAATTCACCAGTCTAAAAGTAAATGGGAGTGCTGATGGCAAATCCATTTGCTGATCTATCTGATGCATGTAAATACAGGATATCAATTTCAATTATTCGATAAATTCAGTCCATCCAAAACAACTTACAATCAATGTAATATTTCAATAGTCATAAAAGTGAGGAGCAAAATACATGACTTATTTTAAAATAGTTTACAAGCCTTCCATATTTTCCAGGTAAGTGAAATATTGACACCTGGAGACTGGGTTTGTATCTTGTCTGTTCTCTGAAAATTCCACTCATGTCTTGCTACTGGACAGGGGATAAATGAAGATCAATTCCCTATCACCCCTCACAGTCATGTAATTTGTGATCTACAGAGTTTTCCTCCCTTAAAAGAAAAAGGAAGGCAAGAGAGAGAATCCTCTGCAAGACATAGTTGGAGAAAATGATTTCCTTTTCTTGCTGAAAATGGTGCCTGTGGGAATTCTGTGGCCTGTGTTACACCTTGGTGTAATTTCACCTGAGCCTTTGTATGAATCAATGATAAGGCATTTTCTCTTTCATTCAGAGCCTGTAACTTTGTGTAGTCTGAGAGAATAAACTCCTCTTCATTCTCACCTCCATGTGTAAGCCTTAAAGAATGCTGCTATCTCCTGGTGGCCAAGCACACTTGGGACCAGGCAGGTAACTGCCACCGAGCACAGAACCACCACAGGGCACAGCAGCAACTCAGGGCTTTGCTCATGTTTTCAGCAGGAAGAGTTCATGTGAAGCAGCTCAATAACACAACGATGCAGGTGCTGAGAGATGCTGATAAGCTGCAGCTGATGTTTCTTACTTGGAACCTCTCCCTGGTTTGGGGCAGCAAGAGCTGCAAGGTGGGGGTCACACACATGCACCCCCCTATGCTGCCCCAGCACCCCTGGCTCGTCCCTTCCTGCTAATTGCCTCATTTCTGGCAGGTGGAGCAGGTGGATCAGGGCCTTCTCATGCCAGGCTGCTCTGCAGGAGCAGGACAACAAGACTCAGCTGAAACCATTTTGTAACTGATTGTTTTATCTCCCAGCTCTCTGCTGGCTGGTGAGTAGGGAGCTGTGGGGTCACCACGGTTTTCTTTCCTCAAATGTTTTGTTCTGGGGTAAGTAATAACTTCTTCGTGGCTAACAGAGGGGAAGAGTTCTTTATGGGTTGGTTATGCAAAACGTTGTTGTAAATCTGCTTTGGTTCTGCTTTCTCCTTTGGCCTCTCCAGCCATCTCCTGCCAGGGCAGGTGTCTCTGTGCGTGCCAGCCCTGGGCACCCAGGCTGGGATTCTCGGCTGCTTTTCAAGGCTTCTTTTGATGCTGCTGGTGCAAAGGGAGTGAACTAAACTGTGATAGTGCTTTCAGAATGCCTCACCAGAGCATTTCACTACGGCTCAAAAGATTGAAAACCAAGTAAGGATCCACCTTCTTGTGGATTTTTTTTTCTTCCTCTCTTTCTGTGAATTTGTAACTAATAGGAAGCTGTGTTGTCTTCATCAGTGTGGAATATGGGCTTGGACCTGGTTACAAGAAATATCTGTGAGGTGAATTTAACTTTTTTTTTTCAGCTATTTCTGCTTGAATTGCTCCTGTCTGAATTTTGGTTAATTGTCAGTATAATTTGTCTGCCAAAGAGGCATTAATTTGTGAATTTACTCAGCCTCTCCCATGGTAAGAGAAAAGGTTGGGGTTGTCACTCTTTTGGGGTTTCCCTAGAGAGTTTTGGCATGTAACAGATTTAATTACTTGGTTAAGAGAGTTTCTTGAGTTCACCAATGCAGGGTAGAAACTGTAAATGACAGAGAAAGTGAGACAAGGGGTGTGAGAGAATGAATAAAGAGGAATGAAACTGTGATCTCTCCCAGATGTTAAAGAAATTTCTGTGCAGCTGAACAAAGGTGCTGTCTGTCCAATATAATTTTTATTCCAAACCTTCAATATTGCAGCTGACGGCAGAAAATGTGCAGTGAAACATGGGGAGGCCACTGGGTAATATCCACTGTAAAGTGTTAATTGCCTATTGAGGCTGTAAACTATGTCAATATGCCTGGATCTGAGTTATTGACAGACTCCCATTTATTCCAGCCTCACAAAGCTGGGCTCTTTAGAACTGGGCTCTAATCAGTCATGCTTTACTGAACCCACCAAGAAGTACTAGTCAATAAATGTGCTTGCTGTCTTAACCCTTTGAAGTTTGTAAAATTACAAGTGGGATTGATAACATTGATTTGGGGAGAACTCCTGACAGTGGAAACCCTTTGGAAATGAAAGCTGCCTGCAGTAAATGGCTCCTACTTTAGCCTGGTGGTTGCTCTGGGTTTGTGAGTCTGAACCTACCCTCTGTTCTGTCAGTGCCTGAGGTCTCAGTTGGAGGAAGAAGTTACTTCTTGGTGTTAAGTATTTGCAGTGATAGAGCACAGTGGCAGTTAATGCTGTTTGTATTGCATTTACCCCTATTAAAAATTCTGACAGGGGTGGCATATTGCTTCTGATCATTTAACGGCTTTAGTCCTATACCTTTTCCCAGCTAAGCATCCCATAGGATTATTTGTAAGAGAGGGGAATTACTCCTTATCCAACAGCTGAAAACCCCCAAAATTATGCCTTCCCAGTGCCGATGGGATTCTGTGTTTGAACATCTTTGTCTGAAGGTGTTATTTGGTGTTGATATACAGCAGCTGTGGTGGCACCTGAGGTGTGAATAAAGGGTCAAATCCTGCTCTCTGGGAGTTGTGGGGAGGAATGGCTTTGCCTGCAAAGTCCAGGTTTTGAAAGCTTCTGAGAGGTGGTCTGGCTTGCAGAATGCTTTGAGATGAAAAACTCGCTGACATGAGGATAAAAGTTTATTGGTGAGCTTGGTGGAACTCACCTGACTTTGGTTAATCATGGGTATTGGAGCTAATACAGTTGCATTCATTTACTGCATGTGGGTAGTTTCGTTTGCTTGTTTAAAAACAAAGTGGCTAAAGACTAGGGATAGCTGCTTTTTATTTGCAAGGAACAAAATCCAAATAAATACAGATGAGTGTTGTCTGTGAAAGCTGGGAGAGAAACAAAGGTGCTGCTACTGCTTGACATAGTCTGTAATCAAAAAAGGTCTTGGAAACATTGCAAAGAAATAGAACTGTGCCAGAAAACCCTGCCTGTTGCATTTGTTTATAAAAATATCTATGTCTTGTCAATGAATACTGGTTAAGTAGTTTATCTTTTTCTAACCATGTCCTTTGAATCTGAATTTTTCCAAACTGAGGAGGTTTTGTACTAAAAAAGAGGGGTTTTTGCAGTCTTAAAGTGATTTAGTTCCCGGTGTAGGCTAAAAGGGTGTTAGCTGCTCCAGGCCTTGTGAGACAGAGTGTTTATGATGACCAGCTAATGTGTTTTTTAAATACTAGCCCTCTGCCTGTACTTGGTGCTAAGTGGTATTTTAATAATACTAATTAATTTGTACTTGCTAAATTGAGTACGTCTAGGTTTCAAGCAGGGAGGTTAGGCTCAGGTTAACTGTCTATTCTGCTCTTTTCAAAGTAGTAGTACAAATCTTCTGTCTGTCAGAATAAAGCCAAACACCTTGCTATTTATTGAGGGCTATATGCAACTAAAATCCAAACTTGGATCTGGAAAATGTACGTATGCTGGGTAACTTTGGTGTTTGTTCTGTAAATGAAACTGGCTATTCCTTACAGCACTAGCAGCCATATGTGCTGCAGTTGCTCTCTGTAGTAAATGGTGAGCTTGCAGTATCCTGCTCCAGGCCTTGTGAGACAGAGCACTTGTGATTTTAAGCAAATCCGAGTTGGGTGCAGTTTGCCATTTGTGTGAGACAAGCAGCTGTTTTAAATACATACCTTTATTTGCAGTATACAGACTGATACTGCAAAAAACCACTCCAAAGCTGCAAAAGGAAATCAGGAATTTGTTTCTCTTTCATTTCTTTCCACCCTTTTTTAAAAATTTTTTTTTCTATTTAAGTAAATCTATACAGATTTTAATATAGCTTAAACTTTTTCAACTTGGGTGAAAATCAGGTGGATTTTGGAGGAGTTTGGCTAGATAATACTGTCAGTATCCAGCTACCCAAACCCGTTGGAATTGCCCCAGTCCCTGGGTTTGGGATGAAGCAGGTTATTGCCACACAGCAACATCTGTCAATAGAACTATTAATTGTTCTGTGGGGAAAATCACTCTGCTCTTGCAAACCCCTGGTGCAATGTATGTGTGCTTTTTTGGGGAATGGGTACAGGTTCTGTTCAGGAAGTTGTGAGCACAACAGTGGGGCTTGATTCAAAGAGCCACTGACTGACACAAGGCTTGCTTTTCAGTGTTGCTTTGGTATATCTTGTTTACATTAAGAGGATGGGAGCAATATTGCTGGAATTCTAGATTTCTTTATCCTGCTTGTATTGCAATTCAGAATTATGTGACTGTCTTCATTACCAAAGAGAAGGGTACAGCTTAAACTCAGTTAAATGAAAAGCTTTACATGCAATGAGAGCAAAATACGCAGAACTTCTCAGGCTTGCCAGGAACCGACTGCATGTCAAAATACTCCTGGAAAATGCCTTGAACAGAAGGTGGCCATTTGTGGTTCACGGTTATGGACAGCAGAGTGTATAGATTGTATGTTTTCCATCATTCAAAGCTGTTCGTGCTGATTGGAGCAAAGTGTGTTTGATTTTTAAATAGCCCGAGTTCATTGCACTCTCCTCCCGTGCCAAAACAGAGGGCACCGCTAATAGCATCCAAAATTCTGGAGTAGTGGGGGGAAAAAGCAAGACTCTTTATGGGGAAAGAAATGCTGGAAGCTGCAGCAGAGCAGCAGGGGTAAGCTTCATATGTATTGCATATCTTCTTCTTATATTTGATGGAGAGGTATTCAGCTGCGGTTTAAGATTCTGTTTTCCGTAGGCTTTTTAGATGCTGTATTTGCTGTGTGATGTGACCACTAGAGAGCAGACTTAACCTAGTAACAAGAGCTAATTAGTTCTTGGCCTCTTCGTTTCCTTCTCTTCCCCAACCCCCTTCCACCCTTATATCTAGGCAGAGGAGACTTCGATGGTTCTTAGCTTTGCCTCCAACGCTGTGCACTGTTAGGGCTAATTAAAACGCCACAGACTGCCTGAACCCCACATTAAAATTTGATGAGGAATTGATCAGCCAAGCAAACAGGAAATTTAGCTGTGTGAGTGAAGGTAATGTTTGCTCAAATGTGTAATGAGGTCCATGGGGAATATTTATGGGGACCTTAGTGATGGTTTCAGCAGTTCCTTCTCCTTGAAGTCATCTTACCTGCCTGTCCTCTCCTTCATAAGAGCGTAGGCATAAGGAAATCCAAAGCTGCATCTGTCAAAGGTGGGCATGTTTCTGAAAATGGGGTATGTTTGGCTAAGATGGTGCCGTGAAAGCTTTACAAGAGGAGCTGTGGAACTGCAATTTGACTCTTTTGCCTTTGCTCTAAAATAAATAAATTAAATTCCCATAATCCAAGGAACTGTGTAGTAAAATTGCTGGTGGATCTCCTGCAGTATGTTAGCAAGGTCAGTTGCTTGCTCAGAAAGGATCAGGCGCTCTGTTACAGCAGATGTTGGCCTTATCTACATAGACCTTAGGCTAAGCTATAAAAGTTGTCAACACACAGGTATTTGGAGGAAAGGCAGTGTGCTGTCAGAGAGGGCCCTCCTCAGCAGATTTTATCTATTTCTAATAATTGCTCAATATAAAGTATAAATGCTTTCCATGTGCAGCAAACAGATGAGTTTACCTGCTTCTTATTTATCACTACTCTGTCCAAGGTAAATGAGTACATGTGAGTCTGAAATCTTAGAGTGGGCTTTCATTGATAGATGATATCACCCTCAAACCTGTACCTGCAAACTCCCCCCAGCCTCTGGCAGCAGTTCAGCCCAACCCTGGAAGCTCTTCCCTCTGCAGAGAGTGCCCACCCAGGTGTGGGCCTCCAGTACAGCACATCTGCTGGTCCCAGCTCCCATGGTTTCCTTCCAATGCCCTGCAAGGCTACTTCCAATTTTTACTGCCTATAATTAGAGATGAGGCTGATACTTAGGAGGACTTCACTTTGAGGAAAAGGAAGCAGGTTGGGTGGCTGGTACCCAAGCTCTGTGATTTAAAGAAACAGAACTTTTCACTACTGCAATCTTTGTCATTTCTTAACTTTGTTGACAAAAAGTTTCATTACCACCTTGAACTTTTACAGAATACTTAACAGGGTTAGACCGAAAACTAATCTCAGTGCAACTGCTGTGCTCCCTGGAAGCTTTCCATTAACAGCTCCAGTTTGAGGTCAACCAGTGAATTTGGTGACTAGAATATGGGGCTTTAAATAAGAATTTAGGTACAATTGAGTCAGAAGTCTTGGAGAAGTCCAAGTCCACTTTATTATCATGGCTGCCTCTATCAATCAGAATAGCAATCCTGCCAAAAAAAGATGTGTGGTTTGTTTAAACCAGTTTTCCATGAAACATGATAATTGTAGTTCTAGTCTGCAATTCTTTGTTGATAGTTCATGAATAAATATTTTATTATTTTGCCAATTATTAAGACAAGGTCTGTAGTTCTCTGGAGTCATCCCTAATTCTCTTAAAATTGAAATTATGTTGGCAGTCCTGCAACTTTTGGCATTTATGAGGTTGTTTTCCATGAAGTATTAAGAAGTTAACAGTCCACTGGTTCTTTTAAAACTCTTTGGTCTCTGTTATCTTGACTCGTTGATTTTTTTTTATTATTTTTTTTTTACCTTTGGCAGACAGCCGAAGATAATGCAGGCAATTTAGTTGTTTGATGGTAAGTAATCTGATCAAACCAATTAGAGCCACAACTCTTTGTTAAACTCTCTAATCTAGCTTTGGTGTACAAGGGATGCATATATAGGTTGATGTCTTCTGTTTCAAATATTAACAAAAAGTATCTGTGGAACATTCCTGCCTTTTCAGCATTTTCATGTATAGTATTATTGTCTGTATTTAGCAATGAATATATGTGTTTGCATATAGGGGTGTTTGTGGGTTTTTTAATATACTGGTTAGTTATTGTTGATAGTCTGATTATTCCATTAGCTGCCACTTATCAGTTTTTAAAACTTTTTTAATATTGCTTTTTTATCTTCTTTTAAATAGGAATACCTTTTTTTTGGGCAGCATATAGTTCTTTTAAATTATTGTTTATGTAATTATGGCTTTTTCAGCATCCACTACAAAGTTTCTGGACAGTTTACTATTTGTAAGGATGCTTTCATTGTTAAACTTGGTGCTCCTGGTCAGTTACTAGGCTGAGTCTTTTAGGCATAGAGAATAGGTCTTTCTAAAGACCATAACATGAAAGGTGTGAAAAAAATCACAAAATATACTTGTTATATTAATGACTGTTTGAAATGTTACAACATTGCTGACTTCCTCTATTTGTAAAACTCCTGTTGGTTTTAAGATACTTCTGTCTGTGCAAGTGTACTTGAAGGATATGCCTCTAACAAAGAAGTTGTGTCCAAAAGAAAGGTTTAATGTGAAAGTAATGTGATCAAACCCTAAGTTGCCTTCACCAATAATTAAGTGTAACAGCACCTAATGGCAGGCTAGGTAGGATCCGCCTGAGGGCAATTTCTAGCACTGCTTCTCTGCAGCATCACTGTCTAACTTAATAAACTTTTCATGCACAAAGTTTCAATTAAAAGGAACCCTCTTTGTATTTAAAATCAAATCAGGCATGTGTTCTCGATAGTCATGTGGTAGCAGAGATGCTATGGTAAGAGCTCTCTGCCTCTGTCACAAGGCCAATTAGGAGGGATTGCTGTTGAGCAGCTCTCCCTGGCAGATACAGAATCACGGTGAAGGATCCTGGCGGAAAAGCCAGGGTGGATTTGAACCACACTAAGCAAGGTTGACTGACACCTGCATCGCAGTGCCTTAGACAAAATATTTCTGCCTGAAACCCCAATGTTTGTTTCAGAGTGAGGGGAAAGAGAGAGCATGTTAATTATGTGAATGGTTTGGAAAATAAGAAAATGACAGCATTTGGTTTCACTGGCATTCCCAGGGCTAATATTGAGGAACATATTGTTATTATAAAGGTGAAGGGGTTTTTGTTGCCTTTAAAGGTAGAGAGCTAACTTGTTTTCTGGTGGTTTTTTTTGTGATGTTTTTTGTTGTTCTCATTTTTTTTGTGATGTTTTTTGTTAAAGCAGCATCCTCTCATTGCCTTTCCCCCCCACTGCTCAAGTCTGAATCCCCTGTGAGTGTTGCTCTGCTTCAACTGCTCTGAGGCACAGCAGAAATATATCCACTTGAGATGTCTCTTTGTTTTCTCATTGTAGTCTCTCACCCAAACTCTAATTGCTCTAGGAACACTAATGAGCATGTCATCAGACCTCCCTGTGATAGTGGCAAATGTTATATTCATTTTATAGACAGGGAATAAATCTGAGCAGGTTCACACTGATTTAATCAGTGGAACCAGGAACAACTTTCATTTTTGCTGTTTTTTAAAATGGGGGCTTTCTTACAGGGTCATCCTTTGCTTATTCTTATAATAAACCCATTTTCAAGAAAATGGAATGCTGTACAGCTTCCAACAAGTTCAGGTATTGAGGAATTTGGAAATGGAGATGCTGTTGTGCTGTTGGTGAGCATGAGGCCAAATGGTGACCAGTCAAAGTAGCGCAGGGTGCAGAGGGGTGAGCAGGGAGGCATTTTGGAAATACCAGGCTGGGAGATGAATAGCAATTAATGGGACCAGTTAGGCTGGAGCTGGCAAATATGAGCTGAAGCAGCTCATGCTGGAGCCTCTGCAGGATAAGTTCCCTGTCTTGGGGAAGGTTCTGTTGCCAGGTGCTCTGCTCCAACTCCCAGACCAAGGGCAAAGAGGATGTTTTTCATATTTTTTTATGCTTTTAGTTTTGACAATATTTCTACCTAACACTATATTTCTGGTAAATTGGAATGCAGGCTCTGTTTGTGTCCTAAGTTGGTAGCAGAGTTCTACAGACAGATACAGATGCTTACCAGCTTATTGAGGCCAAAAATATACAAGTGTAACAATACTTTTGTCTAAGCTAAGGCATTTGTAATGTACTCACCTGTTGCATGCCTGAATGTGTATGAGTGCTCACTGTTCAGTGGTGGGACATCTCAAGCCATAGCAGCTGCTTCCCCAGGTTGGGAGTGAGGGACTAGCCAGAAGGTTGTTGTGCAACCACAGGTGAAGACTTAAAGAGGAGTTTGCTGTATTGAAGTCTCTTTTAATACATGAGCTGAGTAGGTGTAAACTACGCTTTGCAGATTTACCCATTCTCAGCAATGCCTAACTGGGAGAATTGGCCCTCTGTAGCCTCCTCAGTTTCTTCTTGTAAACTTTTGAAAACTTGCAACTAGAGAGAAATTTTGCCATTTGTAAACATACTTAGTGAGTCAAACTAATCCTCCAGCAGACAATGTATTTGACAGTGGTATCATTAGTAGCGACAGCCTGAAGGTGGGGGCTTTCTTGTTTTTCCTTTTCTGTGTTCCCCCCCACCCCCGCTCCAACCTGAAGACTGGCCAGTCACCACCCACCCTGTACACTCCTCTAACTTTGGGATATGCAAAGAGTTCAAACCCAACAGTTCAGATCCTTTGATATTTCTGAGGGTACCTATCTGTGTTGCTCCTTACAAAAAACCTTCAACATTTTTGGAAGGTCTCCTCTTGACTGAAGGCCTCAAGAGCCCAATCTTCAAGATGATTCCTTATGGAAGTCCTTCAGCATCCCAGGAAAGACTTGTTTCAAATGTCCTGTCATCACTTCAGATTCAGTTCTGACAAGAAGCCACAAGGGTCTCATTCATAAAAGCCTTGCACATCATATTATATGCCCACTGTTACTGTAGACATTTCTGGGCTGCAATAAACTCGTGTGACAGAAACCATTCTTTCTTTTTACAGGTGACATCCTCAAATTGCTGTGCCCTGTTCTCCATTGCTTTACACCTTTGCTGGTCTTACCCAGTTATGCAAACTCCTATCAGATTGGAACAGTAGCATTTCATCCTCCTGCCCAGGAGGGTTCGTGTCGGCAGAAGTGAAAGGCAATGGAGAATTGAGTTATATAGCTTTCCTCTTCTCCCCAAGTGAGCATTTCAAAGTTGTTCATTCCAGACATAAATGAAGGTGTGGGATTTAAAGATGGCTTGGATAAATGCTTTACATTGTGTGTGACCTCTAAAAGTGAAGGTACAAACTTGATGTAGTATGTCACAAGTTACAGAATAGTAATTAGCAGGGGAAGGGTCAACCTGTTTGTCAAAAGTACAAAATTAGATTAGAGAAGGCATTTTGGCTATGGGGCCTTCCTTAGGCTAAAGAAGAACAGGATGTTGTTTAGTTTTGCTTTGTCCTAGTTTCACCATGCCCTGAGGAAGACCCCCAAGGCTGAAACCTTATTTCTAATTGTTTTATAAATTACTTTTTCTTCCCTTTTTGGCATTCAAGATGACACCAATTTTGAACAGGAGATTTTCCACTGGACAGTAACTTCCTGAACAAAGGAAGAATTTTATTCAAAATTTAAATAGTCACTAATGTGACACTTTCCTATTTTTCTTCCATATTCTTTTTTCTTAGTATACTGAAAGGAAGCTCCTTTTCTCAGACTGGAATTTTTAGAATTGGATGTCTCATGCTCATAGTATCATACTAACTATGTTAGGTTTCAGGTGGCTATTTCTGACTATCAGTTGATAATCCTTTTAGAGATTAAGGTATGCATCTTTCCAAAAGTGCTGATGAATGGGTTTTGTGCAGGCACTGCTTCAATGGGACTTTGCCCTGATGAAAGACAGCATGGACAAACCCCTTTGTAAGATTTATTAAGTAAAGTACAAAAATTGCTGCCACAATTACAAACTGAAATAAAAAGTAAAACAAAGTAAAAGGCAAAACCAACATGAACTGATGATACATCAAATAAAACTGTCTTGTGCATTGCCCAGAATGTCAGGCTGTCCTTTGGGAAGAATGACTTCCATGGGGGCAAGAGGCCTGTGGGTGAAAGCTGGCCTGCCAGCTCTCTGTATACTTGTAGCAGATATTTATAGCATGCTTAGAAATGTAAATAGAGGGCATATGAAAATGCTGAGTATAAAACATTATCAAAGATGACATGAATCCTGGTGCTTAATGAATCTAAGCAACCAGTTTTACAACTTTTTTTTTTAAAGTGTATTTTATCCTACGCATAGATTTTTAATAAATGGGTAAACTCAAAACGTTGCCTCAAGCTATCACGACAGATCTGGACTGACACAACTGAGTAAGCATAGGAGGGTTTGGAGGTGAGGGATTGGGTTTTTCACGGGTTTT
This sequence comes from Aegotheles bennettii, assembly GCA_013398125.1. NCBI lineage: Eukaryota > Metazoa > Chordata > Aves > Caprimulgiformes > Aegothelidae > Aegotheles > Aegotheles bennettii. The sequence continues at coordinate 976,033 of VZRW01008838.1, read as the reverse complement.
GCATTTTGCTTAGAAGCATACCCAAAGGCATCACTGACTTTAAGGCTCAGAGGGGTCATTAGACTCTTATCTGATTCCTGTGTAACTGGGACCATATGAAAGCACCTGATTCCTTCATTTTAGAGAGATGGCAACATTTGAAAGTTAGATGTCAGGATCACCCAGACCTTCCCCGACATGGCTTAGAGGGATGGGAGTCTGGCTCTGTCCCAGTATAGAAAATGTCAAGTATGATACCATTTATTATTAGGTTTCTTTTCTGGCTGTTACTGGTTTGGGATGACTTTGGTATGAGATTTTATTCAGAGTGATAGCAAAAGGTTGGTAACACAAATAAAAGGGGAAACGTAGTCTGAACATTGGGGAAAATCTGTTGGCACCTTACTAGGAGGCCAAAGAGTCTCCACAAAGAAGCCACAGGGTCCCCATTTCTTGAGATATTGATAAACAGACTGGCCAGTGTATGGCCAGGAACAATACTGCAGTCATAGAAAATACCCTGAACAAGCTTGTCTGCAGCCAAAAACATTAAGGAACTGCAGTCAAGGAAGCAATCCAGGTTTATGAACTGACACCAGCAGAACCAGTGACCCATGCTTTAGCAAGATGGTGTCTGCTGGTCATGTTGCCTCTCTTGACTGGACTATGGTATCAGGGAGAAAGTATATTTGCTTTGTAACCAGCCCTCAAACAAGTTAGGAGGTATAAGTCAGCATAAACAATGTTAGGAAAGAGGAGATGGTGCTCCCTTGTTGCAGTAAGGGAGTGACATGACTAATCAAGATCCTGTGGCACAGACATGTCTTTTCCTGATAAGCTTTTAGCTGTTACAACCATCTAATGGCACAACAGGTCTGTGTTGTACATAGCCAACACTTTCTAGTGGTGTGGCATGATAGATAGTGGATTTAGGTGTTTCCTTGTCTGGCATCTTCAGGAGTCCTGGTTACAGAGCCGGAGCCCTTCACTGGGGGGTGAAGGCCCAGGGGGACCTGGTTTCCCGTCCCTCCCCTGGGAGGAGGAGAGGGATCATGGACACTGAAAGAGGCAATAGCTGAAACATTGGGGTGGGCCTGGTTGCCAGGAAACAAAGCCAGATGCCATGTATGCAGGTAAAGCTATAAAACACATTTTCTTGACCGTTTTCTTCATTTCAATTTGGTTTGTTTCTGGTGGCTGGAATTACAGAGCTCGAACTGCTAAAAGACCAAGTTTCTTGAACTGACTCAATGGTCTCCAGACTCCTGATTCCCTCAGGTTTAGAGCGTGTGCTAAGGATTTATCAGCTATGGGAAGGAAGTGTTTGATCTAATTGCCTTTTCTAAATGTTGGCAGCTGACTAATGCAGGTGACTTCTGTCAGGCCTAGGTGGTCCCCATGGGCCTCCAGTCAGGGGCATGGGGCTCCATTTTGACTCTGGCACCAGGCTTCGGCTGGGCTGCAGCAGCTCCTGTGCTGAGTTTGGTTCCCTGCCATACCTGAGTATCCCAGGTTTCCCAAGTAGACATCAGGGTGGATTTACCACTTTGGCACTGACAGTGTTGCTGGTGGGTCTGGTTGTCCCACCCTGCCCTGCTCGCCTGGGCAGGGCTGTGCCATGTCAGTGAGGGCCCCCATCTCCTGCTCGTCCTCCCCAGGGAACAGTCCCACTGCTCCAGGAGACACTGCTCAGTTACCTGTGTGAAAATATGGTATTTGGTGATATTTGTGATAAATCTGAGTGATGTCAGCACAGCTCTGAGGTATGCTTTGAGCAACCTGGTCTGGTGGGAGGTGTCGCTGCCCATGGCAGGGGGTTGGAAGTAGATGATCTTTAAGATCCCCTCCAACCCAAACCATTCCATGATTCTAGGGGCTGCTACAACTGAGCAGGTAGTGCTGACACACACAGACACAAGATTTGAGTCCAACCTTCATTTGTATGAAGTGTGAAATGTTGAGACTAAGCTCTGTCTCAAACCATTCTCTTGTTTATTCAGTTTGCTCTACACCTGACCTAATACAGCCATAACCCGTGAGTAGGGTCAGTGTGTGCTACAGGTGTATAGAGAGAAATAATACCTTGCTAAATTTTGAGGCAAGATTCAGGGTGGAAAAACAAAATCAGGTTGGTTATGTTGAGGCACAAGTGCACGGTGAAGAGAGGGGAACTGCAGTACATGCTGGGAAAAGTCGTTTCATGGAGGACTGTAACCATTGGGGTAAAAACGTGGGGATTTGGGCACCTGAGCTGCTGTTCTTGGGAAGTGTTGTAGCACCTTTTGGGAGGTGTAATTCAATATTGAACTGAGTCTTTAGCAAATCACTCTGCTTCACTAGAACATACTGAAATGTTTAAATTTGCATCAAACTGATGGGAAACAAAATGCTTCCTTCTCCCTGCCCTCCATGTACATGGAAATTTCAATATGGGTGAAATTGCTGGGGGGGGGAGGTAGAAAAATAGCTTTTTAATGCAAGATTCTTAAACTGTCAAATTGTTATAGCTAAATACCTAAACTATGGCAAAGGAAATAGAGGATAAATCTGTGTATCTCTTTGGATAATCTCAGTAAGAAGAGTGGGGTTTGTTTTGAAGGCTGAAGGGAAGATGTTTGGGCCACTGGCCAAAAATAATAGAAAAGTTCATATTTTTCCAGATTTGTGAAAAATGAAGAATTTTATGCTTCTGCCTCAATTTATTTTTGTTGCTATTCATCACTAAAGCAAAATGTGTTATGTGTTGCCTAAGAGTGTTTTCCTACCAACATGGCATAATATCTTTACCAAAAATTTTAGCATCTGGGAGTTAAAAATGCATATGAGAATTTACTTTTTGTTCCTTTGGTGAATGCTGCTGCTGTTCTTATCTGAAAAACTGCTTTTTGCATTGACAGAAATGGTGAAAAATGATCCGATTTTGGATTATTTACACAAACTAGCTTTATTTCCACATTTCACTTACAAACATAGATCACACCACAGTATTTAAGCTCAGGCTTAACTTTACGTTTGTGAATAGTTTTATTGACTTCAGTGGAGCTACTCATGTAGAAAGCTTGGTATGTTGTTAGTGTTTAGCAGATTAGGTTACCAAAAGGTAGAATGGTCTTGCCTGGAAAGCCCTGGACTGGCCATAGACTCATAACTTGCTTCTGTAACAGGCTTCCTTTAAAATATTAAATTATTCTGTGTCACTTGGTTCCCATTTCCACTTTGCTTTCCAGTTTCTTCTTGCTTGTTTTTGGTCTTTTAGCTGTTCTGATCATAAATTCTTTAAGATGAGAATTTTCTTGGTAATTAATATCTGACACTGTATTGAGCACGTGTAGATGAACCAGTATGAAAGGTGGTCTGTCGCTGTATATCCTTGCTCTATTCCATTTCTTTTCCACATGGAGTGTTTGTTTCTCTGCTTTGTAGAACTCGTGAGGCTTACTAGTACATATGGACTTGTTCCTTCAGGTATAAGTATGATGCAGTGCCTGGTGCAAAGGAACCCTGCCCCTCTCTGGAACACAGATATGCTTTTAATTTCCCTACTATTAATGCCATTAATGGAGCTCTGGTTTTATTTTTATTAATTGCAAAACTTGGAAAAATAAAGATTTAATAAAGTTGTAAATCTAGGTCAAATTGGGCTTGAAACAGGAGGAGTGCCTCTGTAACACATTCATCCGCATGATCTTTTCTATTAATCCAACAAATGTCTTCCTTCAGTAAGCAATTCTGTTTCCTGTTTTTCACCCTCATCCACAATAAGCACCTACATTTGTTTCTTTTTCTTCTAGCCTAAAGATAATTCATTAAAGTAGCTCTCCCTCCCCTTTTTTTGATCCACCTCTCCACCTCCTAACACCCCCCTAAAAAACACCATCAATATTTCATAAACTTACAGTGACAAATGTATTTTAATGTGGTCCACAGAGAACCCGAGATTGATTGGCCTCTCAGAAATATGACACGTTTCAAAGCAGGATATTCATGGAGTGTTTTAGTGCCTACATTAGTCAGAGAGAAGCAGCGCCTAAATTTATCATAGTTATGGCTTTCTCGGTATCCATTTTCTTTTAGCCACTGACAGCAAGTATCTGAATGGTCCCTATTGATTGGCTTTGTGGTTCTGTCTTTAAAATGCATTGGCTGTGGGGGTTTTCAGATCAAATTAAGTCTTGGCTTCCTGGAGTTTGTGCATATCTACAGCGCAAGTGCAGACAAAGCCGGCTTCATTCATGCTGATTTTCATTCACAAGGGCATACATGTACGGGAAGGGAAAACTGAAATCTCTGCTGAGATTGTGGGTGAACTGAGCCCTCTTCTTTGAAAGCATTTCCTTGGCCCAGAAGGAAGCAGCAAGGAGGGATGAGGGACAGGAAGCACCTACTGGTGTTGCTTGGGTGTGAATGGACTGGACGGATGTTCCTGCAATGATGGTGCCTGGCCTGGGGAACCAGGGCCTGGGAGAAAGCTGAGATGTCTCTATATCTTCAGCACTGCTCAGAATCCCTAATCACAAGGAGCATTACGTGACTGGCTATGCAAATAGTCTCTGCTGTTCTTGTCTTGCTCTGAATAGCAGACTTGTTCATCATTTGATAGCCTGCCTGCAGTGTTACATCCCTTGTACAGACAACCCCGGTACCATGTAGAGGTGTGAGTGAATTTTCAATGTGGTGACCAAATCTTAAGATTACAAAGAAGATGGTTTTCATGCCAAAATAAGTTATTAAATTCTTTTACATATTGAGCCAATGAAAATAATTTCTTTATGCAGTTTTAATTCAACCCTGCATTTTAGCTGAAGTGAATGACTTACTTATTGTTGCGTAATGTGTCTAGAAAGTTTTGAAAGTTACGGCCTATTGCTACCACCCTTTCCTCCTACCCCCCTTCCACAATGTATTGATCATATTTATGAAAAGCTTTGAGTAACTTAAAGGTGATTCTGTGAATCTGCTTTGATATACACACAATTGTTTAGTAATACCCTTTTTCTTGCTATGAATTGCAAGGCTGGGGCAGAACAAATGTGCGTGATGAACTGCACTCTTTAATTTACAGAATAGTCCTTCAGGCATCTTGTTGGATGAGGCACTTTGTGTGCTTTTGAACCATTCTACATTTCTTTCTCCACTCCTACCGTCCCCCCTTACAGTTTATCAGTGTCATCAATCTAATACTCCTCATGAGTGCAAAACCCATTTTTAAAAAGCAAGCAAAATAAATTAGCTTTTGGCTTATGCCTCAGCATGTAGTTTGACTTAGCTTCAGATTTTACTCCAATCTTTTGTATATTCCTGTTGTAAAACATGAGACTTTCAGCGATGACTGAATGTAGATGGAAAATCAGAATGATTGGATTTATTTGGAGGACAGAGAGATGGCTTTTTCAGAGTTCATAGATTTGTGGAGTTTGAGGCAAGAGGGACCCCTAGATTGTCCTTCTGACTTACTATACATTGTAGGCCATTTCATTTCACCTGGGTACTACTGTGTTGAGCCCAATACTTCTGTCTAATTACAGTGTAACTTGTGTCTGCCTAAAACAGCAAGAGCTTTCAGTCCTCACACCTGTTGCTTAGGAAAAAGGGGTGGACGCTCGGAAACTTGGAGGTGGTGGTTTTGGCGAGAGTGGGCAAAGGAGGGGATGGACTGTTGAACTTTTAGGTGGCTAAGCAAGCCTGGAGCCCCATCAATGGTGGGGCTGTGGAAGGGGTGCCAGTGGGGTAACAGTGCCAGGTTCCCTCTCCTTCACCAGCTCTCACCAAACCCACCATCTCCAAGATTCCAAATGCCCACCCCTTCCTCCCAAGCAAAAGGTGTTATCTTTCAATCTTGGTTGATAGGCTAAACAGATTGAGCTCCTTCTGCTCTCATTGATATCTCAGTTATTGCCCCCTTTCCCAGTGGCTCGGGTCTTGGTTTTTTCTCAGCACAAATGTTGCAACACTGCAGCTGAGCTTTGTATGCCTTTTACTGGTCTCACCAATGTCATAAATAAAAGCATAATCACTTCATCAATCCTGCTTACTACTCCTCTTGTTTATACCTCTAAAACCAACATTAGCCATTTCTGTCACAACATTGTGCTGAGAGCTTTCGTTGAGTTGCTTGTTCAGTAAATCTTTTTCAAAGTAATTTATTTGCAGGGTAGAGGTCCATTGTTATCACAGAAGGATGGCATTTCTTTTTTTCATTTTACAGTTTTTACAAAGTTTTCCCTTCTGGGTTGCATTAGGAATGTGTTAGGCTCTTGCTTTCCGTCAACTATGAAAGCCTCTTCATTAACCATATGCAAAGTTTACACCATCCTGACTTGACTCCAAGGTGGCAGTAGGCAGCATAGGAGAAAGCCAAAGTATCTGGGCAGGTATGCAGATGTGCTGGACTTGACAGATATCAACACCATCCTTAGAATTCCCCAAACTACTACCAGTTAGTAGGGGATGGTACTCTCACCTGCTTTGTGCTATGATGCAGTCTCTTTGGTTTAAAAAAAAAACCCCAAACATTAACCACAACAGAACAGGAAACCAAAACAAACCCTAACCAAACCCAAAAGTCAGAAGTCTGTTAGTATGTACATGGGACATCATGGGTAGAGCAGCTGTAACCACCATGTCATGATCGGGCCACATGGACTGTCCTTTGTCCAGCTGACTTTGACTGACTTGACTCAATGACAGTTCAGTGGGGAGAGCTGCATTGTGTGCAGTCAAATTATTTGTATACACTCCACTAAGTATTTAAAGAAAGAAAATGAAAGGGTAGATCTGAGTTATGGTAATGCTGAATGTGATAATTACACTTCTCTCCTAAAGGAATCCACGCTGAGGCTAACATCTGCTTTCTTCCTCCAGGACAGACTATTCTGTTAGTCTCTTCTTAAATAAATGATTAGAGCTGACTGAGAGGATCTGCAAGAAGGATTCTGCAGACAGTATCACAGGCTCCAAGAAACCATGCAGTTGAGCTGTGATTTGTTCCTCTGTATTTACTCTTTACAAATTAATTTTATTTGTATTGGGAATTCACCCAGAAGTCTTAATTAGGATGAAAATTATTGTGTGAAAAGAAATCTAACCACAGACACCAAAATGAGACCGAATAGTCAGTTGACAAATGATTTTTAGTATCTAATTTCTCATGCTTTGAGGATAACTGAGAGTGCTGCTTTTGTTGGACAGTAGGTGCATGGTGATGTCTGGCAGATGCACCCTTGAGAAAGTATCAGGTTGGACATCCTTCCCAAACCTCCCAGGAACAGACACATCCAAAATTGCTTACTTTAATGCCATGGTATCTCTTCTGGAAAAGATTAAAGTAGAATTTTGTTGATGTGGGTTCTTAGGTGGCTCTTGTATGTACAAAGATGTGTTTTTACGTGCTAGCAATGACTACTCATGAACGAACATGAGTATTTCCCTCTCATCAGCCACTGGTTGTAATTCTCCTGCTGACCAGGTTCCAGTCGAATCGGGGAGGATGCAGCTGTGTGTCACATGTAACACTAGGAGCAGATGACAAAAACTGTTTCAAAACATGAAGTGTCCTGCTAAGGATTGCTCCAAATCACCCGTGAATTGTTGTAAACTGAGAGCTGAGGAACAGGGCAAGATGTCTAGAGGTTACTTGTCAAGAGTAAGTAGGGCTACATTTGGATTCCTGGCCCCTTGATTGTTCAGGTTAGTCCAGAGATTACTACAAATACATCAGGGAAATTACATGAAAGTAATACTTTCTAATATGCAGTACTCGTTACAGAATTCAAAACATAAATTTCATAGGACACTGTGAAAAGCAACCAAAATAAAAATTAAACTGAGTTCTCAGTAGCTGGATAAGTAGCACAGTAATGCACAGCATCTCACACAGATGGTTTTATGCAAATAAAGGGGGAGAATCTGTGGAGCCAGCAGGCATGCTGCATTGTTGTGGGGTTTTGTTTCCCCTTTTTTTTTTTTTTTGCTATTGTGCTACCCTGAATGAATCTTTGGTGTATTCTGTTTCAGGGACTGTTCCTTTTTTCCCTCCCCATTCAAAGCAATAGCCCTGGGAATCTTTCACTATGTTTTCAAAGAGAAAATGTGGCCAAGAATTGTAAACTGTAACACAAACACTTTACTTGAGCTGGCTGGGAAAAATAACCCACTCTGTCTGGTGAAGCATTCTGGGTTTGTGAGCTGTGCCTGGCGTTCATGAGAGGTTGATACAAGATGCTTGGAGGAGAGATGGGCACCAGACCCCACTCCTTCAGTGGTGAATTCTTTTCCAAGTATTGCATGGCATGTCTGATTGCAGTTGTTTGTGTCCTTACAGGTAGAACAATGTTAGTTTTCTTTTAACTCTGTATTTAGTGTTTTGTAAGGTAATGAAGTAGCCTGTGTGTTTTCATAGATGAGTCTTCAACAGAAGAAAAAAAATGCAGTATATGTACTGACACCTCAGCTCAGATGAGGATCCAGTCTGTCACCCACTGTTCTATGCTGCTAATTTGCACAAGAAGTCCAGGGTACACTTGCACAAGAAACTAATTTTAACATGTGCTTGACTGGCTAAAATTTGCACCAGAACGTTTTTTTTCATGAAGTGTTTTAAGTGTGTGAGTTGCTGATGTGCCCAGCTTACTCTTGGTAAGATTTATTTCATAGCAGAAAGCTTGTGTATGACCCAATTCTCAATCTTAAAACTTCAGGTTGCTTCTTAGTTATTGACTCAACTTACTCGAAACTACTCTTTGCTTTCCAAGCTGTATCATTTGAGGCAAAAATAAAACAGTTTGGTTACACTGATAATTTAGAATGTTTTAAGGTTGTTTTTTTCTCTTTTCTGTTCTACATCTGAATGAGATGTCAGATTGGAAAGGGTGTTTTTATTTTGTTTTTGAAAGCAGAGGTTCAGTCAACAAATCAAATCAGATTGTGTTGATAAACTTGAAATGTGCAACTTTATGTACACTTATTTCAGAATTAGAAACTTTGTTTTTCTAAAGACAAATCCGCTTTAAACCATAATACAGTGTGTTGGGTTTTTTGTTTTCAGCTCTTTCTGTTCTTTTTTCAGGTGGGAATTCTGAAAGGACTTGCAGGGTTATTTACATTCAATTGTTTTTGTAAATACAATTGGTTCTCCCAAATTTCTGTTTTGTGATGGAAAAATTTTAACTGAGAATTCTTCATCAATAGTCCCTATCAACTTATAAATAGATTAGGTTAGCTAAGAAAAATATTGATCTCTTTTGCATTTCTCTTTTTTAACTGTCAAAACTTTATCTGATAAATCTTGGGTTTGATCTGGTCCCATAAATATGTTTTTGCATAGATTGCAAAGTGTTAAGGAGGATTAAATAGTTTTTGCTTATTACTGAGCAGGCCAAGCTTTACTTACACATTTGGCAGTTGTTTTGTCTCTCATTTGTATGCTCTTTACAATTTGTAGAGCACAGCAGAGTAGATTTAAAGAGAGAGCTTATTAATAAACATAGGAAAACAAAAGCTTTCTGGCAGCAGTTTAAACTTGCATGAGAATGGTGGTGGATGTTTTTTCGGAAAAACAACGCTCTTAACAGGGGAGAAAATGTACTGAAATAAAAGAACACTCAAATTTAATGTATTTTTGAGAAACTGGAAAGAAGTTCACATAGGAATACCCAGTAATCTCAAACATTAAGCCCATCTTTTTAGTGCAGACGTTCTCTGTTAAACCTGTCTTGTGAATAATTAAATAGCTGCACTTATGCAATGAGAACGTCACATATATACAATTTCATTGAAACCATGGCAGACTTTTTTCCATTTCTCATATTCAAGGTGGGTGTGTTTTATTTTAGTGCTGTTTGTCACAGATAATATGGTGATGAAGCCTGATCATGTACAGAGATGGATTTGTTGATGATTTTGGGCCTGTTCAGCCTCAAATTTACCAATTCTGTGATTAGGCAGGAGAAATAAAAAAGGGAAAAAGAAAATTTCTGAATGTAGAAAACCAGCAAAAACTGTTAGTATACATTAGGGAGCTTGATTACACAGAGGGCTGGAGCTCTTGGGGAACTGCAGTAAGCTTGCGGTTGTTCGGGGCAGGAATAGATTTCAGTGTATTATTCTTTTGATGAAGTAATAGTTTTGAATACTTTTAAAAATAGCTGTCAAGGAAGCTGATGTCTCCTTAAACACTTCAGTTTGACATAATATTTTGTAATCTGGTACAAAATTATTCTTGACTTGTTCTATCAGTGTGGACTGTGGCACTGTGCTGCAGAATGCAAGAGGGTTTGGACTCTAGTTCTTGCATCTTCCTCCAGGATTCACACATTCTGCTTTAAGTAGCTAGTGTGAAACTCAACTCGGTTGGTAGAAACCCCAACAATCTTATCAGTGCCACTTAGTGCATGAGCTGTATCAGTGTCAGGACTGTACACCTGAGTTACCAGTATGAGTCACACATAAATAAGTCAGCACACAGGGAATATTGATAGAGAAAGATACAGGAGAAAATTTCTGGTTCCTGTCTTGATTTAATGAATAAAATCCAATTTCTCTTTATTACCTAAGATTGTGGTCCCCTTTCCCCCCCATTTGGTATTTTGGGTATTTTGAACTTTTATGCTTAGTTTGGTCTTTTTTCCAAAAAAGTACAAAAAAACCTCTGTTACTGGTGAAAAGCAAGAGATTTGTTCTTGGGGGCAGAAGCTCACCCTTTGGCTGTTGGAGCACAAAAGTTGCAGTGTTTCACAAGCATTTCCTCTTGTGTCATCTTTGTTTTTAATTCTAATTCTTATATTTCTTTATTTCTCAATGCAAACTTCAAAACCTCTCTTTATGGTCTGATCAAAAGAATTGCATACATTAATATGTGGTTTTCCACTAGCATTAACAGACTCTGGGGCATAATTCGTACACTAGGATTGAAGTAGGTAGTCTGTGTGTGCACATTGGGTGTAGGGTGAAATGGTTGACATTAAACTTTTAAAAGAAACTTTGCATCATTGACACATTGGCTAGGGATGTACTAATGTAGATGAGTAGTTTAACGTGGTCCAACTTTTAACAAATTATTTTTTATTGCTTGTAACTCAGTGTCTCATATACTCTGAATTAATCTCAAACTCCTAAACCTGTTAAATCACTCTCTGAATGAATGTATCACTGCTAGAAATGCTGCTATTGTGGGTTTTGTATCCTCCTCTGTTCTGTGTTGTTTAGATCAAGGCAGACTTTATCAGGAAAAGGTGGTGTCTTCTTACTTGAGTGTCTGATATAGTGGGTGCTGGGGATGAACAGATGCAGTTTTGAACAGAAGATCCCAAACTTCCCTTTTGCTTCTATCAGTTGCTCCACCTGGAACCTTGTCTAGCCTCTAGACTCACACCATCGTTGCTGTAACAACACTGCTGGTAGTGAATTAACTATCAGTTGAAAATTCTCCATATGAGAGAGTGTGATTAATTCCTGCCCAGGCTTTCATTGTTGTTGCCTGTGAAAATAGGAAATAGATTTTAAATTGCAGCTGATGTTGTAAATGTTTGGGGAATAATGGAACGGCAGACACTGCCGGCCTGCGTTCTGTGGGGATCGCTTGGTGAGCTAAAGACTGTCGTGTGATGTGATGCTTAAATATTTCCAAGTAGCATATCTATAAAGCTCTATTCCTAAATATACCCCCCTGCACCTTTTTCTCAAGAAAAGATAGTATCATTGCACAAAAACACATCCCCTTACCACCAAAGCCTCTACAAAACATAGATACTCCTTTTTTAAAAAAACAAGCAAAAAACTTTGTTAATTCCTAATATCTGTTACTTGCAAGGTGTGAAAAGGTTCTTATTCATGTAGCAGATGAAGTGATGATATTGGGATGCTTTTCAAGATGGTAACTTGTCTCTCTTCTCTTTGCAAGAAACTTGGTTCAAGGGACATGGGGAGTGAGGAGAAATGGAATATGTTGGAGCATTTGTAATCTTCAGGGCTCGTGTGTATGTGTGGTTGTTCTCTCTTCCCCCCATGTCAGGCATTCAGTGGGTAAGGAAGCATGACAGAGATGTGTTAAATGTCAGTCATCCCCAGAGCCTCCAACAATGAACAAGGATTAAACAAGAAGTTGTGGAAAAGGAAAAGAAATCCTTGTGCGGGTTTTAATAATTCATAAACACTGCATCTGTTTTACTATTCTCTGCGTTTAAAAACAAGGCCCAAACTATGCCTGCAAGCATAACTTCCCCTTTACAATAAAAGGGATTGAATTCATTATGGCTAAATTCTGGTTATATAAATTATTTATTTATTTTCTTTTTTGGACGATGGTTATCTTGCATTTATGGATACACCAAAGAGGGAATTTTGTGTTCAAACCATTGTGAATTTAAAGGTTTTCATACAATTGAAATCTAGTTAGAATCTACCCTGAACCCAAACTGGCAATTTGCAAACCTCTCAAGTTTTCTGTAGCTTTGCCAATCTTCGTTTTAATCTATGCCAAACTATATTTCCCTGTCTGTGAACTCAGGAGTGTCCAAAGTACTTCTGAGGCAATGTCTAGGATGAAAGAGATGGATTAGGATTAGTTTTTGGAGGTCAGTGAGATTAAGTGATGGAAGAGAGTGAAAGGAGGGTTTGTAGTCCCTCTCATCATAAGATACAGCACAAGTGTCTCCTTTTGGATCTGGAACATAGAGGTTTCAGTCTTGGAGGTATTTTTGGTCTTAATGGCAAGCAGCTTTCCAATGCTGTTGATGTTTCCCATAAGAACTCCAGGTAACTGCTGAGTTGAGTAACTGGGCTGACTTGAATCCTGTTCATGTACTTGTATTCAGCAGCTGAGAATGAATGAAGTGTCAGTAAAGGTGATTGTGTAAGTGCCTTAGGATTGTGTAGAACATCAGTGCCTTCTCTGGCTGTATCACCCGAGCTGTGAATTTGCAGATCCACACCAAATCCTGTCCCATTCCTCGTTTGCATCCCTTTGTTTGGCTAGTGCCCTCTTTCCCTACAATGCAGGTAACAGCAAGGGCCAAGCCTTTTAAAGTTATGTCTGTAATTGCAATAATGTAGTAACAGAAGCAGGCCATCATCCAACCTAACAAATGGAAGTGTGTTAGGGTTACAGCATTGATTGGGTGCATAGCTCTGTGTTGGAGCTGCTCATCCAGGTTTACGTAATTTTCTTGGGTTTTTAGGCAATGGATCCAGCCCCTGGCATTTACCTTTCTTGGGGCATAGTGTCCTGAAATAGGAGAATGCCAATGCTGGTTATTTAGCTAGCTGTCTATCTGGATTTTCCTAACCTTGTCAGTCTTTTAAAGCTAGTTCTTCATTATAGCTTTTTAAATAATGCTATTGCTCTTTGACATTTAACTGCTGTTATCATGTCGATCATGAAAACAGTTCACTTTTAAGTGCTTAGCAGTGGAAACTCCTTGCAAAGTAAACCAGCTTTGATGAGCTGGGATTTATGACCAGGAGTGTTCCAGCCTGTCCAGGTAGCTGCTTCTCTTTTCAAGTGATCTCTCTGAGACCTTAATGTGAATGTCACAGCTGGGCTAGTGTAGCCCAGACTACATATATTTTAAATATAATTGCATAAATTGCTTTAAGACAAGTAATTATTTGTAATTCTGTTACTACAGGCAAGTGGGATAAATGTTTTCAGTTGTCAAGTTCATTCAGGGGCTTGAAAAAATAGATCTTGTTTCAGTGTGTAAAGAGGGAGGGTTAGGCATGACACCTCTCAAAACCTGCAGTAAGACCTTTAATTTCCACTTGAACAAATCTCTGACGCTAGCCAAGGAGTCACTTGAACCACTTGCTCTAAGGATGTTTCTGCCTTGTTACTGGGCTGCTCTAACTGACATCTAAAATCTTGTTGTATAAAAGGAACCTCAGCAGGTCAGGCTTGTGAAATGTAACATTTCTGGTTGCACATAGTTACAGGTGGTGGTCTCGTGCTGGAGAGTACATTATGGGATTTCATGGCTCCCAAATATGCTTCAGTGTAGAAATAGGTTCTTGGCAGAGATCATAGCATTGGAATTAATTTATATAAAAGGATTTAATATATTACTTTGTGAGTCTGATCCTGAAAGTGAGGGATTGATGGTGTTGGTTATAACTAGGCCTGGTAAAAGCTTTGTTCCTCCTTCTGTACTTATGTAAGTCTCCTTAATACTTTGCTGTAGTAGCTCCATTCTCCATTGCTATGCCTCTGCTGGAAGGGGTTTGACAGTTGTGCTGAATTACCTGACTGCCAAGTGAATATGGCTTTGGCCAAATGTCCACTAAGCATTAGGATAAAATTGTCAAATTTGTCTTGCTTTTATGATCTATTCTAGTATGTGGGTCTAACTCAAAAATCAGCAGTAGAAAATAGTGTAGCAGGTCATGAAGCCATTCATCACTCATTTTTCTGCTTAGAAAGTGCTTACTGGTGAAGAATTGTCCACATGAAATGACCAACATGAGGTGCTATTTGTGCTGTCTGATATTTTGGTAAACTTCTACCTAGTTTTGCTACCTGCACATCGATCTTGAACTAAATTATTTCTTTTCCTTGAAACCTGTCAAATCAATTTTGCTATCTAGTATTGCATACCTATCTTGAGATAAAGAAGAGTTATTCTCCTCCTAAATGGCAGAAGGAAACTTGGAATTCGCATGTTAGCTTAAACCAAAGGATTTTAATAAGTGTGAAAGTACAGGCAAAAGGATTTCCCAAGATTACCTCCTCAATCAAGAAAAAGGAAGGTTAGGAGAGAGCTGTGAGTGCCTTTCTTCTGGTTATCCAGTCTTGTGCTTTGAGATTAATCTTTCCTGGATCTTAATGTGTAGTTCAGGGTTCAATTTTGTATCTTGCAACATGTCTTATTAAAATATATATTGTGCCTTTATGAATATTTAAAACCAAGCACTTAGTAAAGACTTCATAATAGCCTGTAGTAAGCTTTTATAAACTATTAACAGTGCTATGATGAACTAATTTGTGTGGTTTCTATGTGGAGCTGAAGAATGGAAGATGGGAGGGTGCAGAATCCTTGTGGGATAAGAAAACAATTAATTGATTATTAATTGCCTGAAGAATTGTAATGTCATTTTCAGCTCAACTTGATTTAGCTACCATGTAAACTGGAGGGAGAGTACCCACCCAGTAAACCCTTGCTGCTTATCCTTGGGAAGAAGATTGGACCATTGGGTATTTTTAGGGAGAATTTTAGTGGTAGCACTATGAGTTGGCTGTGAATGCAGCCTGGTGGAGATGTACTGACTGCCACGTGGACAGGCAGGTTCTCCTTGCCTGGCTAGAGTCCTGCTCCTGTATAATTCCTGCAGAATTAGAAAGGTAGCAGATAAAAATGACTTCTAACACCTCCTGCAGAGGAATTTTGGAATAGGAAGAAAGGTTTTTAGGGTAGTATAGGCTCAAAACCTAATGATGCTATTTTATTGCTTAACAAATTCTCTGTGAAAGATTGGGGTCAGGAAGAAATGCACATGAGCTGAACCAGCTATCCACGTTTTACAGCCTGGGTGTAATGTGTAGTCTATTTTCTTTGTTAAAAGGGAAGACTGTTTTGGCAATGATTTTAAAGCAATCCTTATAGAAATATTTGTGCTTGTGCGAAGGAGCAGATCTGTTTCTAAAATTGCTGGGTCTCTGGATGACAAAGATGACAGATCTTACCTGCCGAAGGTAAGATTTGGCTACATGGTTTCTGTCTTTAAACAAAACATAGGTCCTGGTCAATGTTTCAATTATTAACAATTGCTAAGAACATTAAAAAAAAAATCTCTACCACTTTTCTTTCTTTCAAAGAATTTTCTGGTAAAGCCTTTTTGGGTTTGTTTCTTCCTTGAAGCAATCTGGTGGAAGGTTGTATTTAGGGATCATTGTCTATGAACATTTTGCAGAAGGTGATACTCTTTTCTGAAAACTAAATCAACTGGGGTAGGCTTGTAAGTTGTTCAGAAAGCCCATCTACACGGTTATTAATACAATATAAGGAAAAAGCCAAGATGTACAACATTGGATACCAACATCAAATCATGCTATGAGAAGCCAGTGGGAATTTCAGGTTATTTAATACACGTTATTATACAGGCTAGTATAAGTGCTGTTTTTCCCCCTTCCATCCTTGCTTTATTCAGACTTCTGGAACAAGGTGCCTAGCATCAAAGCTGTGAAGAAGACAAGTGTGAGCAAGATTGTTCCTACTTCCTTCTGTAAAAATTGCTGTTTGTGTTTACTGTCCCTTTCCATCACACCAGCCACTTAGAGATGGTCCCAAACCAGTGAGTGACAACTGTACATAGAAGAGAAAATCATAGATAACCAGCTTTTAGGTAGTTGTTACAGGGAAGTTCTTAGCTCCTCACTGGTATCAATGTGGAGGGAGGGAGAGTGGCAAGAGGTAATGGAGGGAAAAGAAATCTTACCTTGGCTTCACCAGTGGCAACATGAGCATATGCAATTATAAGATAGCTGGCAGATGACAGAGTTAGTTAATGTAACAAGCCCTGTAAAGCATTTAGCCACATTCTAGTGTTTAATCAGCTGTGTAAAGTGCAATATCTATCTTTCAATTTTATGCCATTAAGGGAGACAAGATTTTGATTAGGTACTTAATCTGGGCAAGAGGAAAACAGGCCCTGAGCAAGCCCACAATAGGCAGCAGAAGGGACATTCGACGAAGGATTCGATAAAGGAGAAAGACAGAAATTTAACATAAAAGAGAATTAGTGCAGCTCCTTTCAATTTAGTGCACAGATTTTTATGGACTAATCAATTAGAGGCTGCGGCTGTGCTGCTGGGAAGTGGTGCTGTGATAGAGGCTTTGCCATATTAATTCTGTTCATTACACTGAGGTCAGACGGAGTGCTTTGGAGAAGCCCCTGCTGCTGTGCAGGTCACATCATGGGTGTTGTCCCTTTGTTCAAGGGGGTAAACGGGTACAGTGAGCACTGAAGTTCTGGGGCAGTTGTTTTTAGAGTGGTTTCCTCTGTGTGAGCACATGTAGGTTCTTTTGCTTTCTCTCGTATGGTCTTTGAAGGGTGGTTTCTTGATATTTTTCTCTATTGAAGAAATCTTCCTGGAGAGAAAATGAGATCCAGTGGTAGGATGCTAGATGGAGCATTGGAAGGTCTGGGTGTTGTCTGCAGGTCTGCTTAAGACTTCTTCTGACCTTCAACAAATTGTCCCAGCTGTGAAGCTGAATATTACCTCACATGAAAGAAGTGCAGTTAACTACCTTACCCTGTGAAGATGAGAAATGGAAGCCCTTGTGAGTTATAGGTAACACAGAGCTGTGTACCCATTCTCCTATGTAAATCAGATACGTTCAGATGTCTGAGACATTGCTATATATTGCAGATGATATCTCATGCTGGACTGGGCACCTGAGGAAGTCACAATATATGATAGAGTTTGAAGTATTTGAGGCATCTGTCACGCTTGTGCATGGGTGAGGATGGTAGCAATGTGGACTTTCTGGAAAAGGGACCCAACTGTCAGTGTGGGATCTTGCATGGGTTATTTCTCTGTGAGGAGGATGTTGCACTCTTTGGGGTAGGTTTCTCTGAAGTAGGTGTCAACAGGCCTGACTGCTCTAATTGCAGTGAGGAACATTGCCAGGAACTGTATTGGGAAGGATGCTTGGGCAAGCACCATAAAGAATGGTACAGATTTTGGGGAAGCACTTGGGATTTTCAAGGGTCTGGAATATCTGTAGCGATTTGAGACTTGAACTGTGATAGCTTAAAACAAATCCCAAGAGAGGGTGTTTGCCTTGTAGGAGCGTGGGAAGAGGAAAATGAGTCAATTTAGGCAATGAGAAAATCTGGCACCAGGTCAGCTATGAGTTTATTCTAGGGCTTTCTTAATAAAGACATGGTTTCTGTATGGGGGGAATTTTCATAGTGTAATGTAGTGGAGAAACTGAGGAGTATTTTTGGACTGAGAATGTGTAGCATGCCTCCTCTCACCATTTGGAGGTGTGTCAATGTTTTCTTCTTAGTCTGCCCTTTTCCAGACAAAAGCAGTCAATCCATAATCCAGCCTGTGTCCCTGGCAGAGCTTATATTTTGGTTCTGACCCACGAACAGTTCAGAGAACAAGAAGTTCTCTTTTTTTGTGAATTGCAGTATTCAAGATTGTATCTACTCCACAGTATGTGTATGTCCCTGAAGAGGCTGGAGGACAGAGAATATCTTGTAAAAAAGCTTATTTTTTTCAGCTGTGTCTTGTTTGTGGAATAGCCTCTAGGACTTACACCATGATGTGCTCTCTGACTTCAGACATGAGTAAGCCTCTGTAAAGATCAAGGGAGAAGAGACCACAGATGCAAAGTTTAGGAGAGAATCTTGCCTGTTTTGTTCAATGCAGATTTAGAAGTAGCTTATCTCTTCTTCAAGTGTTTTTCTTCTTAGCACTGTTACTCTACCTTTCAGAAAGTAGTGCATGCTCTAGGGGCTCATTCTCCTCCTCTAGCAGCCTCTGAGGCTGCCCCACCACATGGTGAGACTCGCAGCACGATGCTCCCTGTTTCAAGTGGAAATCTGTCAGGTGTTCTGGGTATATGTTTGTAAACCAGTGGAATTCTTGTATGATATGAACTGATGAGTCCATCTTCTCTAGAAGAGTTAAAATAGAATTACCACTTAGCTCTCCTGTCTTTGGTGTGGTGTGTGGGTTGATATTTTTTTTGCCACCTTCCATCTAGTCTTCATCTGCTCTGGGTTGTGTTGGGCTTCTGATGGTTCCCTCTAATGCTATTAAACCACAGAATTACTTCTGTTGTTCTAAATACAGTGGCTCCTTCAAATCGGTGTCTCCTGAGGATGATGTGACGGAGCATATTAGTTTATGGTAAGCTGCAGAAAACTTGAACTCCCTGACTGTTCAATTCATGCAGAGTTATGACAGGTTATGCCTGCAGGCTACAAGTTAGGGAAATTATTTTCTGTTCAAACATTTCATTTCTCTGCAACTCTATAATTCTATTTCTCTTCTTTTCTTTTTTGTCTTACTGCAAGGGAAGTGCTGTGATATAAACCACTTTGGCTCTGGCTGCTCCTTCCCCACATCTATATATGGGACTAGGAAAATGAGATACTTTTTTTTTTTCTTTAATCATATAGCCATCTTGTTTGCTAACCAAAGTCATTTTATGGAAGTTACAGCTGAAAGCCTAAAATGCAAAGGGAAAAGAGCATGTTTTTTAAATCTCATTAGGTCTGTAAAAACATGACATTTGGAAAATACTGTTAAAGGCTGTTGTGAAATGGGATAAATGAGGATGAATTCCAAATTATCGGGAGCCCTCAGTTAAGATTTGGTCCTGTACGACTGGAGCCAAGAGTTATTTTTTTCATGGGCTACAGTAGGAGTAAGGTCACACTTTTTTCTTTTTTTTAAAAAAAAGGAATGGAGGGAGAAAAAAAGAATAGGGGAAAAAACACCTTTCTACACTGTCTGTTTAGAATAAAACTGGATAGATGAGGTGTATCTACCTGCTTGCACTTGTTTTTCTGCAGGCAGGTTTTTATCTGTTCTAAAACTGTGTACAACCACTCTCAGTTGTGTTTAAAAGCCTGCTTTGGACCAGCAGCCCAAATCTTGTGACCATGCACTGGGATTGGTTCCCTGATAGGGGACCCATTAGCTGGGAGGTAAAGCTGTCCTGGGAGTAAGGGACAAGTTGAAACAAAGGCACAATCACCTGGAGTAAGGCTCTAAGCATCCTGTCAGCATCATAACTTTTTTTTGTCCTTGAGGAGCTGCAGGTTTCCTGGCTTATCCTCTTTGTGTCCATGAACTAAGCCAGGATCTGATTTGAACTGGGATATAAATGTACTTCAGGCAGAAAAATCCCTGTTGGCAGTTCCCATAAAACAATAAAATCATGTCAAATTTGACTAATTCTTGGGATGCATTGCCAGCAGAAAGCTGACAGTCTGAATTTGTCATCACTGGAGGGAAAAGTGTGTGTGTTCCTCTGTGTCTGTGCACAGGAGTGGGGATGGACTGGGGAGAATAAGGCAACTATTAACAAAATGGCCACGGAATGGTAGTCCATTAATGTTATTAATAACCCTATCAGATTTTATTGAAAAGATGCTCTCTGTATCTGAATTTGCCACTATTTCAACCCATTTATTAAAGCTGAAATAGCTGGAGTCACTTCAGACCATATTTATTATTATTATTTGCTGAATGAATGCTGTGATTATGGGTCCCACGGGAATTAGAAGAGATAAAGTGTCATCTTTCAGTCTCTTCTCACCTTCCCCAGGGAGCAGTGGAGAGAATGGCTTCCTCTATGTCTTTTTCTATTAGACTTCTCTCTAATTTCTATTAATAGGGTTCTGAGACCTGCTGTAACACTTGAAAATTTATCTCTTACATTTGGAATGGTGATATTTAACAATAATGGTATGCTCAGAGGAGTATTTTTCTTTTATGCTTCCTCCTGTGCCTTCCTGAGCTGGCCATTGATTCCTATAATTTTACTGACAGCTCAGGGATCTTTCTGGAAGTCTCCAAAATATCCTGTGGGCTCATTCTTGCTTGGTTTTCATGGAAGATGAAAAGCTGTTTCTGTTTTCAAACATAAAGCTGGGTTAGATATGGGGAAACTAAGAGTGGGGGGAAGGTCCCAGACCAATATAGGTTACCTGTGAAGTCATCCAGCCATGTGGGTCTCCTTCTGTGGTTTTGAGCTCGAGGTTATTCATGTTCAAACCTGGCTCTGGCCATATGGTATTAGGTATGGAAATTATATCACTGTGGAAAACAGTTGAAATTGGTCTGAGATGAGCTCATCCTTTGTAAGAGCAAAGGATATGGATGATGCTGAGTGAAATAATGACTGTGGTGGGGTATGCTGGTCCTATAAGGAGAACCCCAGGCGTAGCACTAATGCAACTGGGGCAGCAAGCCCTGTGAAGGGGCAGGGGGTAATGAGTGATGCTAACTCTTTTCTTGAGAGGTAACTGGGAGAGGAAAGGCCTGTTGTCCTTTTCTAAGAAGAAAATAAGTTCATTTTTTTGAAGGGTGAGGCTTCGAACTTTTCACTGGAAGGGGTGATGCAGCAATTGTTTGAGGGGATTGAGAACCTTCACGTATGTTTATTTTATTTCCCTTTTTTATGTGCATCTGAACTTCTTCGCTTAAAAAGAAGAAGGGAGAGGCTTCTCCCAGGTTATTAGGAAAAGATGGTTTGTTCACTGTCTAGCTGGCTGGAAGTCATTCTGACCCTTTGTTGTGAAGCTGCAAATTTCCTGTATTTTTTTATATGCATCACCCAGACCTCTGTGTTAGTTAACACACCCCTCTCCCCAGACTGTTTATACCTTGGCTTATGCAAGTAACCCTCAGCAATTTCATATACAGATTATTGTGTCAACAGGTAAATACCAGAAATGTGGAAAAAACACAGCTGAATATATACAGATATACAAATACATATACAAGCAGCTATTTTCATGCACAGATAAGTCTGTCCCTTGCAGATGGCTGCTTTCACCAATCTGCAGGTATTCTTTTTTTTTTCAAGTGACTCCACTCGTAATTTTGACTCTGGGACAGAAGGTAGTGAATTACTAATTCTCTGTTTCTTCTCAGAGTATCCCTGCATTTGCAGTGCGCATTAGAGCTAGGCTCTAGCAGCAATCACATTGAAACCAACTGAACTACTCCTGAACAAAGCTGTTTTGATGGTGATTTAATGACACTGGAGTGTTTGCAGCACAGTGCTCTGGAGTGGACTGACTCCTCTGAACCACATCTGTTCCCTCATTCGCTAATGTAAAAACAGAAAAACAAGAGGCATTTAGTCTTATTCCAAAAGTGCATGTGTTACACTTGCAACTTGCTTGGGCATCTTGGAGTCAAGGTTGACTCCGCAAGAAAACAGCACTAAAAATGAAGTCTGTGTTTTGCTTCATTACTCTATCTGCCTTTGTGTTTTCCACTCCCTGAAAGCTCTCTCCTTCTATTAGTGTTTAAATTTCATCATCAAAGATGAAGAAAAACAACCACTGTGTAAACAGAGCGAACAACAATAAGGGAAAACAAACATATATTAGGAGCCTGGAAACATATTTTCCTGCCTTCCTGTGTAGGAACAATACCAAAAGGAATAAGAACAGCAACCTTATGCCAAAGCAGCATTGAAAAACAAGTGTACAGTCAGCTGGCTGTATCAACTACTTAACCTAGCAGAGAAAACTGAGCTGAAACCAGAGACAGTGTGGAGAAAACCCTAGAGCAACACCTTGTTTTCCCTTGTCAAAAGAAAAAGGTTGTCTCGCGCTCAATCTGAAGTTCTTTATTTCATGCCTCCATAGTAGAGAGTGTCTTCTGAAGACACTAGTGATGTTGGATACTTAGCTGGTACATCTTCCTGAGGCCTGATTTTCTCAAAGCCATCTGGTAAAACAGGGTGAGGAAAAGCTCTTTAAATGTACTGCCTTTTTTTTTTTTCTTCTTAAAAACCTTGGTTTGATTAAGTTTTGGCATTAAATTTGTTGCATGAAAGACAGGAACTCCTCTGATTATTTGGATTGTAGAGTCAGGTAAATCAAAGGAACAGATCAAAAGAAGAGGAAATATTAATGAAAATCTATATTCTTTGGTCAGCATTTTTAGTAGCTCTTGTAGAAAATCAAAAAGGAGAATAAGCTGTACCTAGGAAACTTGTCTGATAAGGATGATATAATGCAGTGCATTAATGCGAACTTCAGTACTACATACAGCTGAAACAAAACCAAAAAATGATGTTCTAAATAATAAAGCAATATTTGACTGTTTAAAAGCCTCGCAGTATGAGATTTGTCAAAATTTGACTCTTACGATTGGCCTGGGGAAGCAGAGCATAGTGATACAGCCCAAATCTGAGAGACTGGTGCTCTTGCATCAGAAATGTAACTGGAAGAATTAATCACTCCTCTTGCATTTCCTCTATGACAGCTGCTGAGTAGAATATGGGGAAAGTGGTTTTAATTTTTGGATTCTTTTGGCTTCTCTGCTTTAAAATATGTCTAACATTGCACAGCTAAGTGGAGAATGGTGGTAGATAGATTGACTGCAAAAGTGTATGTAGAAAAAGGTTGTTTAGCATAAACTAAGTTCCTTTATGTGAGTTGGCTTGGAGCTTTTTGCACCAGGTAGAGTTCCTCATCTCAAGGGTGATCACAAGTGGAGTGTAATATGTGAAGAGGATCTTTAGGTGCAAACTGAATTCTTGGCAAGCTTCACATCTTGGGAAAAGTCAGCCTCAGATCTGCACCCCTCTTCCAAAAACTAAGTGGAATAGTCCATGCATGCCAAGCTAAAGGAATGAATTCTGTGGAAATGCAAACTGAGTATTGTGACACTGAGTTAAGTGTAACACAGTCTGAGCATCATTCATTTGCTTCCCGTTTGGAGGCTGGAGGGTATGCTGTCTGTATTTCCAACTTCTGTGCACAGCCTGGGATGTCCATGACACTTAAAAATGAACACAGTTTCTTACACCTGGGTTTAGGTGAGAGTGTATTTTAGCCATCAATGAGAAGCATCCAGGAAAATTTTCTACAATGTAAATGAGCTGATGCTAATTCCTGTCCCTACCTGTGTTACTGTGAGGAGCTGGGTAGGAGCAAGAGGCTGTGAGTCCTTCATCATGGCCTATGAACTGAGAACATCGTATCCTTAAATGCTTCATGTAACCAAAGACAGAGAGGCAGCAAAAACCCTGCAGAAGAGAGCTGGAATGCTAATAGATGTGTTTAAGCACTGCTTTGAAAAGATACATAAGAAATATTTGGATCTAGCAGATAACTTTCTAGATTGAAGAATCTCAGTTCCTTCCCATTGCTTGCCTTTATTTTTGAACTCCTTTGTAGTGTGTTTTAATAGGGTGGGTTTTTGGACGATGTTTTAGTTAGTGATGGAACTGTAAAATATTTTCAGTGATAATGTGTGGAATTTGGGTAACATGGGACCTTGGAGCGTAAGATTGTGAAAGCAGGTTTCCAAAACAGTGGTTTTGGAGTGAATGATTTAATGAAATATGTTTTAAAACCCCCCCAGCAATCTTATGAGGTCATTGCCCCATCCTAGACTTCAAGATTTTTTTATTATTATTATTATTTCTACAATTGCAAGAACTGGAAAACTTAAAAGCAAGCTGGACTGATGAGGCCATGTGACTGTCACGCCGTGGTCCCAAGCCCAGGCTTTATTTTGCTTTTAAGAGGCAAAGCTGGACTGAAGCAACAACAACAAAAACAACACACAAGAATGCTTTAATTTTTCCCCGAGGCCTTGGATTGCACAGGCTGGATTAGACAGCTTTGTTACTTAACCTCTACAATAGCTCTGTACTCATTGTTGAGAGCAGTTTCTAACCTACTGGAGCTGACTTAGGTTTTTGCAGACAAATTTTGTTGTCCACCCAAACTCCAGCTAAATCTGATTGCCCTCTAGCAGCAACAGATGAATGGCACCTACTGCCACTTCTCAGCGGCTGCCGTTTACAACTTTGTGTGTTGATGCAAATAAAAGAGGGCAGGGGTTCATACCGACCACTCCAGGCTGTGAAACTCTATGGGATGAGAGGCAGATAAAATCCTTGTACAGGCATTTTTCTACAAAATTTGTAACTTCTGGCTGAAGGGCAAAGTGTTTGGTGGCAGCAAACACTGCGTCTGCTAGGGCTCTGACTTGGGATAACAGCCAGATTTATTGTTGCTTTTACCCTCATAGTTGCACTTGCTTAAAAAATATTGGTGTGGTTTTTAATGCAGTAAGGGAAAGAAATGTTTGTAGTATTTCCACTGGATCTGTGCAAAGTGCTGTATTCAATACAGGAATAGAAAATGAGTGTGTTAAATGATTGAGCTCACTGTGGGGCTGTAGGCTCCACCCTTCCACAGGAGCCAATTTAAACACTTTTAGGGGCAGAGAGTCCTTCTCCAATTTTAGTTTAGAACAGTGATCAGACGTGGAGGTGCCAGAAATCTCAGAGTATTTCCGTGCCAGCTCTGCAGCTGTTAAAGGACACAGACTTGGGATAAGGCTCAAATAAACATTTAAGTCCTTTTTTTTTTTTTTCCTATTGAATGTTTAAATGAATGAAAGCTGAGCTCCTAACCTTCTGAGATTTCCAACTTATTAAACTGAGGAAATGCAATAGAACGCACCACTCAATGTTTTTCACTGGTTTGCTTCCCAAACTTCCCTCAATAATCATGTCTCCTTCCGAGCTCTGCTGTGTGATCCTCCTTTCACCACTGGAGAAAAAACAGAGAAAGAAACTTACTTCATAAACGAGCCCAATATTAAACATATAAATAATGCATCTTTCAGCATTATTTATAATGCAGTAGCATCACTGTGCTGTATCATATGCAATTTCGCATTGCCTCTTTTAACTGCTTTCCTGCCAGGCACATCCTTCTGTAGGCTCTAAAGCAACAGCAGCTGCTTGCTTGATATTTTCTTTCTTTATTCCTTTTCTGGTGTAACTTCCAGTTATGGTCAGAACTTTTAATACACAAAGCATAGACAAGGTTTAAACTCAAGTACCAGCAATTACAATACTATTTATAATACACTATGAATTGCAATACCAATTGGATCTGGAAGTGAAAAATTGTCTGTCTAGGAAAAATAACCATTATAACTCTAGCAGGGGGAGATAACTGTTTAAGCCTTGCTTTTTGGTGTTAATGCTGTGACTTTGAAGCTATTCCAGAATGATAATGGGAGAATATTCTGTTCCACTGTTCAATTGCCCCATGTAGACCAGTCTACGGTTGTTTTGAGTTAATTCTTTTGTGTCCTGCACACAAACACACGCATACACAAAATCTGGAATAACAATACTGAGGCTTATCTCTGTAAGATCAAATGAAAGCTGTAGTTGAATGTTCCATTTGTTTCTTAATGAGTAGAGTCAGGCTGTGCCCTATGCTTAACAAAAGCATATGTGCTGATATTGTTCTGTTATGATTACAGTACAATTATATCATGTCTGTAATAGATTACTGCATCTGGCCTTTTCTTGGTTTAGGAAATCAAGAAGGAGATTAGTTGATAACTTCTGAGAAGGCACCTAAATAATTTAAATTAAAAAAAAATCCTTTATTTGTTAGCCAGATTCTCTTACAGTCAAGTTTAGGAGATCAGTTATTTTGGATTCTGGCTGGAAATGTGGATTTTTTTATTTTTATTTTTTATTATTATTATTAATTTTTTTTTTTACTGAGCAGAACATTTTAATTACATCCATAACCCTGCTTTTATTTTAAAAGAAAACAATAGCAACAAAATAGTGAAGTAGGAATTTCAAAAAGTTTCAGCTGGGAAATGAAGTGCTTTAATTCATATGCACCAGTGTGGTATTTTATAAGAATTTCATGCTTCACTTCATCTCTGTGTGCAACACCTTCTTGCTCCATTCTACCCTTGGTTATTGACAGTAGTGCATGGCGTAAGGTGTAGTTTAATGCAGGAGCCTTCTCTTGGGAGGAAAATGGGGTGTGTGAAGTACAACAGTGGTTTTTCAGATTTAAATTTGCAGTTATTTAATACACCTCAAATCCTTGTGTGGGTAGGAGGAATCAGCTTTATTTGTTGATCAGGTCACTTCACAACATACTTCTGTTTTGTATAACTGTTACATTAGGACACATCTCATTTTCCAAGTCACAGGGTGGCAAGAGTCAAAGTGATGGTTAAGAATGAATGGCTGCTCCCAGTCTGTGCTGGCCATGAGCTAGAAGAACCAGGGTTAAATGCCTGGGGCTTGGGGGACTGGCTGGTGAATGAATGGAAAAGGTAGGAAGAGCTTATCCAGTACATTACTTACTGATCTCCATTTAGACAGGGTCTGAGCTTTAATTTTCAGCTCAGGTTAATTTTAATATCAGAAGCTGATATTTGTTTATTAGTGGTGTTTAACTTTGGCAGGAGATAATGACTTTGAGTGTATGTTGGAGCTTTGATTTTGCTCCCTCAGGATTTGTCATGGTTAGGGTGCAGTTCTTGACCTCTTTGTGCCCTGTCTTCCCAAAGCAAGGGAATAGGGTTGGTATTAACTTTTAATGAATCATTTAAAGCTTTGGCAAGTTTAAATGAGTTGGCTAAATAACTTCTTTAGCTAAGTTAATTTTAAATACCATAAAAATCAAAGCAATGAACCTAGAAAACATCTTCAAAGAGTCCTCTTGATCCATAACTTGACTCAAAATGTGCCTGACTTACTCAGTGTTGTCTCCATGGGCTTTTCTCTACAACTGCTGCAAGTTGCCTATTTTCTTCCACAGCTCCTCCTCAAGTTTGGCTTCTAACATGTTGATCACTTATCATTGCTTGTCAAGGGGTGGCACCAAGCCTCACCTATCTCTCTCATAAAAATTTTGTCATCTGGGATGTGTACAGGTAATCTGATGGTAGAGGACATGCTCTGCCCGCTGCCTCTCCTGCTGACTAAAGCTATCACCCTGTGCTTCCCACACTGTGTGCCTTCTTTCATTTCTGTGCAGTATTTTGCTTTTTCTTTGCCCTGAATTTTGATTTTGGGCAGACCGTGTTCTGGCAGTGTTTGCTGAACGATGCCTTGATGTGTGATTAATGCCCTTAGGTGCTATGGTAATACAAATAATTAATGAAGGGCTCTTTAATTCTTCTTCATAATAAATGTTATGTGGCATGTTTGAAATACAGCTAAGATGGAGCCATGTGCACCAAAATAGGCATATCTACTTACAGTAACTGCTGTATTAAAATGCACAGTTTTATTATCAGTAACCTTCTGTGCCCTGCAGGCATTTAAAATCCTACTATCCTGAGAAGGAATGAGAAAATAAGGGTTGTCAAACAGAAGCTTCCTTCACGCCAAAAGCCTGAGTTGTAAGGTGTCACAATGCCTCTCTGTTCTTCTGGTCTTAAGTTAACATGCTTGTTCTCCCAAATTCTTCAAAAGTTCAGTGTGTACTTACTGTATGTTCATTTGCCTATGCTGAAACCCACATGTGGGGATTTTATTAATTGTTCTGGCTTCAAGTTGTATTTCAGCAGCCTTGTTACTAAAGCAGCAAAGCACCTGAGGTCGTAACAAAATACAGAGCAAGTAAGTTAAGGTGATATTTTCTGTTTACTTTCAAGCTCTTATGATGAAAGCTGATGTAGGTACAGTTCCAAGCCAGGGCTTAGAGCGAACATTGTGGAGTGCCAAACCTAGTGAGGATACTTGATTTATTTATTATTATGTGTAAGGCTGGAGAAGGCATTTACAGTTACAGGTTTCTCAAGTCTCTCTCCTCCTCAGAGTGTGAGCAGGTGATGCCAAATGGCTATGGTTTGCATAGATAACAGAGATTATTTCCCTCCTCCCAATAAATAATGTTTCAATTGCAGCAGTGCCAGTATGGTGTGGTACTCTGCATCTTTCACTTCAGCTTATGTTCAACATGAACATCTGGCTATTTCAGTGTGTGTTAGAGCAGGATAACTGCTGGAGTATAATTCGTGACAGTGATTGGAGTGGGGAAGAGAAAGCAAGAAAAATCACTTTGCAAAAACTTAATACCTTCAGGAAGAAGATTGGACTGGGAGTGTTAACTGAAGGGTACCATCAGAGAGGGGGAGAAAAGCAGAGTTGCCCTTTATTTTGAGATATCTAGGGCTCTGTTTCTTCTTTAATGTCCCCCAGTATTTTGTTGGTTTTGTCTGTTAACTTCTTAAAAAGAACAGAAACATCATCTGACACATAAGATTTGTAGTTCTTGGCTCATGGTGTGACCTGGAGGAGCCCACAACTGCCCTGTGCTATACTGTGGAATGGAACTGGCATGTGGTTCACCTTGTTCCTGAGCCATGCAAGGGCATCACCCTGGGTAAGGTACTCTGCTGAGAAGCAACACAAGTTACAGCAATTTGCTTCTGGGCCCTTAGTACCCTTCAGCTCAGGTATACCACACGTATTTGTTTTTCTGTAGCTCCTGGAGAAAACAAGCAGCAGAGTCCAAAAAAGACAGGATTTTCTAATCTCCCATAAAAAGGCTATGGAAATTTGAAAGGAAAGGAAGACGATAGTATCGCCTGCACCGAGACGGCAATTATGGGTCCTGGGAGGAAGTGTATAAAGCCTTATTGAGTGGGGATAGCTGAGACGGCTGCAGGGGCCTGCCTGCTGCAAGGAAAAGGCTGGAGGAAACCCTTATCAGACCTGTTATCCTGTCTCTGTCATTCCCATACAGATTAATGAGCTCCAGGATGCCCTCAGCCATGTTCGGACCGGGATCTGTTTATCCCAAAATAGAAGGTGCTGTCTTGTGCCAGAGTGTCATATTCCCAGGCCAGCAGCACCATTGTGTTTTATTACCCCATTGTATTCAGGGGTTACATCCGAACTTTTCCTCTTAGCTCCTTAATCACTGTTTTGATGGATGAGCTCCATGAGAAAAGCTGCTGCGGCCACTGCTGTCGCTGCCGAGGACTTGGTATGGATCAAAATGGTTGCTCTGCACTTGCTGGCGCTTGGCTTCCTAATTGTTCTTGCACTGGCTCTAGGCAAAGCAAGGGGGATCTTACCCTTTCCTGCAAGAAAGTGAAAGGAGTGGGTTGGAGGGGACAATCTGCTTCCTTCTGCTCTCACCAGCAGTATGAGGCTGCTCTGACCTGTCAAACTGTCTCAAACCACACTTCGGGATGGTCCTGGAGAGGGTGAAAGGCAGATTCATGTGTTCAGGAACATTCTCTGCCCTTTTGAACCCCCACATAGCCAGCTGTCCTTTCCACCCTGGTGCAGTGCTTCTTGGAGCCTGACAGAAGCACCATGAATCTGCAGTCATTAACGCTGCAGGATGTGCGGGTCCCTCGGAAGGCTTCTGACTGCTCTGCCATTTCCCTGGTGCAATCCTGGGGAATTATCCATATCTCTGACAAGAGAATAGGTTACTAATGCACCAACACAGCTGTTTTGACACTTTTGATGAATAACATTCAATACTATTAATTGGAACAATTGCTTTTCATTTAACTAAATCACTAGAATTGCTAAACTAAATTGAAACGGAATGTAATTTTGCCTCGTTCTCCTTTAATATGGGCCTCTAAATGTCTTCTCCCTGAAGAATTAGTAACTTAATCACCTAACAGTGATAACTGTTTCATAGCCCTCAGCTGGAAGGCTTTCCTGATAAGCAGTATTGCATGGGAATAGAGTGTTATAACAGGGAACAAATCCCATCTCTTTCCTTTCTCCCTCTCTCTGCTGCAATATTAATCATATTAAAAATGATTCTCTTCCTCTCTCTCTGTTCCAGTGAGATCTTTATAGATCATCATAATTTCACCCCCCTCCTTTTTGTATTGTATCAATCACTTGGTATGTCTAACAGGGTGCACAACAATTATATCTGTCCATTATGTTAAAGATGGATTTTGGCTGTCAGTGACTGGGAGATGGGCACTTGTTCATTTTCCAATGAACTTGTCATCTAGTGCACTCAACACAAACATCATAGGGTAATGTGGTCACCTCATTGACCAAAAACTTAAAAGGTATGACTGTATGACAAATGCTTTTGATTTATTTATTTTTTTAAAAGAAGATTACAGCATATATAAAAATAACCTGAAATGTGTTTGCATTACCTTAAATTTACGTGGCTTTGTAACTCAGCTAAAGATCACGTCTTCTGGCTGGGAGTTTCTGTGATCTTGAGAGGAAACTTGGGAGACAAAAGAGGGTGGGAATTCAGAAGGGAAGTCTTCTGCTAACAGGTAGTGCTTTTATGGTTCTTATTTTATTGCATTAACAGATTGCAGCCTCTTGCCCACACAAGTCCATTTTACAACTGGGAAAATGGAAACCCAGGAATTAACCACTCTACCCAGGTTATACAAAAAATTACTGGTAAAGCTTGGTTTGCTAGTGAATTGTTTTGTGCTCTTCCTCTAAATTTGCACTCGCTGTTTTTCCCCATCAGTGATGATTTTAAGTTTTGCAGACCAGTCTCTTGAGTTTGTTCAGAGACAGGAAAAGTTACAAAGCTGAATGTTGTTACTACTCAACCTAATTGTGATCTCGTTAGTAATAATCTTGTTCCATTAGAATAGTTCTTAGTAGGTTTTTAATCGCTAAGAAAAAGCCCAGAGCCTGGAGTTTCTGGTTATGCATAAGGCAGGTAGATGCCAAGCTTCCTCACATTGTCTTATGCTGGTTTTAGAAGTCACCCTGCACTTCATTCGGACCTTGTGTTGCTGAGATGTGTCCCCTAGAGCCAGACTGTCTTCTCTCTTGGCATAAGCAAACTGATGCTGACTTTTGGTTCCTGCCAGCTTGGGCAGGACTGTCAGTGTAAGTCCTCTGAGCCTTTTGTCACTGAGGCTCCTTCCTGGCCAGATGTGTTGGGCCTGACACTGCATCCTCCCTAGATTCATCTTTTCGCAACAATTTTGGCTAGCTTGCTATATACAGGATTAATTTAAGTTTGCCAACTCCCACAGTTTAATTTGTTAAGGCAAATTAAATAGAAGCCAAATAGATACAATTTGGAGCATACTAGATCCTCATTTAGACATTGCTTTTTTGGATGAGGAGAACAAAGTGGTCTTCGTTGCAGATAAGTATGCCCACCTGTTCTTTGGGTGACAGTTAATACATTCAAATCTGCTACTGGGGCTTTGCCAACATTTCTCTTACACACTTCTAAACTCTCTTTCTCTCTCAAACAGTCCAGGGTTCTATAGCCAAATGACTTGGTATGATGAGTTGCTATTAATTCTTATTTTTCCATGTACCTATCTGAAAATCATCCAAGTCTGTAGTGTTTCAGTTTTATGCCATGTAAGTGGTTAATTTACTTCACCAGGTATTGGTTCTGTTCCCTGTCTGAATGACTTTCTAAAAAATTAAGACTAACACAGATTCTGTTCACAAATTGCTAGTGAATACCTATAGTTGTATTATCTGTGAATAATTAAAAAGGGTGCTTCAAAGTGGATTTGGTGTAAATATTCATTGACATTAAAGAATGAATGCTAGATTAAGTAACCTAACTGAGAAAAATGTGGAGAAACAGCTGCAATATCAGGTACTTATGTTAATCAAACTGCTGAAACTTCTGTTGCTGATGTTGTTTTCCTCTTAGTGGAGTTGGATGAATAGATCATCATTACTGTAGAGTGGAAGCTGTTGCACTGCTTCACTGCCTGTGGGACAGAACTGCATGTTAGTCATGCAACTGGGCCTCCAATTCATCTACAATGGTATTTCTGTCCTGTTTTTAACACTGTTTCTTATACCCCACTCTTGTCTCCTCATACATGTACCATGCTTCCCTATGTGCTATACAATATGCCATATTCCTAAGCATTGTTTTAGAGAGGTAACTATAGCTAGGAATGGTGTAAGGAGAAAGCCTACTCAAGACTGAAGTTCTTCTGCATATGGCAGTGATTTATAGAGATTCATTGACTCACAGTCTGGCCGCTCACAAGGTATTTCTAAACATAACTTAGTTTAGACCAATATCTGGGAGGGGAAAGGGAAGTGTGATAAAGCAAATGATGGAAACTTGCAGCTAAAAGTGTTTTGGCAGCTGAGACCTGGAGTGGTGCTGCTTGAAAGATGAGCACTCTGTGAATTGAGGGCATCTCAGGAGAAGTAAATCTGCCTCTTCCAACACAGACTGAGCACTGGCCCAAAGACCCCGGGTAAATAAGAATCAAACTTCACTACAGGACATTTATGTGGTCATGATTTATTGGTGCTCTCAAAGCCTTTGAACCTTTGCAGCCCTTTGGGGGAAATGGTGTGTTACAGGGGCTTAAATAAATAAATAAAAAATAAGAAGAAATACATGCCTATAGCTACAGGAAAAACCTATTGTGCCATTTGTTCCAAAAGCCTTGACACGTTCAGGGCTTTTTCCTGAATTTTATTTTTTTTTCTTTTTTTTTTTTTTTTTTTAAAGGATTTTGGTCAGTCAGCCAATGCTGTAGGAAATAAACCAAGTCTTTGACAGATTCTTGTTTCTCAGTCCCCTTCCCAGCAACTTCCCCCTCTGGTAAAGTGAACTGAGCTGCAGGATTCTGATGGAAAAATCAAACAAACCTGCCGAGCGTGGCTGAGAAGTAATAGAAAACTACTTGGATCTCAAGGCCCTGCCAGTATAAGTTTAACACAGTGTTGTTCCTTCACCAGATGTCAAATATCCTTTTCCATTTTCTGCAATGGATCGTGTCTTTGGTTCATCCTCCTGTGAGCAGCCCTGGTGCTGACTGCTTGGGCTGTAGCTGTTACCTCCTTGGGTACAACCTGCTTTGCTGTCCTTGCATGCAATTCTGTGATGTGTCTTATAACACATGACACAAACATAGCTCAGACTTTACATGTTCTCAGTTCTGGTGAAGGAAAACAGTAATAAAAAGAAAAAATTATAATAGTTTCTTCTATGGAAACCTTGGCTTTCCTGTCGCTGATTGGGATTTGACGTTAGTTTGTTTTATTTGAAGGCAGTTTGGGTCTCTTTTGTAACATATTGAAGCCAGTTGTACTATGCAAACCATGAGGTGCCTCTGTAGCTGGAGTTTTCCATGTGGAAAGCTATAATGCAGAGAAGATAAAGGTAAGTTACATGTGCCACCAGTACGCTACCTGTGTCATGGCTTGTTGGTGATGGGAATGGGGAACGTGCACGTTCTGGTCTGTGTGGCAAATACCTGGTTTGAAACGTTTACTTGTGGATCATTATTCAGAAAACCTAACTTCTACTTTACCAAGTACTGGGATTATTGATGGTGGTTTTTGATAATGATTCCTATATCATAGAATATTGAGAAGAAGTATCACTTTCCCTCATTCTATCTCTCTCCCCTTTTTACACTAATAAAGTATGGGAGAATAAGATTTGAATCTAGTGGAAAGCAATTCAATGGAAAACAAACAAACAGACCCCTTGGAAATAGTTACCCGTTCCTTGGCTGTCTTCTTCTGACTCATCAGTGAGAATTTAAACTGCACCAGGACAAATCTGTAATTTCAGGAAACCACATGATTATAAAACTGGTGTAAGGATGACTGCACGAATGGATCTGTTTCTGTTGGGAAGCCCTGAGTGAGGTCAGCTGTTCTGCATGAAAAGTTGTCCATTGCAACTCTATCTTCCCTCTGGTACTATTAGTCTGAGGTCTTTGAAAGCCTGAGCATACCTGAAAATTGTTTTCTTCCTGAAGTCTAGAGGAAATTAAGGGTGAGCCAAGCCTCTTACCATTTTATAATAGTAACTAGAATTTAAATTTTAGAGGTTGTTTCCAATGTCTGCAGTCCAGAAGCAGAGTGTGACAGGGATTTGCAGGTGTGATAAACCATTCTGATCATCCTGTAACTCTAGAATGTAGTTCAACTTTCACAGGTTCATCCTGTAGGTCAATATATACAGGAGATAAGGCTGGGATGGACATGTGTGGCTGCCACTTTGTGATATGCCAGCATAGCTCTTTCCAGGCTTATGTTTGTCAGACTTTGTGGGCAAGCAGTTACTAGGGAAGATGAGTGGTTAAGGCATGGAAATATCAGCTCTTAGTCCTTCCACTGCATGGTCTCCTTTTCATTGCTATCTTCCTGGTGGTTATTTCCAACCTTAATCCCTATTAACCTTGGGATACTCCTTTGTTTACCCTGCCTTCAACATTGCAGAGAATTCTGCTTGCTTGTGTTCATTCAGGATGGAGCAAAGACACTTGGCATAGCATGAGGAGCTTCACCATTATTCTGGATATACTTTGAGATTTAAATATTTTTAAATATAGTTTTGAGAACAGTTGAAGTTTGTAAACTTTTAAGAAAAATGTTAGAACATCTGAGGTTATGGGAGGTAACAGGCAGATGCTCCTCATGTATAAGTGTTTCAGCATGGCTCCCACATCCATTCTGTTCTATGTTTCTGCCAGGCATCATCCTCACTGTGGTTTCTCAACCCTTGCTGTGTTCTGCCTTCTCTAATTCTTTCAGAAGTTGATATTGGATATGAGTGGGGCTGGCTGCCTCTCCCAGGGGATGCAGTGGTGGGCGTTACATATGGGACACAGTTGACTCGGAGGAGAACCTGTGAGGGTGAGGCTGGCTTGGCGTGGCTGTAAGCTCTGTTGTTAGCCTTTAATTTCTGAACCTGAGAGACTCTCCCCAGTGTGCTGTTCTGGAGTACGTCCCCCTGTCCTCAGAACAAGAGTACATGCTGGCAGTTAATGAGAAAAGCTGGAAGTTGGGTCCCACGAGATGATTAAACCCCATGAGCCAATTAAAATGAGTGTAATTATACAGCAGGGACAAGTTGTTAAACAAGCTAGAGGTTATTGTCCTTCAAGTCAGTGTACTGGAACAGCCAAGAAAAGCCTACCAGGGAATCGCTGGCAGGGCAGTTTTGCTTGGCCTAAGTCTTCTTTCTGGGAAGCTCAGGAGCTGGGTGGGGAGGAGTGGGCTAATGTGGCACTTTGCCTTTGGTCTGTGTTTTGAGGTGATGGTAAGTGCTTAGAGCAGAGAGATCCACAAAGCAACTGCCACATCAGTAAGCTGAGCTGCCTCTAGGCTGGTGTATGGAAAGTGTAAGCTGAAGTGCTTGCCTAGGTGTTCATTCCCCCTGTCAGGTGTGGGCAGATCACCCGATCTGGGAAACCCAGTGTGTGCTTGGCACAGGCTGAGCTGTGGCTGAGGGTATCGCCGTAAGCTCAGCCAAGCTCTGAGAGAAATTACATGCACAAAGCAGAAAATGAGAATTTATGGTGACTGATGAATTCTGTGCTTTTATCTGCTCATGGGTGTCTGCAGACTTGCAACATGATGATATCACTGTTGTTGTTGAAAAGGCTTGATTTAAGGCTTGATTTAACTTTTTTGGCTTGTCTTGAGCACAGGGAATAGGAGTTTGGTATGAGCAGTATTGGTTACTGGTGTTGGAGGAAATGAGTCACGTCCCACTGTTTCTGTTTCATGTGTAACCCATCGCAGGTGCGTGCAAACCTGAATCTGTCCCATCCTACTTGCAGGGGTCTTTATTTGGATCCTGCGAAGCCTCATTACTTACCTTCAGCTAGTGGAGGAATTAGCTGAAAACGTTAATTGACTCAGTCCCATGTGTCCTGACCAGTGGGTGGTATCACACCCTCAGTGTATTTTGTCAGCACTTTCGGTGGAAATGTTTCACACTGGATCTACAAACTTCATTTTGCTCATGCAATGCACAAGGCCAGTTTTGCAGCCGTGTTTGTAACTTGAACTCAGTGCAATACTAAAATAACTAAAGAATGTGGGGTTTAGCACAGAGAAAATGAATTTTCTGAAAATTAGTTTTTTTGCTCTAGTAGAAATAGAAATAGTTCGGTTCCATTATCAGTCAAATTGTTAATTTGGTGGAAAAAAAATCAGAAATTCTGCATGGATTTGGCTAAGTTCTGTTCTCAGCCTGTGTATTAGTCTTCTCTCACCTGTGTAACCTGTGATCACTAAAATCCTCTTTTTGTCAAGATGGCTGTAAGCAATAGCATTTAAAACGCCCATTGGAGGCAAAACGTGAGGCCAAGCCTTACAGCTCCTCTTATAGGATTTTAAAATTCATTTTCTACCGAGAGCCACAGGGCACATCTGTTTGCCTGTGAATTTAGAATTCAGCCTGTAGTTAGGAAAATGAATGCAAACTTACCTTTAAAGCAAATGTCTCCAGAGGGCAGAAGTGTCACTCGGCTGTGAAAAGTGACAACTCGGGGCTAAACTCAGCCTGGGCAAAGCACACGTAGCTCTGCTGACATCCAGGGATACAACGGGTCACCAAATGTGTTTTTTTTTCCCACCATCCTGGCTGAAAAAATAGCTCCCCTGTTGGAAAATCCTCATGGATCAGCTTCTCAGTCAAGGTCAAATCCCCATCTTTTTTACTTTTCTTGGCCATTATTTCAGGTGATAGATGCACTATTGACTGGCAGCAATGACAGAGCTTGGAATGATGGGGGAACTGAGGCATATTCAACACACTGGCACACAGCTAACTCATGCTAATGTTCAATAATCCTGTCCTGCTGCTACACTCTAATGGCTGTGGGTTTGATAGAGCCCCCTCATTGAACTGGTGTATTTCTTATGGGCCTGCCCGCCCATCCTTCATGAATTTTTATTAAACAAAACTGTAAGCGGATTGATTTTGTACTCCTTTATTTCATTTTTATTTAATTCCTTTCAATGGTGGAGGCTCCATCATGTTATCTCGACGTAAATCATGCTGGGGCAGCATGCCAAAAAAATAAAAAGACTACAGGATCATACTTGCATCCAGCGTAAATTTTACTCCTATAACCTTTATTAGCGTAGACTCATTGATTTTTATTTTTCAACTCCCCTCTTCCCCTCCTCATCCTTCCTTTTGGTTAGACTTAGGTCAGAACCTGACAGGTCTCCTTTTAAACAAAAGAGGATGGACTCTTATTTTTCCTGTTTAATTAAAAAAAAAAGAAAAGGTAGTTTAGGTTGATTAAGGAAGACTTTTTTTTTCCTGTAATGCACAGCCAAGAAAATGCCCGTAATGTCAACAGCATCATGGTCAGTCACAACTGCGTTGGTGGGATTGCAGTAGGAGCAGTGTTCTGGAAAGCAGTGAGCAGGCATTTGCTCTCATGCCATTTCTTGGCATTTTTGTGGGGTTGTTTGGTTTTCCTTCCCTTTTCACAGAAAATCTGTACTAATACTGAGCAGCATTTTCTGTCCTGAATCCCTTTACTT
This sequence comes from Aegotheles bennettii, assembly GCA_013398125.1. Lineage (NCBI taxonomy): Eukaryota > Metazoa > Chordata > Aves > Caprimulgiformes > Aegothelidae > Aegotheles > Aegotheles bennettii. Next base: position 938,306 of record VZRW01008838.1, on the reverse strand, counting down.
TGTTTCTTGTCTTGCCATATTTGTGGGGTCTTGGTTCATGTTTGAAGTTGTCAGCAATAATTAATCACCATTTTTTAAGGTACCTGAACAGGGACATTGTGTTTTCTGAACTGACCCTCGCGCCTTCCCACTTCAATCCATTTAAAAATGAGTTTAAACGCTATTTGTAAATGTGCCATTTATATGTGGCTTTCTACAAAATACAGTTGGTAGATAACCAAGGCACCAGTAGGTGGCATGCAAGAATGTGTAGCGTGGTTCCAGTTGTACTTCAGATGGACTGTAAATTGCTAACTTTAAATTTTAAAACAGACAGTGTCTCCCATAATGCCTTTTTGATTCACTGGCAATCCAGTGCACTGCCGGATGGGGCTTCACTATCCTTTGACTTCATCGTGGAGTTTGCCTATGGATAACAAAGCACAGGGTTTAAAGCTGGTCCCAAAGTAGTTCATGCTGCAATGTAACATCTCTTGCTGCCCCTCGTTTTGCATCTTCCTAATCCAGAAGCAATACTCAGTGGGATTCATATTGCTTCCTTAAGCTATAGGTGCTTGACACACTTGCACAACATAAAACATGATAAAAACAAGAGTAAAGGGCAGTTAAAATATTTCTCTCCTGACTGATGTATGTCCTGACCCTACCCAGGATATGGTCTTGATATGGTAAGAGCAGTGGTTTGTGCTCTTTCAAATTGCCATTGCTGTCAATGGGAATGTGGGAGTCAGTATTGTCTTGCAGAACTGGAGGTCTTGATTTCCACAGTGGCTGATTTGTGTGGCAAAAGGCCAGTTTCTCCACTGAACCATGCAGCTATAATATGACTCCTGAATTCCTGGGTTTGCATAAGAGCAAGACTATGCTCTGCTCTAGCAAATGCTGCTCTGCGTGGCTGTTAGAGAAGAGCTGCAGCAGTCCCTAGTGAGGAATCCTGGGCTGAGCAGGCAGGTGCCAATGCACTGTGGGGAGAGGGGTGGATGCTGGTGGATAACTCAGCCGGTCCCTCCCTTGTGCACATCATACAGGACAGCACAAGCCCTTCCTTGCTCAGTCCTGTTCTCCCTTGCTGTGACTGCAGCCCTGCTGACCACAGCAAGGATAAGGGATGCTCTTCAGTGCTCATGTTTTTCTGTTCACCAACTTCAAATGGCAGTTGGCCAAAGTGGACTTGTGTGCATAAGTATCAAACCTGGGTGAACTAAGCCAATGAGGAATTTTTAATTAAAGATAAAACATGACAGAATTATGACAAAATGAGAACTGTTTTTAACTGGTTGCAGATAATATCAGTAAGAAAATACCTGTGCTTTTTATGGAATTGTTTTCTCCCCCTTTGCCAAGAAACTATTTTTTATTTAAAATTCATAGAGAGTTTTGGGTTTAAATTACCGTAGTAATGCAATGACAGTGAAGGTAAGACGGTGAAGAATTGTTGCTGTTGACTTACAGTAAGAAGCATCTTGATGTGAATTTTTGGTAGATTACTTTTGATATCTACAGAGGAAAAACAATCCCAATGGCAGCAGAAGGTCCTTGGCTTACCTGAGTTGACATCACTTGTCTATTTTGAGTTAAAGTTCACTTAGAGATGGGCTTCTGAGCCAAACTATATTGTAGCAAAGAGAGTTTATGAAAAAAAGGCATAATCAGCAGAGAAGGATTTTATTGCTTAATTTATTCCCCTTTAGATTAAACCAAAAGATAAAATATTTGAAAACCAGTAATTTGTATGCCTTAGTTCTTCGCTAGTACTTATTAGTTTATTTTATCACTGTGCTAATAAAATTGCTAGTCATGGCTCCCATTGTGGGACTTGTTCAGGAACAAAACTAGAATTATGTTCCTCCCCCAAAAATCCCAATAGTTTAAACATAAGGACAAGGAGGTGATTCACTGACACTTACTGTTCTTTAGCTCTCAGTGTTACCAGTTCATTTCCATATATGAACTTGATACGATAATTCAGGTTAAAGGAGGACTTGAAATGGAGAAGTAGAGCAGTTTACTCTGTATTAAGGCATGTCTAAAAGAAAAATATTCAAAAGCAAGCAAGGGACTCTTCAGCTGCTGCTGATTTGTCTTGTCCTGTCTAGTCCTTGCAACAGATACATTCCAGATCCTTGTGCAAACAGATCAATTTGTGGCTGAATTCTGCAGGGGGCTATTCATTTTAAAATATAAAATTACCAATAGTTTGCAAATATTTCTGGGTCAATGTATTGATAGGGAGAAACAAAAGTAAAATACTCTTTTTATTTTTTTGGGGGGAAGTGGTGTGGTGTGGAGGAGGTGGGAGGGTGGTGTGGAGAAATGGTGAGACCTATGCTTTGGCTGGTAATTGTCCAGTGGCAAAAATAGTCTGTCTGAGTGGGGTTAATGTACTGGTTGTTTATGGTGGCTGAGAGAAGTGTGTTTCTTACAGGAAACACAGTATTAATCAGAAAACAAGAATGGCAATCTAGAAAGCTAATGACATTCCAGTTGATTTGATTATAACTTAATGATTGTTTGAAACTGTGTCACTTCTAATTTTGTTAAAAGAAATAACATGAGTTAGATCCATAATTTAGTGATCTAGGAAGAATATTTCGAATGTCAAAGAGAAAACTCTGAGGCCGTTAAAGATGCTCTACATTTAGTGGGTGTTTGGGAAGGGAAAATGCATTGCCTCCTTCATGTTAAATTAGCATAAAGGGACTCAGAGCGTCTTGACCTTTTCTTTACCTTGTATACTCCAGTTTTAGAATGAATTTGTTGTTTTTACTCTGGGGGGGCAGAATAAATTACTGGCTTGGGGAGGAAAAGGGAATATTAATAAAAGTCAAGGTGGTGGTTGGAGAGACAGGTGTGATGTGTCCGTTTGCTGCTGCTGACTTGGTTTGTCTTTGGTAAGTCACGTCGTATTCAAGCACTTTTTTCATTAGAAAGCTCACAAATTGAATGGTTTTGTCCCTCTTGTGAGATTTAGGTATGTTTTTAGTCCTTTTGTGATGTTGTAGACAATATATCATCTGTAAACAAAGCTACAGCTATCCAAAATATTAAGGTTTGAATTACTTTTGGAATTATTGCTTTCCTTCTGCATGCCAAGCCAGCAGAAGTACCTGCAGAGACTAGTGTATATCTAATCTGAAATGTCTAATTGGCATTAAAGTCTGAATGTTTTGGGATGCAGACCAGTGTGGGCATAGTGATAGAAGTTTATAACCTGGGGAAAGTTTGTGGGCATGTAGCATACTTTTGTGGAGGTGGAACTGTCACCTTGGCAGCAGGCTCAAAGGAGGCAGAAATGTGAAGGTAGAACTATTATTTCTGTAGAACAGCATTTTACAATCTGCCAGGTGGCACACACATCCCAGTGTTTATGAGTGTTTTTGCTGTGTGTGAGTTTTAGACCTCCCAGACCCCAGTCTCTCATGTTAACATGGAAATCTGTGGATTGACTTGAATTTTGAAGCTCTTTGCCTGTATCTTGTCTCCCTCCCTGTCCTAGAGTCTTTCTTGCCATGTAATCCCAGTCTGGCAAGCTCCATAATAAGTGCAGATAGATGAGTGTGTGTACATCTCCATTAACATGACTGTGCAGGCTAATGATGGGAACCTCCTGCTGCTCTCCGCTTGTTTTCTGTTGATTGTTATGTAATGTTCGGCAGCGGGAGGTAAATTCCTCTCCAATTTTGAGACCCGTTGCAGCATGCAAACCCCACTGTGAGAAGTCACGGTGATTGAGCTTTCGAATCAAGTCCCATGCTGATAACTATAAATCAGGCCTATTATACACTCCGACCGACAGCCGGAAACCTTCCGTGCTGCATGTGGCACAGCAGAGTCTTGGAGCTGCACCGGAGTTTGTTTTGTAACTGTGAACACTTGTGCCTTTTAAAGGCTGTGATTTAAATTTGGTGGGATGTTTGCGTTCATTCAGATCAAGGCTCGAGGTTGCTCTGGATGCTGAAGGTCAAGCTGATGGTCAGGGTGTGCCTTTGATGGCTTGCTCCTGCTCCACATGCTGTGTTACAGGATCCCAGGGGTTGACGTGAAGGACCTGTTTTGGTGGTGGAGTTTGTTCCAGCTGCTCTTCAGTCATCATTGCCAGGCAGGACTCTGATCTGTGGCTTAGGAAGGTGCTCTGAATAAGCTGTGTTCTGCACTTTTGTGGGGCTAAAGTGATACCTGTGGGGTAATGGGATAATTTGGATCAAAGTTGTAGGTATGCATAAGCAGGAGATCATGCCAGGAGCCTTCCCAAACCCTTTCAGCACAGGGTCTAGAAACAATTTGTGAGTACAGCACTGGAGGAAGGACCAGTAACGTGAAACTTCTAGATTTGCTGAGTGGGTATGAGGCAATAAGAAAAAGTTTGAAGCAGCTAGGTTGGGTCATTGCAGGAATTATCAAGTGAAATTCCACAGTCTTGCATTATGCAGGGATGGAACATAGTTGTTTCTGGGCTATTTTCATAATTTCAAATCTTCCATTATCTTAAGCTTGTTTTCATCTGTTCCTTGCCTCAGTCTTCATGTCAGTATTTAGTGAATAAGAAAATAGAAACCATTTCAGCTTATTGTGTGGAAAAGTGGTGTTTCTGTGAATTTCAAAACTTCTCTCGATGTCAAGATGCCTCCTATAAGCACATAGGAAGCAGTAGGATTTCTATTGTCTATGCACTGCTGTTTTAAACTCTAGGAAAAAAACCTTAACAGAACCTAAGCACTTTATTTCTACTGTTGCAGTAGTAGTGGATAGGTTAACTCTTTGCCATTACGGGTGCAAGGCAACTCAATATCTTATTCTCTCTGTGGCCAGACTAAACAGACGGATGAACCCAGTGCAGCTTCAGATGTCAGACTGTCTCTTGGTTCCTGCAGGAATCTCATGCATGTAGGTACCAAGCTTCCAAGTTCAATACTTAATGCTGCATCCTGGTGCTACAACTGATTTTGACTCCGTGGAGTTTAGAGGGATACTTTGTCTGAGGAAGGATGGAACGTGCATTTAAAAAGAAAAGCAGTCAGGATATTTGCTCCTTGGGAAGTTGCATTTCCTAGAGTGCCATTGGCTTGGAGTTCTTGCACTTTTCCCACTTTATTGTTGCACTGCTTAACCTTGCAAGGTTGTTATAAAGCTTAATTAATTTATAGGGTACCTTGAAAATGTATGGCCAGATCCTCAGCTGGTGTAATCTGGCATGACTCCATTGAACTGAGTGGACCCACGCTGGTGTATACAACCTGGGAATTTGGCTGGTGAATGCTCTTGCTAAGTAGTATTATGTGCACAGGACAAGTCCTAGATGAAGGCTATATTCAGATCTCTTACAAGAAGGAGCTGGCCACAAAGTAGATCCAAATAGTTGAGTGACAGGGCCCCAGTATAAAATTTTTGTTTTATCCCTGTTTAATAGTCAAAGATTAGCAAGCATCCAGGTGGAGATATATGGTCTAGACAGCATCTGATGGGCTAATGATGAATGGGAGCTTGAGAGAGGCTTCAGATTAGCCTCACATGCATAAATATCACATGTGGGTGACAAGGACACTGGAGGTCACTGAATTGTATTTGTACTTATTCATGGCCTTTATAAACTCTCTACTTACATGAGCATGTTCCTTCTGGGATAAAAGGAAGCCTGGTCAGATGCTGTTATAGTCGGAAACCTTTTCTTCATGCCATTAGTTTTGCAAAGCTGTTGTAATACATGTTAGTTTTGTGGACTACATTGTATATTAATAAATCTGATATATTTTTGTGTTCCTATTATTGCCTTTTCCTCTTTTCATGTTCCCTCCAATTCTTTTCCTACTTCACACTGGTTTTAGTAAATTGTCACTTCTCAAAGTTACAGGGGAAAACAAGCTCTAGATCGTTCTGACTTCCTCCTCACAAAAGCTAATAAACTCACTTTGTAACACATTTTCTAGTCTAATTGCAGGCTACACACCCAAGCCTTACTTATGAAGACGTGTAAAATGAATGTTGTAGGCTTGAGTGTATTTTAATTTCCAATAGTATCAGCTAATGAAAATGACAGGCAAGCAATGACAAAAACTTCAGGTATTAGAAAGCCCAAACCTGCATAATTAAGGCTGTCTCATTCAAATATGGCAAGCAATGTATCTTAAGTGTATTTCTTTAGTTTCTAACATGCCAGTGTTACCTATAAAGTCCGAGAGGTTGTTAATAATTATTAATGGTAATTATATTGGCATCTTTGAGGTGCTGAGGGAGAAGCTATGGGATTAGTAGATAGGCCAAGGGTATATTTACTCCTAGTCTTCTCCTTAGATTTGGAAGTGTGGATAATTAAAACCTTTCCACACCGACTGATCTCGAGCTTGGTTTATTTGGCTGTCATACTGTAAGCTGTTACCAATTAACATTGTTTTTTTCCATGCTGTTTATTTCAGAAGCATAAGAATAACAATAAAAGCAAGTGCTGGACTGAGAAGAATTTGAAAGTGTTGGAAAGAGCCCCAGCTGTCAAATTCTGTTCTTCTTTGATGTTAAAAGGGAGCATGTACATTTACTGTTGTCCCAGATAGAGAGCATAATGAGCTTATGCTGCTTCTTTCCTAGTCCCTGGAAGTTGGGCATTATACGTTCTGTCTCAGGGATTTGGGGGAACTGGCACTGAAAGTCTGCCTGATGGAGCCATAAGCCTCCATGTGAATGAAGAGTCCAAAAACTTCTGGAAAATTAATCAACCCTGTCCTCAACACCTAAGGCAATGTGAAGCCTTGAGGAAGAGCTACAACAGGAAACCTCAGTTGAGTTGAGGACTTGGCTGCCATGGAAAGGAGACCTTCAGTTGCCTCTGTGGGAATGTGGCCTGGGAGGAGGCCAGTAAAGGAGTAAGCTGCTGCTTGTTTGCCTCTGAGCAGGAAGGCAGGGTTGGCAAAACGCAGCTGCCAAATTTGGCTGACCTCAACCAACCTAGGCTTGCCTGCAACCGAAAAAATTTGCTTTCTCAGCACTCTCATGGAGCTGCAGAAGGACAAATGATTTGGTAAGGAGACACTGAAAACGTAAAATTTATGAAATGGTGAATGGTGTTTTTGTACCCAGCAATTATTCTGAACTTCAGATAATTTGAAAGTGATGGCAATATTGTTCAAGATCTGGTCAAGTAAATTAAGAGGAACTGGAGGCTGAAAGGAGCCGATTCAGCACCAGGAGAGCAGCGAGGAGGCTCTAATGTACCGGTGGCAGGAAGTGGGAGATGCTGTGATCTGCCATCCCCTCTTGCCTGGACTGTCATGCGGGGTGAGCAAACCTTGGTGCTAGTACAGCCTATCCTATTGTAGTTCTGGGATGGCATCATCCCTCCTCCTTTCCATCTCAGGTATGGGTTATGCAAAACTTTCCCAGTGTAGCTGCTCTGTTTCAGCCCTTCAGGCTTGAGCAGGTCTGTCAGAATCTAATAGATTATCACAGCACAAATTGTGTTGGTATTAGTCCTAGTTAGCGTTGGGTGCAATGTGTGTGCTGAAAAAAGCTTGTACAGTACACATTGAATTGCTCTAAAAAAAACATTGCATATTTCTATGGAAAAAGGAATACACTGTTGTTCTGCAAGGAGGAAAATATATTAATATTTTACTGTGATGACATCTTGTAAATATTACAAACATTTCTCATGTTTTTGAGTACATTTTGCAGCAGTAGGAAGAACAATATTTGAATGAAAATACACTTTTGGAAATAGTTGAAAACTTCACTGTGTATGAATATCCAGGCTTTTCTGATTTGGGGGGGTGTGGGCTGGGTCTTGTGTTTTTCCTTGTGTCCATTTCTGCTTTGCTATCTCTTGTGATATTGTCTGCAGTACAAACAGTGGTCCACAAAGAAGCGATGCTTATTAACTGAATAGGATTATAGTATTAATGGAAAGTTATCACACAGTAACCTTTTATTGGTCTGTTTATCACCAGTAATAAAATAAACAAACATATTACTTACTAAATATTGAGTAGCATAAGGGGGGACAAGACCCAGCTCTTTCAAGAGAAGAGAGGTGTTTTTCTTTTCTTAGCCCCCTGGATCAGACAGCTGAAGCCCTTTATACTAAAACATATAAAAGCTGAAGTGGAGCTACTTCAGATATTCATAGTTTAAATTCTGGCAGTATCATCTGGCCCACCATTTCAGTTTCGGGTGCCAGAGCCACCCAAAAAGGGAGGAAGAAGGGCAAAGAGATTTTCTTTGAGAGTGTTGTTAGAGATGGTACTTAATGGTGGGCAAGGGCTGCTTTCAGTAATATCCCAGATATTACTTTCTGCTTTTCATCCGAGTAATTTCTCAGTGAAAGATCTGTGTTTTCTATGTGATTGTATTGTCCAGTTCCAAGGGATTACGAACTTGAGATGTCTGGGCAAGATTTTTGACAGCACTGACTTTTATGTGCCCAGAAATGATTTTACATAGACTGCCTTGAATGAAGTAACGAAATTGCTAATTCTGAAAATGGGACAACTTTAAAGGTATTCCTAATTCTGCCTTGTAGACAGCAGCAATCAAAAAGAAATCTTTCATCAAATATATTAATCCAACATCATCTAATGTTTAGTTATCAGTGTAGGTTGGCGGAGCCACAATCATCAACATTCTTTAGCTTGCAAAGGTTCCTTGATGTTAAGCAGATAAGCACCTTAGAAGGAGCTTGGTAGATATGTTACATTAATTCAGCGGGTGCTGATACAGACCAAATGCCAGATTTCTATTGTCTGTGTGGAGTGTATGTGTCTCCCTAACACTGTTAATGAGCTGTGAGTATATGAACAGTATTTGCATTTCAAATGCACATGCAAGTGAACAGGACTCAAAATAACATTGGACCATTTTGAAGGCTAGAATAGTTTTTCACAACAATATAAGCACTGAAAAAGTTAAAAAAAGGTCAGACTAGTAGCAGATATCTAATATGTGCATGAAGATTATTCAGTATTTGTAGAAACAAATATATCTGTATGTAGATATCTCTATATAAGATCAAAATAATGTGACTTTATGGCTTTATTGTGGCTGCAGAGAAAGCAAAGGAATTATTGAGATGATAATACAGAAATTGGTGCTGTGTTTAGAATCACTGGCATTTTGAATGAAGAGAATATGGTGATACATGGTTGGATTCCTATGTTTTCTGAGACTGTTGAGAATAACTGCGATGGTTTACAGTGGTTTAAAGATGCAGAGAATGCTGTAAAGCTGAAGATAAAATACAAGGTTGTTGCAAACTTTGGTAGAGCTCTGTCTGAATTTAGATCTGTCAAAACAGAATAAATTGCTAAATTAGCTTTATTCTGCTGATATATCAAGTTTGAAGAAAAGCATGAAGTTTTTTTATGCTTTTGTATTGTTTCTTTTTAGTGAAACATTCTTGATTTATTTTTTTTTCCTTTGAAACTACCTACTGGTTTTACCTTCACTTTTTTAAAAAAAATATTTAAGTAGAATGCATTGGAATCGCAATCAGTTTGCTTTGTTTTCTTGTTTGTTTTGTTTTGGTTTGGTTTTTTTTTAAATAGAGAATTTCCAGTAATTTTATTTATTTTAGCTGTGCTCTAACTGGAACAAAGCCAAGCTTGGGCATTTCACAATCGAGCTTCTTTTTGCTTGGCACAATTCTCATTGAGTTGGTCAGTTCCATGATAGTTTAAATATTGGTGTAATGCATTTTATGCGCCATCTAACATACAGAATAATGCTATTATGTTATGGGCTCGAGGCTATTAAGGCTGCTGAACTTGAGGTATAGCAGTTTGCTTCAGCAGCTGAAATGAACTTGGCATCACACCAGTTCCTGCGGAAATTATAAAAATGTACAGGACCAGTCTGCTTCAGACCTGTGGAGCAGAACAGAAGGTCATCACTCATTTACATTGTGGGTGAAAAGGCATTTCAGGAAGCATGAAAACTCACAAAAGTAGCCATCTCCACCCTTCTAGCTGAAAAAAACCCTTTTTTTTGAAAGGTCTGTATGCTGAATGTTCTCTGGCCATATTTCAAGTGCAGGAAAGCAGTCATGTTTTTAGAGGAAAACCCTAAATAATAAAGATTTTGTCAGCAAGCTGATATAGGCCAGAGAGAAGCTAAAGGTGAATTAAAAGTGAAAAATATACCAACTCATTCGGGGGAAAAAAATGGTTTTATATTTATAAAAGAGATTATATTTGGTTCTTTAAACTATAATTAACACATAATATAGCTTACACTGCTAATTGCTAGATTTAGACTTAGAATCTGTGTGCAGAATGATGTTTGCTAAAAACCTTTTGAATTCAGGAGCTTTTCTCAGCACTAACTCTTAAGACTCAGCACTGTGTGTGTGTACCTTGCAGGATCAGTTCCTAGTTATCTACAACAGACCTCTCAGCCCAGGTAAATAACAAAATTCCACTTACTGTAGGGAAAATAAATGGCAGGAATATTGGAGCTCTACTGCCCCAGATGGGGCAATTATATTGGATGTGTTTTCACTGTCAGTCACTGTCTGAATCAGCTGGTTAGAAGTCAGCATCATCTCAAAATGCATTCAGGTACATTAGTGAGGGTGCACCCAAGCAAAATCCTTCCTGTCTCAGCTTCAGAGCAGGACTGGTTTGTATCTAGCCAGCTCGGAGCCCAGACAGCACACAGCTTGCAGCTGGCTCTGTCTGATCATTATACATATTTGAGACTAAGTCTAAGTTTGGCACTTGCTTCTAACTGGACCTGTGTCTAAATCTCTAGCCCACGCACATCTACTGAATAGGTGTAGAAATGTGCCTGCTCAATTCAAAGCTGGATTTATCCTTATTATTTTGGCAACATCAGCTTTCTCTTGCTCTAAAAAGTGATTTTATTTTTTTTTCAGTGACTGAGACAGGCATATATAATGCTCTGTCTCATTTATCTGAATTCAAACTATGCATTATGTATTGAAAATACATTGTATTTCCCAAAGTTACTCCAAACAGGAATAAAAATTGTGTAACTCTTCTCTTAGTGCTAATATGTAACACTTACTGTGCTTAAATATGTCATCTTAATATCTGAAGAGGTAAAAGTTGACAGTGGTATTAAATTTTAGAAAAGCAAAATGTAATAGATTCTGTTCTTTAGAAGTATTGAAGTGGTACAGGAGCTCTAACATTTTTTTAAAATCAACCTGGCTCAGAGCCTCCCAAGCCTGGAGCACTGAACTGGGCTCCTGACTTTCAGCTGCCTTTTGATACTGGTGGGAGAAGTTATTAAACTGCCAAAAGCAGTTAACAAAAACACATCTGACCTGTGATTTGTCCCTAAGACTAGTCCCGGTGACTCATTTAAGCTGTACATGCACAAATTGTCGTTTAGAACTTGCTCCCAGTGCAGAGGCAGGGATCAGTATTTGAGGTGCTGAAGTTTTCTTTGAAATCCCTACACGAAGGATGCATCCAATCAAGGGCAAGAGACAGATCACAAACCTGTGCACTCTCTCAATTACCTTTGTTTTATTCAACTCCCCTAGGCAACGTAACCAAACCCTTTTAAAATATCATCAGACAATTCTTTAAATAGTCTGATTTTGCTACACCCCTACAAAAGGAAAAAAGGTAACTTTGAAATGCAGAATTTCTAAGGTGCCTGTCTCCCTCTGTTCCTTCAAGAGAAAGAAAAGGGGGGAGTGAGGAGACTTTTTTCAGTTGCCCCTTATTTGCTAATCATTGCCATTTTTATAGGACCCACAAAAGCACAGTACAACCAATTTTGCAGGTAGAGCCACTGTGCTAACAGGATTAACAGTTTGAATACAAGTGTTAATCTCTTCTTCCCTCTGGATACGAACTAGAGATGGTGCTCAATTACTTGCTAAGAGGGAAAAACTGCCTGAAAGGAAATAGTTCTCCATCTCAAATTATCAGGCAAGTGTCTTTCTGTGAAGTCTGAGCTTCATTCTAACAATGTTCATCTGTCTCTCCTTTCACTGAAGCCTGGTGTGAGCACTCTTGTGAGCTGGTGTTGCAGTTGCAATAGAGCTGAAAGGAAGATGGACATCTCCTCTCGTGTGCATTGCTGGCAGTGTGATCATGGATGTAGGCACGGTTCTGGGACTAATGCCTGCACTAGAGGAAGCTTTATTTATTGCCATCGCTGGAACTAGAACCAAGCCTTTTGGAAGGTGACAAATTTCTTTTCTTTAATACGTGATACTTCACTTGAGCAGTTGTAATGTTAAGTGTGTGCATTGCTGAATTGGGACTTTGATGCTGGAGAGGGAACTGTTCTTAAGATTTTGGTACGTGAAGAGCATTTCCCATTAAATCATAAATTATTTGCATTCAGGTCTAGTGAAATCCCTCCTGATTTAGAGTGATGTATGAGAAAGTCAGACCTATAAACTTGGTTTGAATAATTCTTCTGGTAGATCTGGAAATATTTAAACTCATTCATTTTTTATAGTACTGTAGATTTAAAGAATTTAATTTTTTAAAAAATTGTTTCTTCTGCTCTGTCATACAACTTGACTGTCACAAAATGGACTTATAAGCACCCCTTGTAACATCTGTAATGTGTAGCATTTACATGACATTTGTCATCATCTGAGATACATCAGTTTGATATGGATCCTATGTCTGCAACAAGCCACAAAGACATTGCAGAAGGATAGAGCCAAGTGATGGCTTTGAGCATGGCAAAGTACAACCCGGATGCATGTCTGTGAGGACAAGTCCAGTTTTCATTCATTCCAGTTGGTACTTTTTGACTCCATCCTGTTAAACGTTGTGTCTATTATGCCTTTGCCTTGCCTTTGCCACTGTTTGCTGTGCAACATGGAACAAAAAGTTCCATCTCTGAGCCTCAGTTTATCAAATGAAAATGTGGAAGTGTATCCTTGCCTTAACTGTTACTGAGCTATGAAATAATTAGATGGACAATGTTACACCATAAAGCGCGGTGTATTGCAATCTTGCAAAACCCAACAGTGTACAGGTTGCTAACAGGAGGTGCACAGGGCTCTGTCAGACTCCAGCATTCATTGGGAGTTCAGGTCAGTCCCTAGCAGCTGGATGTGCCTTTCAAAGGAAGCAGCACTGTCCTTCCTGCCCTACTGGGCTCCGTGTGCCAGCAGCAGTGAAGTCAGTGCATCTGCTCTGTGCCGCCCAGCTGTGCCTGGGCCCTGGGGCAGGGAGCAGCTTGGTGCTGTGCGTGGTGTGGACCCGTGCTCTGCACTCACAGATGCTTGGCTAGGAGGGACGTTTCCTTTGCAGCAGTGTGCAGCTGTGCCTGCTCTGCTCTTGTATGAACCACGTAGCAGGCATACAGGATGGGAGGCGTCAGGTTGGAAGAACTTGAAAAGAAGTGGAAATGGAAGGTTTTGTGGTTTGCTCTAGTATGTATGTATGGATCAGTCTTGGTATGTCCAGTGGGTTTTGAGGACATGTAGTGCTCTGTAGCTTCCAGATTATTAGTGGTGTAAGGGCTTTGCCAAGAGTCAAAATACATTTTTTTGCTTGTAAAGCACCCCAAAATGGCAATACCAACATAAGGAAATGAATAATAGACCAATTCTGTATCTTGAAGGCTGAAAGGAAATCTTCTAAAGACAGAAACAGGAATTCATATAGGGTTACCAAATCCAGCTCACTGGAGTGTGGGTACCTCAATTATGAAACAAGGTGATGAAACAAAAACATTTTTTACTTAATATTGTTTTTACCAATGAGCATCCTGATGGAAGTTAACAAATGAAAGTTAAAAAAGAACTTAAAAAATGTGTTGTGCTTCTATCCATTTCATTAAAAAGCATGTAGATGAGCCAACCCTGACTGGATTTTAGGTACTGGCAAATGATCTCTGTGATTTGTCTGTTTTGTGAAAGTGATTTAGGAGTCTGGATTGCTCACACAGTTTTGAAATCTGTTCCTTCTCTGTAAAGCTAAATGAGACATGACCTGCACGTTTCTTTTTTTTCTGGGGGATTTCAAATTTATTTAAATCTTATAACATTTATTGTAGCATTATGAATAAATAGAGGAGGCTACAGGAGCTTTGAAAGAACCAGATATTTTGCTGCCTCTTGTTTGCAAGCAGTGTTTTGCTATGATCTATCATCAGGTTTTGCGTGGCTGATCAATAAATGGTGTTCCCCCTTCACCTAGGGGGAAAGGACAGACCTAACCCAATCCCTGACAAACTGCTCTCCATTTTGGCCCTTCTTCCTCCTATGCTAACAGGAAGGCAGGTGTGTTGAACTTCTTCAGTAAAGAAGCAGAGGATGCTGCAGCATAAAATTTCCCCTTGACCCATCTTTCAGATTGCCCAAGTTTGGACCTCTGCTACTTCACATCCTCCAAATGACACAGATGGCAGGATAGAGCCAATCGGAAGCACTTGATAACAAAATGGCAATTCATTTTGCAATTCCTTCAGCATTCATGCTAACAATACTGGTCCTGATGGGCTCCTTGGGTATGAATGTAGCTTTCAATATGCAATTCCACAGGAATTACACCACTGCTCAGCTCTCATTAAGTCTGCTTTATTGTAAAGTGTTGCCGAGAAATCCTCCTATTACTGATACAGGACAACTGCTTTGCTTCAAAGAACTGCCTGATTTCCAAAAGCTCCTGTGTGTGTATCTGCAGGGTTTTTTTAATACTCTCTTTACAGTGCATTATCTCACTTTGTTTATATTTTGGAAGCTAATGTGCTGTGCTTAAGTATGTAAATTGCCATAATGTGAGGAAATGAGATGTCAAAAATAGCTATGGAGAGCTGAAGAGAGAGGAGTGGGGTAAGGTGGCCAGTGTGGGAGGAGGTGCTTTTGGATCCAGAATTTCTCTCTCCATCTTTTTAGGGAAGGTAAATCACTCCCTGAAGTCAACCCCCCAAAAAAGATATCTGATTATAAAGCACTACCTTCTACAGGTAAAACAGATTTAACTGCTTTCTGTAAGTAACAGCCTCACTGTTTTAAAAGCAGTGTCTGCTGGTCTGCAACATGGGAATTCCAGGCTAATCTCCCCCCAGCAGTCCTGTAATCCACTTCCTAGAGAAGCAACTGGCATCCATTTGATTTAGCCACATGATTTAAATACTAAATTAGCAATCCTAATCTGAGCCACAAAAGGAGGTACCGATTTCCCTGCCAGCTACCTACATTTTGTCCACTGTTGCCAGTGTCAGGTCTTAAAAGCTCTCAGATCACCTCTGGGGCTGTGGTTGGACTGCATGCAGCGTAGCTTGGAGGGGTTTGAATACAAGGTCAGCTCCAAACTATATTAACCCTGATCTTGGGGTCTATTTACACTCTTTCCATTACTCTGGGCAAAAGGGGTTGCATCAGAGTCATAAACTGTTTTAAATAACAGGATGCTTGCATAAGTAATTTCGCTGAGACTTTAGAGGTTTTCAGTTGTGAATTACAACTGTCAGCTTCTACTCAAAGGCCTAAAGTTCATTGATCTATCGTTCCCCAAGCAGCTTGATGCCAAAATAGTGAAAACAACAACAAATACCAGTTCCTTGGCTTATGTCTTTAGGCAACCTGTCCTTACTGCTGCACAAAATGATAGGACTTGTCATGCCCATCCAGCCCCCATTTCCAATACCTAAAATCCCAGGTTTGTTAATTTGAATCTATCTCATTAATTGCATTGCCTGTGAAGGTCTGAGGAGATTTAATGTCTTTCAGTCATGTGCTGAAACCCGTTTTCACACAGATGATCTCAAACACCAGTGTAGGAAGTGACCACCACCTGCGCCACCCTGGCCCCTTCTCTGCTTTTCTGGGTGATGTTGTCACCTGGCAGTGCAACGA
Organism: Aegotheles bennettii; assembly: GCA_013398125.1. Classification (NCBI taxonomy): domain Eukaryota; kingdom Metazoa; phylum Chordata; class Aves; order Caprimulgiformes; family Aegothelidae; genus Aegotheles; species Aegotheles bennettii. The sequence goes on along the minus strand of VZRW01008838.1, from coordinate 922,522 downwards.
GGGACATATTGTGCTTGACAGGAGGGTTTGTAACTGTTGCCAGGCTCTAGTAGCCCCTTCCAGGCCCTACCTAACATCATCTTCACCAGTGGGTCCAGAGGAAATGCTGGTGGTGGCTGTGGGGCTGGATGTCCCTTAATGTTTCTCAGCCGTGGGACCATCAGTTGCTCTGTCTATTGTAACCTCCTGTGATTTCACAGATGAGGAGTGAAGCTGTTCCCATAAGAAAAAACCTCACAGTTTGAGCACTTGTGGGGTGACATTGAAGTGATTGATAGGTATTCAAGCCATGAGGCTGTGTTTGAACCATGCACTTGTTTGTGTAGCACTGAGAATCATATATATCTGGCCCCCAGCCCTGGAGGATCTGTATGAAAGGCCTGATAATCAAAACATGTTGCCTACTGGCAGCGTGGCATTAAAATCAGTTCTAATGAAGGGTTCTCTGTTGTCTCTTGGGATTTGCCTTTCATACCGAACCTTCCTCTGTCCAGCTGGGAGGAAGCCTGGGGATGAATGTGGCAGAGACAATGAGGCCCCCATGGCCCGCTGCTGGGTTGCCGTTTACCATATTAATGTGCAGTGTCCCAACTGAATGCTGGGCAAAGGACAGTACATCTTTAATTGGAAATATAAAGGACTGCTCATGGCCCGGCTTGAACTGGGAGGATTTATGCCTCTCCCTCTAGATGGGATTGAAGGGAATGGTATGATTCACTGAGCGGCGTGCACGTCCCCTGATTTACTGCCCATCATTTACATTCCACTAAAGTCAATCAGTGCAGAAGGTCATTCCCAACCTGAATTTTTTTCACGTTAAATCTTTTCTGTCCCAGACTTGCAGTCAGGCCAGGCAAGACACTTGGCAACCCAAGCTGGTTTTGAGGTTGTTAATTTTAATTCTCTGAGACTATAAAAACAAAAGAAAACCAGAAAATGCTTGTGCGTCCATTGACGGAGTCTGTACACATGATAAACTCAGCAGACGCAACAAATGGCTGGTTCCCTTCTATTAAATCTGTGCTTGCATATTTGTCATGAGGCTGATGAGTTCCTTATGCTCTGGGTCAGCAAAGCTAGTTCTGCCAACCCTGCCTGAATCATGTATTTGGTCGTTTGCCTAAAATTTTGGCCTGTCCCTAGTCAGTTGAGCTGGGTGAAGACTTGAAAGATGACATGCTATAGATACTTTTTTTTTCCCCCTAAATGGTGCTTTGAACACAAGTAACCTTAGCATACCAGTTACCACATTGAAACCATTCTAATATTTTCGTAATAAATTGTCCTCCAATAAGTTATGAATCTACTTGCAGTGTACTGGCAATTTGTAATGGAAAATTAGGACCAGACTTCCATATCAGAAAAGTGGTTCCCAAATCACATGGGCAGCTCAACCTGGATTCTTAGAAACAGCTTTTAAGGAGTTTGACACAACAAATTATGAAGCCTGTTGATTTGCTTGTGCAATCATGTGATGGTATGTATAAGTTTTGACAAGCTTACATTTAGCTGTGAATTCTTACTCAAAAAATTTGTCATAAAATGATGGTAATAGAACGTGCTTCTTGTTGCAATATTTTGAGTAAATAGGGGCTGAAATGTGATCTATTGACTTGATTTTTCTGATGTGGCTCTGAAGAAATAACACAAAATAAATATGAACATCAGTCTGAATTAGAAAGTGAAATTTCAATTAAATTTGAACAATATATACTAAATAGGACTCTTGTGGTATCAGTAATAACTCCAGAGACCACTGTTTGTTATAGTAGAAGAGCAAGTAATTTGAAATGTATGCTTTATAAGGTATTTTTTGATATGTGAAGAGAGAAGCTTTAGAAACAAATCGAGCTCAACTACTTCAGCTGTTTTCCTCTATTCTTTTCTCTCTGAGTGTTGAAATTTTGAGAAACTGCTGAAAAATCTTTTGCTGGTGATTTCTCATTAAAGGAAACAACCAGACTGAACATTCCTCAGCAGTTACACTGGCCAGTGCAGAGTACGTGCTGTGTTCTGCAAAATATAACTGATGAAGTCATGTAAATAACACACAAAATATGAGATCAGGACTTGTGTGTAAAACATCGAACTAAATGACAGTTAAACACAAGCTACACCAGATTCGTGTGGGTTTGTTTGTGTGTGCATATTTTATTTAGCAAATGCTTAAACAAGTGGTTTGACTTCCATGGGATTACAAAAGTATGTAACTTTTAAGAGTATAATGGGCTTTCTTAATTGGGATGTACTGGTGAATAGCTTGTTCTCCTAATTAGGTAGCCTTCCTGATTAACTCACAAGAGCAGCTTATTGGTGACCTAAACCATTTAACACTTCAGGAGATTATTGCAATTTAACTGGTTTAGGGTCATCTTAAAGCACTTAAAGTATTTACTGACATCTGTAAACCAATGTTAGTTATAATTGTAACTTCAGGGATAAATAGTCATCCAGTAGACAGCACAATGTGAACAAATCAGAGAGTGTGCTATTACCTGTGGTAGCAGGTTGCTTTTAGCAGTGCCGTATCTGTATTGCTAAGTTAATGAGAAGAGTCTCAGAGATGATCCTTCATATCTCTTGCTCAAAAATTATTTTGAGTCAAAGTGGTTTTTTTTCAAGTTCCACCTCATGCTCATCATATGACATTGTTGCTGCTGACCAACTGAAGTGTCTCTGGTTCTTTCTTCATCGTTACTGCCTGCCAGTAACACAGATGCAGGTGAGCTCCTGGAGGATGCTGTGTTTTGTGTTTAAAGCAATTTCTGTGCTTGGGAGTGTGTTGATAATGGTCATACAGCAGGAGCTCATCTTTGACATACTGACCCTTTCTCTATCAAAGTGCTCCTCTTTTTATAGCAATGTGACTAAGACTGTGTTAAGCTGCAGGTAAAATAATGGCTTTAATGTGAAACTCACTGCTGCATAGGTGACTGGCTATAACATCCTGACTTCATAGACTTCTCTGGAAATACATAATGGGTTCATGACAGCACCTTAAATAAGGTGAAGTTCATGTAAAATGGATTGTGTGGTTTCTTACAGTCTCTATCAAATTGACTAAATTCTAAGCATCTCTTAACAGTAGCAAAAAAGTGATGTTTCTCCACAATCCCTGAGAATGTTTTTGATAGGTGTTAATGTGGGGATTTTGTTTTCCTTAAAGGGTTTCCTGGGCTAGCAAGGAGGAGGTTATGCTGGCTGTAGGGGCTGCAGACCACCTCTGCCCACTGGTGAGGTTGCTGAGGATCCCCCTCCAGGCCTTGTTCTTAGTTGTCTGTTTCACTTTTATGTTGGATTCAAGGTATTCTCAAGGTCTTAACAAATCACTAATAATTAAACTTCTGTGACCTAATTTTATGCATATTTTATATATGAAATAGAACTATTTGTACTTTTTTTAATATGAGTATAATTATGTGTCTCGGCTGTGGGAAGAGTTGCCCTTTTTCTCTCATCTGTGCAGGGATTATTCACATTTACATAGGAAGAATCTCTTGGTGTAGAAAACGCCAATTTATCAGGCTAGTGTTAAGTGCTGGGCTAATGCAATTTGTCTCCGAGGAGACTGAAGACAAGACTATTCTCATTGCTTGGGATCACTGGAGTTGTTCTTGTACAGGTAGCATAAAAATCCATTCAGAAAAACACTCAAACCTAGATTTTTATTTTATCTGCCCCCCCCCCCCCCCCCCCATTTTACCTGTGACTATCTACTTTTCATTTATAGAATAAAATAAACAAATCTCACTGAGATTTGCATGATGAGCACGGTTTCTGGTTCTTGCTAGCTTAGGCATAATTGCAACCCACCCATACTTGTGTGTTGTCTATTTTGAGAACAATCTGGGTTTTTCAGGGTCTGTGCTCTCTCGTTTATTTGTACATGAGAATGTTGTTGCACAGCACTCTTAACTATTTGGACAATGATACCCTGTTTTTTTCTCCAGGCATATTTTTCTAGGGACCATCCTGATACAGCTTGCTTCAGTTTCTTTGCAGAAGACACAAATATTATTTTGTAATTACACATAGCTATGATGCCAAAATTGTTAGTCTATTTGTATAATCTCTAACCTGTGCCAAACTACACTCTGGATGTTTTTCAGCGTCTTTGCATATTAAAGGTGATAGTAATATAAAAGAAATATTATAGAAAATCAAGATTGGAAGATAAAGCAGTAAAAGGAATCTCAAACTTTTATCTCAGTGAAACTCTGGTGCTGATTTATTTTTCAACCTATTGTAATAAGCCCATATAAAAGATCAGGAAGTAACAGTAGATTGGCAGAGTTGCTGTCTGCAATTTACGTAAACTTAGGTATGTAGAGCCTACAAATTCTCTGGTAGTTTTGAAATCAATAACATTATTTAAAGTTATGTAAGCCTTTTCTGTCAAAATTAAGTAATTTGGATTGCAGTTTCTATTTTTACCCCCGTGCTGTGCTTCTTTTGATTCTGTGCCAATGGACTTCCAAAAAATCTGGAAGTGTTGTAGTGATCTTTATTACTTGGTAATTTCTGCTGCATAAATGTACTCACAACTTTCACCTGTAGTAAAACCAGTGCAGCTGGAGGACTGAAAAGACAAATTAAGAAACAGATTTTCATCAGGGTGAATGTTGAGGTGCTGAAGGCATTTGTAAGTTAAGTCCTTTGCTTTGCACGGGTCTGATGTTGGCAAGGTTGTATGGCCACTTAGTGAAGGTATTGGAGTAGGTTATGGTACCTGATGTCGAATAGGAGTGTTGGCATCAAGCACCAAATGACTATGCCCAAAGGCTCTGAGCATGCAATGACCAGCTGCACTGTGAAAGGCAGTACCTGTCCACAGTACCACCCTGTGGCCGTGATCCTAAAATCAGCCTGTTACTGTGAAAGGCTTTATCCCAAGTCTGTTCTAGAAACTTGCTTTGCCAATGATTTAAGTCTACAGTGCAAGCCAAAAGGGAAACTTCTGTAAAATATGCATTTGTGTGAGAACTATTATTTGTGTCTTAACCCTGAATTTGCGCAAAATATCAACGTTTGACTACCATTTTAGGAAGAAAAATGTTATCTTGAAAAATCGGTGTTAATTCACAGTTATGAATATGTTCCCACTTTTAAGATGAATGTGGAATCAAGCACCTCCTTTTCTCCTCATCAAAAGTGCAAAGAGTGTATGAAGTGAACTATTTTGAGGTTGGCTATGGATTAAAATTCAGAAGGGTGGTTATTAGCTTTTGATATTTTCTTGGAAGTTGATGCTGCTCTTCCCCATTCCCCTTCCCTGAAGGTTGTAGAGAATGCTGTGCTTAGCAGAATAATAAAAATAAAATAAACACCTGCCCTAAGATTGGTTCTGTGATCGGTATCATAGAAAAATAGTGGAAAAAAATCCAATCAAAATGCTCTTTAGTGTATCAGATGTGGATGCTTAAAACAAAAAAGCAAAAATGTGGTCTGTATGGTTGTCTTATACAAAGTTTCTGTTATGAAACTCAAGTCCTTTTTGGGAAGCACTGGAAGACCAGGAGTTCTCAAAAAAATTAGCAGCTCTTCACACAGATGCAGACTTGCAAAAGTCATTCTGTGAGTACGTCATACATATGGAAAGACAAACCCATAATCCTGTGGACCCGTATATGATTTCTTCAGTACCAGGGAGCAGGAAAAATGACACATTCCTATTGGATTTTTGAGACCCTTGTAAGTATATAAGGACACAAAATTCATACTAAATGAACAAAAGAAAGGCAAAATTATCTTAAACATTAGTGAGACCAAATGTATTTTACTTTAAAAATATTGTTCAACTAAGAAAGTACAAATATTTTGCTATGGAGTGTCTGGACCCTAGAATTATTGTGTAAAAGAGCATTAGCTATGCCTTTCATTTATGACTCAAGACCACCCAGTGAGCTACTGTTAAATGGGGAATGAGTTGTAGAAGTTGCATTTCTAAAGGCTGTATTATATCTTGCCTTGTCTCTGTGTGGTCACCTATATTTGTGTAAATAGAGTAATGAACTGCATCCCCTTTGCAGAGAAGTAGCAAGACTGGATGCAAGCAGTAAAGAATCGTTCCCTGTATGTCCGATTCAGGGCAAATCCCAATGTCTTTCTGGCCATGTTCACTAAACAAGGACAATGTTTTCCTTCACTTGCCTTTCCTTATGCCTCTCGTGTTTCTTCCTTTTCTTTGCATTGCAGTAGGCCTGTGTGAACAGCTGTAACCACAGGGAAAGTATAAAACCAGCCCTTACTGGTCAGCTAAAATCTCAGATCTTACCACATCACTTTCCCAGGTATGTAAGGAAATCAAGGTTAGGCCTAAATGGAGATCTAGGGTCAGCATTCAGCTATGATATTTCTTAGGGCATGACAATTGCATGCTGCATAGAATATAGTAGAGAGTGCCAAGAACCAGCAATGAGACCACCTTACTGGCACAGGAAGTAATTGCATTTTGAGTAATGGTTTCTCTCATTGACTTTGAAAAGACACTATTATGGATGCAGCTAATCAGGGATAAAAATCTAAGGCAAATTACCTCAAACCCATGTATTTATTTATTTATTTGGAATATGCTTAATTTCTGTTTAGAGAAAAGATTTCTCAAGACGAGCTTAATCCTTTGATTGTCTATCACACACCTACAAAGTTATACAGAAAAAAGAGAACTGTTCAGAATCTCCTCCCCAGATTTTGTCTCTCCTCTCTTAAGTAGGCTCATACCTCTCCCCATGTAGATGTTTCTGAGCGATCTTTCTTAATGCAGCTCCACTCTAACAGTAAATGAGTTTGCTGAGTCTATTTTCTATCAAACAACTTTGCTTCTCTCAGTGACTCTGTTCTCTCAGAATCATCTTCTCCTCTGTTCTGCATTTCTACATCCTCCTTCAACCTTGGCCACGTCAAAGGGTAAGTTTAATTTGTGCTGTGCTCCTGCACATGGCAGTGATCAAACTCTTGAAGCAGAATTGCTCTAATGATATGTTTCAACTATGTATTCAAAAAAAGTCACTTGCTCTTGAATAAGCAACACTGACTCTGCATTACAGGTTTTTTCTTCTTCTTCTTCTCTGTCCCCCTGACCCCACTTATCCAGGGACCACTTTTTCATTATATATGGTGCAGAGTTGTGGTGCAAACACACAGAAATAGTTAGCTAATTGTCTTATTTGAGGGCTATTTTCCTGTGCTCCGTTTTAATCCTTTATAGTCTCAGTGCCAACTTGTCAGATGGAAGAGTCCTTAACACTGAAAAATCACTGTTCTGATTGGACCTGAATCATATAGATCAGCCGTCAGTATTCAATGAGAATGAGGTTTTGCAGTTCAATAAGTAGTGGAGGTACAAATGACCCTGGTATGGGATGCCTATCCATCACAGGGTGATTGATACTACACCCGGAGGTACCTTGTAGAGTAAAATACCCCCCAGGTAGAAAGATTTGAATTCCTTACTGGATAGCTTGAAATGTAAGAGTTGTCTTTGCTGTTTGCAAACAGTATTTCAAATGATGATATTGACATAATACAGAACAGGCCAGGAAGAAGTAATCTCTGTACAAGTCTTCTTAGACAGCATATTTAAACTGTATATTTAATGAGATTTATTTTAAAATTACAAATCATCTGTGTGGATATTGTTCGAGGTTACTCTCCTTGGCTCATCTTGCCTTTGACTAAAGAACCTGGGAATCTGGTAAAATATGCAAAGCATGAGAGTATAAAAGCAGCACGGTGTTTTCTTGGTATGAAGAAAGTGGGAACTGATGGAATTGGTTATGAAGAAAGCTACTGAAGTCCAGTGAGAAGTGGACTTCTGAGGACCACTGAGTGGTGGATGATAGCCTTGTAAGGAGTGTCTGACTTGGTCTATAAATTCTCATCTTGGCCAGAGGGGCAGGCATTTTCTCTACAAAGCATACAAAAGAAAAATGCATTTCTTTAGACCTTATCCCTCCTTTGATTGTAGACTTTAAAGAAATTCAGTTCTCTTGGGGGCAAAATTTGTGCATCCTTATCTTTCCAATGTGATTTGAGTAAAAATGCTGGGTTTTACTTCACATTGCAAATAATGATTTTTTTTCCCCTTTTTTTTTCTTACACAGTTACATCTAATTATATCTCTAGGTACAATGGGGTACATTAGTCATTGATGGACACACGCCTCTTCTTGGTCTTGGAATTTTGTTCTTGGAATCAATTGGCCAGTGTAATGCTTTTGCCAAATCTTTCATTTCCTGTATTACCAAAACTGTGGGCAGCCTGAGTGGCTTGCTGTGACCATCAAACAGAGAGGTGTGTTGCCAGAAGAGACATCATAGGAGGTTAGTGTGTGTGGTAGTTAAGGCACATTTCAACAGCTGGGGTCAGAGGGCTAATTTCAAGGTCTTGTCTTGTTTTGTTGGCCATAATACTCTGTCTTTGGGCACCCTCCTTGTAGATAATAACTAGCAATTATTAACCCTTAAACATTGTGGGCACGAGATATATTTTTTTTTTCTTTTTTTCCCTTTCCTTTATAATTTGCTTACCCAGAAAAGCTGAGCTCAGATCTCATACCATCTGGAAATCTGTGTGGTCCAGCTCTTAACTGCATTATTGCATCCAAGAATGCAGAAGGTAAAAGTGAATTCCTTGAAAGCGGTATATCCAACACATGGGCAGGGTTACAGTCCTCTTGTACCCAGATAAAATTGGTTGCAGTATTTTTTTTCTGACTATGTGGCACTGCCTCTGTTGGCCTTCAAGGAAATGAATTCTCTTGCCAGTACAGAGAACTTCTAAATTGTAAAACAACTTAAGAATTTTGTAAGAAGTATGAGCCTCAGGGTTTCTAGAACTCCAGTCTGAACTTCAAGACTTCATGTGACCTGTCCTTTTTTGTCTCTTGGGGGCAACAAATCCTGCTGGAAACCATTGCTCTAGTGCAGTCTGAGAAAATGCTTGAGTTGGATGTCCTGCTCTTGTTCTGATATCTCCTGTGATCATGTTGCATGGAGTGAGGAGAGGAAGGGAGTCACAGTGAACTGCCTGCATTTCTCTGTACATGTGCCCACACTGGTGAACGGCCAGACTGGCCTGGCTGTGTAGTTCATTCAGTTAGTTGGGTGTTTGTTCAGATGTATCTTCTAGGTTCTTTCAGGTTTTTTGGTAAAATCAAGGATAAAGGCTTATGCTTTCCATTTCTGTCCATTACAGCCTTGCATATCTGTGGAAGCCGAAGGAATTCAAAAACATAACTTGACATTTTATTTATTTATTTATTTAAAATATGACCAGGAAAGAGGATGTCCTCTTGCCATTTATAAAAGTATAGTAATTAGTAATCTTGACTCATATTGAGTGTGAATGGGAAATTCACCTGTCAGCAAAGTATGAAGAGTGCTTTAGGAACCACTATGCTTGCAGAGTATAAAGGAAAAACTCAGCGTTTTATCATGCTGCTAGGTTGAAGACTGAACTGTGACAGTCCTTCCACTCCCTCCTCCCCTCAGTTTCTCACCCTTCACAAACACAGAGTTTATTGCTTAAAAAAACCCACCTACACAAACACTTCTGTGAGTGTGCTGTGTGTTGAGAGTAATGTTGTGGTGACAGAGAGCTATGGAGCTGCTTCTGCACAGCTATTGGATAAAGATCCATCACCAGCTGACTGATATGTGACCCACAGGTACCACATATGTTACCTAATGACCAGTCACTTAATTATAGACTAGGTGACATGTTTATAAGGGTGAACTTTAGAGTGCTATTAGGGAATGGACAGATGAACTATATCGGTGCCCTCCGGGTAGATTTCACCCAGACTCTTCTGCCTCTGTGGACCCATTACACAGTAATTAGGGTGATTTTTAAGTAGGATGCAAGGAGTTAAATGACTAACCTTATTATTGCTTCATTTGTCACTGTGCTAAGTGCTGCTTTGGGGGAGGTGGCTTTGAAGAAAGTGGGAGAGAAAGAAAGAGAAGAGAACATGAGGTGTAAAGTCTCTTCTTCCCGAAGTCCAAGTGTGGAGAGCAAGAAGACGAGGAAAAGTGTGGATTTTCCCAGAGCTAAGACTGGAGAAAACTTTGAGCAAACTGATTCTTTGCTTTAACAATTGACATATCCATGAAGTGATGTCAGTTGCATGATGATGTTCCATGATAACAGTGGTTTTGTACTAATAGCTTCCCTTACAGTCCTAAGAACAAGGCTTGCATCTTGTGGACACACCAATTTTCCAATTTGATTCATTGAGGTCTTGTCAGAAAACATTTTTGACGTTCATTTTTTCTTACAGAAAAAGGTAGATGCATACATAGTTGAGATAGGTGACACTCCATCTTCTCTAGGTTAGAATATAATCACATCTAAAAAGCAAGTTGGGGAATGGGAGTGATGGTGGCCAGCATTGCCCTTCTAGTGTTAACATTCAGCAACAGAGCGAGCATGTGATGATTTACTGACTTCTCTCACGCACGCTCGAGTCAAATATCCACAGTTACTGCCAGTGACTTGCTTCTGTGTGACTGTGGAAGTATTTACTGAAGTCTTTGTGTTGGTTGTTTTTGTTTTGGAAAAATGTTTTTGTTTTTCTGATTGGCTGCATGGGGATTTTGTTGCGGGGCGGAAACGAATGGTCATCTTCATTAATCTGGGTTTAACATCCAATTGCCCTTGAAATCTTAGATGCAGCCGTGGAGGTGGAGTCATGTGAACCAGTTGTTGTGTTATAATGTCAGCTGTTTATTTGCAGTGTTTATGCAAGAGTGACTGCTTGAGTATGGATTGTTACCAATGCTCTTAGTTTTGTTTCATTCACTCACCTGAGTCTTCCTCTTTTCAAGTAGTAATATGTGAAGGAAAAAAAAATGCAAGGCAGATTTCCTGTGTTCTTTAGGACTTAATAATTGTTCTAAGGTATCTCTAATTGAAGGGAAGGAGACAGCTTTGAACTTCTCAAGCTGTGCTCTGCACTAGCTGGCTGGGAACCAGTTCTGACCTAGAAGCGATGTAGGTGGTTTAAGCAGGGATGTGTATGAGCTAATATGTCTTGCTATGATAAATGTAAATGATGTAAATGCATCCGAGGTAAAGATGACCTTTGGGGGTTTTATATGGCCCAGCTTCATTCATTAAGGGTGACATAGTTATGACCCTACTGTACATGTGCTACTATGTACCTGATTTTCTTGAAAAGCTGAGGCCTCCAAGGTGTTAAATGTTTCATTATATTGGCCACATAGACTTAATTTTTTTAATGCAGTGGGTCTCTTACCTCTTCAGGATCTGTTCTGGATCTTTCAGGATCAGCCTTATGACAGAGAAAGAAATGATCATTGATACCAAACCCCCTGGAAGTTGGCACTATTTTTACTCCATTGCGATGGGTATTACTGTTAGCACTTTAGAAACATTTGAAGATCCTTTGTCCTTCCCTGCTTCTAACCTCTGCTTATGCAAATGGTAATGGAAAGAGGTTAAATGTTAAAAAAAACGTTTTAGGAATTTTCTTCTCCCTCCAAAAATACCATGCAGAAATACCTTTCTGAGACCTGGAAGATAGAAAATACGTGGAGGTCTAAATCAAGTTTTTGTTCATCTGGAGATCAAGGTGGATATATGGATTTTCCCACCCTCCTTTTAATGTGCACTTATTAGGTACAGTGTATTTTTCTTTAAATTGTGGCTTTTCAAGCCTTCTCAATGGACAGAGATGTGTTTAGGAGCTCCAGCTGTTCAAAATACCAGGAGATGGTTTCCAAAATGTTATTTTATTTCAAGTTACTTTCCTTCTTTTTTTATCAGGATATTTTAAGGCAGGATTTTGACACCAAGCCATACATGCCTACTGCTGTTCTTTCTAATTGATGCTAGTCTTCCTGGCCTCTAGCTTTTGCACCAATGTGGTATGACTTCTCTACAAGTTCTGTTTCATCTGTGCATCCCACATCCCACCTTTGTCAAGTGTGAGTGGTGAATCCTTCCAATGGTAGGTAGTGTTTACCACAAAAAAGGCACAGTGGAGAAGCTAGACTGTGCATACCTGGGCTGCCACACCAACTGAGTATGCAGCTGGCAGGGTGAAATTTCAGTTTGTTTAAATAAATGTAATGGAAACAGTTTAAGAGAGAATGAAATGTTTCTCTCCTTCCCACATTTTTTTCAGTATAGTTTTATCAGTGTTCAGCAATCTAAAGAACTTGGTTCTGAAACGGTGAACCTCAACAGCTCAGCTTTACAGAGGAGTGCTTTGGAGCTACTGTTGGCTTCCATGCCAATTTTTAACCGGTCTCCCCTGAACATATTTCTTTTTTGTTTCACAAAAGTAGAAACCCAAAGTTTTAAATATTAATACTGCAAACTTTTCGCAGTGTCCTAAATAGACCCTTTGACAGATTTTGCCAGTATGACTTCTTTGGGTTCAGACTCTGCTTTTTATTACAGGAAATTTTCACAGATAGAAATCCTTTTAGAGCTGAGATCAAATGCCATTGCTGTCTGACTTTAAACAAACAACAAATGACCCCACAGAAACTAAAACCTCTTATGGTAGTATAACTCAACTAAATTCCTGTATCTGTGGGGAAATACTGCTATAAGGTCTTTGAGTAACTTTGTCTCTCTTGGAATGTATAGTTGGACTTGGTCTTCTTCCTATTACTGCTCTCTCATTCATAACGAGCATCTTGCTTCTCATTTCCCAGAGTAGTCTGAGACTGGAGTTTCCACATAATTTCTTCATAGTTACTTCATTACTTCAGTTACTTCACAGTTCCTTCATTAGCTTCAGCTGCTATTCACCTCAAAATGCCAATATTTCTAGCTGTATTATGAGGATCCACTACTATGGTATGATTTCTGGGCAGCAAGGTGTGCATGGGGTTGGGTACTGGGAGGGAAATGACACACGCTGGAGGTCTGGTGATGAACCTCTGCTTTGTGCATCTGTTGTACTCAACAGCAATGCTTACAGGCATGTTTCAATGTTGCTGCTTGCGTTTACCCATTCTGTGTGGAGACTTCTTTCTTTGCAAGAAAGAAGAGGAGGCTGTGGTGTGGGGGCCTGGGTGCAGTGGGACCATCTCTGTCCACAAGGACTGTTCAGCGGGTTGCCCTGGCTCGGGTGGGATCTCCACCCACCTGTCCCACAGCGAGTCCTTGGATGCCTCTGTAGCAATGGAGAAAGGTGTCAGTTGAGGAAGGGTTAGCTTCTGTCCATGGGGTTGCTTGAAGGCAACCCCAAAAGTCACTTTATTTCCCTGAACTCCTGCCAGTGAAGGGGGATCTGGGGTTTCCAGGTTCCAGAGGCTTTCTTTAAGGATGGTTATAGCAGTATTAAATGGAACGGTCCATTTTCCGCTGGCTGGTGTGGATCAAACAGCTAACGTGAGATTTCTGATACATATCCTGTAACATGACATGATTGATTTCAACTGTCATCTATGATAAGATGACTCTTGGGAGCTTTTATGTAAGAGAAGCTTCAGTCTTAAATGTATAAAAGCCCCTGGTTTAAGTGCTATAGTAAAATTTATTTGTTTAAGTTACCAAAGTAACTTCAGGAGCAGATTACAGTAATTTTTTTCACAAAAAGTACTGAAAATGCAATAATTAAGAAGGTCATAGGAAAACATCACTTTCTGGCGACAAATTTAAAAACCATTTTCAGTCACAGAAAAATATCAAGAAATAAAAAATTAAGTATTGGTCTGATGTTGCAGAATGATTGTAATTCCCCATCCTCACTTCCAAAATAACATTTAGTTCTCCAACAAGTTATAGGTGGAAATTTTTCCAGAAGTCTTGCAAGCTTTTGAGGGGAACTGTGTCATTAAGCTTTTTTTTTCTTTCCCAAAGTAGCCAATTATGGCATTTTTGGAAAAGTGTCCATCTTCAAATGAGAAACACGTCAAACTTAATGTCACAATTGATTTAATATAAACAAATAATTTTAAGGAAAAATAATTTTGCCTGAAAAAGATTTTAACCATTGAAACAAGCCATAACCTCTCTTGCACTTGAAACTTGTTTTGATATACTTAACAAAACAACAGGGAATTTCAAATTTCTCATATCAGATTGGACTCCTATCAGCATGCAAAGTAAAATTCAAGATTTCTTTTTGTTGCAGAAGGTTTTAATTTTGTGTTTGGAATGTTTGAAAAGATTTTAATTTTGCCCACAACCCTAATGTATGGGTGTCTAAAGTCAAGGTGAAGTCACTTGGGGTAACTGATATTTCTAAAAGTGATGTTGTTGTACATACAGGGCAGCAAGTGTCTGTTAATATACTTGGCATAACAATTAATCATTTTTGTGCCAAGTGCTGTGGACCCTTCAACTGTTTGAAGCACTTCCACGTCCCAAGACATGGTTTGATTTTAAGAATTTTATAGCCTACTTTATTACTAACATCTACAAATTAATTAAGGTAAATTTTATTTTGCTGTTGAAAAGGTCAGTAGGAAAGTAACGGAAGCAGGAGAGAGCGCATGGCACAGCCTTGAAGCTGGTGTGGTGGCTCTCTGGAGGTGCAGAGAAACCTGAACCACGCAGCACCATCAGGAAATTCCATGGCTGAACTGGAAGCTGGTACCCAGGAACTTTGGGGTTGGGAAATTAATTTCAGATGACTCTGAAATTTGCCTTCTAGATAAATAGTCTGCATATTCCAAAATGAGCATGTAATTTAAAACAGTGTGGGGCATTCAGAGAGTTGGACGCCAAAAAAAAAGGTAGAGTGAGGGTGGGGAAATAAAGTAATTTGAAACTCTGGTTTAATGAAGAAAATCAAGGACCAAAGTGTTGACAGGAAAATTCAGGCAGTTATCAAGTCCACGGGTGTCAGTGAAATAATTAGAAGCACACAGTATGAAATGGCTCTGGCTGCTGTGATAGACATGGGGTTGCCCTACATACTCTGTGGTACTTTTATATAATAACATCAACATTAGGGTTTGGACTGAGCCAGGAGTTACAGGAACTCCATACTGGCCCTTCTTTTATTATTTTAGTTAGAGCACTTCATTAGTGAGGCTGCTCTTTATTGATGACTTGGGAAGGAAAGCAGTGTTTAACTTTCTGCTGCTGCTGCCTTCTAATCAGAGGACAGATGCCTTGAAGAAAGGAGATGAGGGTATGTGAGAAGTTGTAATGAATCTGAACAGGACAAGCACGTGGCTCATGGGTAGGTCTGTTACTGTCTGTGATACTTCATTGGAGAAGTTGCCTTTTCCATTTGTTTTTCTTGAGACATTTTCTTGCACAGGGCTGGGTTGTCAGTACTGCCTATCCCCAACTCTAGATGAAGTTGATGGCTACTTTTTTCCTTGCCAATTTTATGTAATTTATCATTACTGAACATAACAAATCTTCCTGTCTTGTCATAAGCCTGTGAACACCTTGAAATAGGATTTGAGATGGGAAGGCTAGAGGCCCTCAGCTCCATCCCACTGCTTACTTAGTGTCCTTGTGAGAAGGTAGCCAGGACCAATGTGAGTGTCAGTGCAGGATGGTGGCAGACGACAAAGAATGGAATAGGACAACTTGGCACTGTTTGTTGGGTGTGGGAGATGCAGAATAGGTCCCAATAAGGCCAAACTTCATTATTCTTGAGCCTGCTGTATAAAGAAAGGTATTTTGTTTGGTAAGATACATTGTTTGCTTAATAGATGTTAACTTTTAGCAAACTTAATTTCTACTCTAACTATGAATTCCAAGAAAGAAAATAAATTTATATTCAAATTTAAAGGAGTTAAGAAAAAAAATATTTAGAAGCATCTGGAAAACCCTTGCTTTTGAGAAAAGTAGAATGCATAGCTTTAACCTTTGCTGTAAATCATCTAACCCCTCTGGGGTTTGAACTTTTATCAATTTCTGAAAATGAGCTTCCAGTCTGTTCTGTATTGATCATCTACCCTCTGTCAATAGCTGCTGTTGTGAAGGTGAGCCCTGCTTGAAATTCACGTTAATGGTATTCATGGAGGAAGGAGTCTGGGAATGTGTGTGTGTATGTACAGTTAGAGATTTATTTCACGTTCTCAAATTAAAATCCTTAAAGAATAGTAGGTTGAACGTTATTTATGGTGTTATGGTGTCCATAGGCCTTTGATCTTCTAGATATGTTACTTAAAAGCAATTTTAGTTTTTATTGTAAATCAAAATATCCAACGTAATTATTTATTATATCATAGTCATAATTCTTATGTACATCCTAGAAAAAAAAAAAAAAAATCATTGTGAGACTGGTTTTAATCCCTTAAAGTAAAATTTAAATCTGCCTCTTTTAAGGCCCTGCCACAGAGCCTTAGCTATTGGTTTTTAAGGCAAAATGTTTTGTTTTGTTTTTTACATAAACAAGAAAGAAATATCCACTTCTGTGGGAACTTTTTGATTTTTCATTGCTGAAAATGAAATACTTCGATTATAAAAAGAATCCACCCATTTTTCTTACTTCCTGAACAACCGTTTTTCAACTAAAATAAGAAAATCTTAGACAATATCCACAAAATTTCTTTCCTTAATTTCCTCACAACTTTTAAGGGAAGATAAACTTTAAATAGCATTTATAGCAACTCCCATTGAGAATGTAGCATTTGTTCTGCTTCTGAGCTACTCTTTTTGCCACTTCAAATATTGACTAATAAACCAGTTATGAAGCTGTCCTGTTGCTCTATTTTGATCCCTCAGTAAAAGTAAACTTTACAGAAGGATTGCCACAAATGTGCAGAAAACCATCTTTGTGGTAGGATTCAACGTAGATGAATCAAACCCCCTTTGATCAAGGGGGCTGCCATACTGAGTTGAGTCTCTTGCAGGCATAGGACAAATGAGATTTAAGACGTGATATGGGAGCTGTGGTGCTTCTCATGCTTCTGCCATATAGTGCATATATAGCAAGAAAATTTGTGGTTTGTGTGTGTGTATGGTTCTTTTGAACTGAAAGAGAGTTTTGCAGTTTTCCCCGTCTTTTCTGAAAACAAACAAACAACAGGAAACCGAAGTATTTTTTATTTTCATATTTAATTTATATCTCCATTCCCCTTGAAGAGGAGCTACCTTAAAAAAAATTATTATTATTTTCCTGGAGAGGCAAGAGTGCCAGTCTCCTTTCTGTGCCTGAGAAAATCCATTAAAGTGGTGGTTAGGACAGTGGAGAGCAATGCTTGTTAACATGTACCAGGGTATTCGTTTGCTAGTAACTTGTGGTAAGAAGGAGATGGGTGAATGAGTCAGGGTTTGTCCTAAAGTGCTGGGAGTTGGTTGAGTTCTCCCATGGGAATGCAGGGCTGATGGCAGAAAACAGTGTGTGTTCTTACAGCAATGGAACTATATGGTTACAAATGCATGATGTTTGATATATACAATTTATTTTTTTATATTATATATAATGGATTATATGTTTGCATGTATATACATGTATATAAAAATCTGGAATACATATTTTCATATATATGTTGATGTATATATATTCATTAATCTGCATATTACTAACAAAACGAACAATTATCATGAGGTGTGGTTGAGCCCAAGTTAGATTTCAGATAATCTGTGAAAGGAGTTAATTAGTTGTGAACCGTTTCTCCTGAAAGTCCAAGGTGGAGAGCCCTGTGGTAACAGCCGTCACCCCAGCAAATCAATGTTTCATTAGCATGTCTATAGGAGATGTCTGTTCTGTTTTGCACGTAACATGAAACAAGAGCTTTCATCTCCCTCTGTGTCTTGCTCTGCCTTTGAGTGGGAATAAGTGGCTTTGTTCATTAAACTCCAAACTTTCACTGGTGTACATCCCCCTGTGCTGTTTTTCTTTTACTCTAAAGCTCTCGGTCAGTTTAAAAGGAGAGAATCTCCATTAAGGATAATTGCCAGGTAAATGTTTATTTTCATAATGCATTTATTAAGGTGTAAAATAGAGGGAAACATTGCTGCAAGGGCTGGAATGTACTTTCCATATTTGTGCTCATGAACTTCTGCATTGAATTTTTTGCAGAAAAGTCAGACTCTTTGCAGGACAGTTTTTCAGCATCAAGCAGATTACTGAAGGCACAATTCTTTGCATCTTGTAGTCTGAAGCCTGAATTTTGGCAGTGCTATTTCCTCCACTTTCCAAGTTCAGTCTATAATTTTAGGGACGAGGGCAAGTGGCAGCAGCATTTGCACAGGTTAGGTAATGCATCCAATGAAAATATACTTGAAATATGTCAGATATGTTCTCAACATGAAGATACTGAAATAAGGGGGTTTTGATCTGTTGCTGCTCAGCACCAGCTTGTTTTGAAGCTTTTCCAAATGCAATTTGTAACACTCTTGTCTATCCTCAGCTGCTAGAATTTTTACAGATTAAATCTAAAACCACCTAGATCTTGGACATGATGAAACCATAACTATCAGTAGCATTATTTATCATTGTCCTACTAAACAGTTAAATAGTGGTTAGGTTTACAATCTTAAAAATGCATCATATTTGCCTTATCTACAGAATTATTCTGTTTGGACTCTGTTTTTGCTTGGTTATATAGGTACAAATCAAGGTATATCACCAGGCATTTTGCTACTTTAAAAGTACTATTTGTGACATTAGAATTAGGCCCTGTCTGACAACACTTAAGCAAACAGGATGTGACTCTGAGTAACTCAGTATAATTCTTAGCAGCCATATTATAAAAGAAACATTTCTTCTGTGATTTTTTTTTTCCATTATTGTTGCGTGCTTCAGCTCATTAACCAGTAATCATTCTGGGTCCATTAGCTAGATATTGATATTGTATGAGCTGTTGACAGTTGTCATGACTTTAAATTTTGCATTACCTGTGTATTTTCTTTAAAACACAGTTCCTGGATTCATGTTATTAATGAAATTCTTAGCTGTATCTTAAATAAAATTACAGCCCGCAGGCTCTCAAATCTAGAAATGAAACTCGGAAGGACCCTGGAAGATTAAAAACTAGAAAGCAAAGAGAGAGAGTCCCAAATCTTGTGATTTTCAAGGCATACTCTATTATTCTTGAATCCGTTGATTTGGCAATATTTTTCTTCTAACTGAACAAACATTAAATACCTGGATTTGTGTCTTGCATTTGCTTTCTTTGTGCAACGTGTGTTCACTGTGCTAATCAGGAAGATAAAAGTGCTGAGGAAAGCTAAGAAAGCACTTCCCCCCACCCCTTTCCTGTATTCTGCTTTTGGGAAATAATCAAAAATCTTAGCCCTAGCCAGAATTTTTGCCAATATACAGATTTTTCATAGCAAGTTTTCAGAATCGGGCCCTACATGTTTCCAAAAACAATTGCAAAAGAGCACTTGGAGCCTTCAGCCTTTCCATGCAAGGTTCATCTCAGATCCTCTCAGCTGGGCCCTTAGAGCAGCATGGAAAGGTGTTCCTCATGAATGCAGAGTTGAATGCTGGTTGAAATTACATGGCTTTGGTTTTTTAAAGAGTGGGGAATCTCAGACCCATTCATGTTTAGATGTCTGGGTTGGCTTGAAATTTTTGCAGCAATGAACAGGGAAATTAGTCCATTATGATGCCCTTTACAGAAGTGCCATTGTCTTCTCAACTTAGAGCACATCTATTAACAGATCGTGGACCAGATACTCACTAAATCTGGGTATTTACCTAGGTTTAAAATGAGTAATGGGGATCTCTATTCACTTGATGGTATTTGTCTTCTATTTACACATAGCAGTTTCATAGACTGGTTTGTTGGTTGCCTCTTTCCACTGGTTTTACATCAGTGTAACCATGGTTTTGAGTAGCTGCTCCTGATTTTGTGTGAATGAGTTGGACTCCTTGGACTTGTTGAAATTGATCCTGTTTGTGATGCAGCAGCAATTCTTCCAGTGGATTTTCGAGGCTGGAGAATTATGATAAGTTTCTTTCCATTCCCACCAGTCACTGGACACCTGATGATGAGGTGGAGAACTGAAAATCTTTGACAAGGCTGCTAATCAAAATCTCAACGCTGGGTTCTACTCTGCCTAACCAAAAAAAAGGACACGTGCTTATTGACTGAAGTGGTACCTCAGCTTGATCGTAACAATGTAAGTTCGGAAACAAGTACTATAATTAACCATGACTCTATTATTGGATATGTGCAGGTGTAATTAACAAAGCAGACATTTTTGTGTATGTGGCTTTACTTATTTGTTCATGAAAACTCCCCACCATTTTCATCAGCATATTAAGGTTAATTAAAATTAATTCTGTTTGTATTGACTGCCTTTTCACGTATGCGAAGTTTGTGCAAATCAAGTGTGTGGCCAGGGCCTTCTTCCCTATAAAATCCATAATGTTTGCTTTCAGAGCTGGGGGAAAGAGGAATCAAAATTGCAGGCTGTTTGAAATTTAAATCAGAGCAATGCTGGTCAATAGCATCAAGGTTACAGTGCCCTGGAAGATTTTGATTGGGTGCTGCCAGGTGCATGCTGGGTGACAATGACATTAGAGGTCAGTTGACTGGAGTTTTAGGATTTCTTTTCTTTTTGGTTAAGGCTAGGATTCCTGGCTGAAAAAATAATGGAAAGCCATGCTGTCTTTTCATAGAATAGAATTGTACAAGTTTGGGGATGATATTGAGCCAGAGCATGAGACCACAGTTTGTACTCTGCTCAGGTAAGGATTCTCCAGCTGAGATAAGAGTTTTCTCATATTAAACCCTGAAGAAATACATAGCAAGACACAAATGTCCTGAAGAGTTTTATGGAGTGGGACTGATGCACTGCGTGAGAAGGGAAGTGTGTGCATGGGAACATGGGGTGACTTGCTGAGAGTCATGTTGCAGGCTATGAACATTGCAGTGGGCTCTCCTGGGAGCTAGAAGCGAACCCAATATTCCTAATGCATTCCTGTCTGCCTGCACTCCTTCCAGTGTCTTCCCAGCTCCTGTATTTCTACCAGAAGCTTAAATAGGTTACAGATTAAATAGACTGTTTGAGCTTTTGTTAGGTCAAACAAGGAGAGTTTTCATGAAATGTAATGTGAAGTAAATCCAGTGCAGTAGTTAGTGTTTGTATCTATTACCTGAACAGGACCTCGAGCTTGCCAGAACTTTCAGGTGGATCTGGCTGTACCTATCCCTTAGTGAGCTCTTCAGAAAAAGAATTGAAATTGCAAAAGCTGTGTTTTATTGGACTTCAAACTGAGACAATACACAGATGTTTTAAAACAGCCAAACTTCAGATGAAGAAATCTTAATTAGGTTAAGACAGAATAGAACAAGGGCAACATAAACTCCCTTCTCTTTCCCCTCTCATGTGGATATATAATCTCTTTCTGTTCTGCTCTGATTTCAGCAATTCATTGGCTTTTGTGTGTGACAACAAGCTCAATGCAGTCCTTTTTAAGTACCTAGGAAAATGAATTCTATCCACCCCCCTTTGAGGATCCCATTGTACATCTCTCCCTACTCCTCTCAGCTTTGTCGCTGTCTTTGCTTGTGTGCAGACTTCTGCTTGCTGGTGGGTCTTGTTCATTCTGTCTGTCCCTCTCTGCACTACAGGGTCTTGGCACATTCAGTCTCTGGCAGGGCTGGAGTACACTCCTGTGTTGGGGAGAAGGTTTCCCCTGGCCCAAGCTGCTGATCACCTTGCTGACTTCAGAGGAACACCACGTACAGCCAGTTGTAAACAAACCCAACTAATACTGGCTGTCACATTTGCCATTGAATTTGTCATTTTTTGAACCTCACGATTAGCACATTGAGAGGATATGGGCTGAGCACAATTCTTGTAGCTATTGTTACAGACTATCTGCAGGCTCAGGGGTGTACTTCTACGTGGCCTTGCTCTTGATTTATGTTCCTTTGGTTTATTCCTCAGGGAGGGAAATCTCTACAGGGTGTAAATCAGATGATTCTTTTTTTGCCCATCAGAGTCTCTGGCTCATAATTCTTTCAAATGTAAATCTGAACATAATTCTGCAACAAGAATGGGTTCTATGGTTAATCATGTGGCTCCAGGCTTTATATCTTTGTAAAACTTTAGGTCATTTCTGTAGAAATATACAGAACATCTTCCAAATAATAAAATAGTAATGTCCTGTATCATCCAGTTGCTTTTCCATAAGCCCTTGTAAAGGTGAACATATTTTCGTTTGTTTATATAACAGTTCCATCATCTAAAAAATAGGAAAGCAAAATGTGGGGAGAATTTTTTCCCATTAAAGCTGGCTTTTAATTTGCTTCCTTGACAAATGTACTTGATGCTGATGGTATTTTTCCATTCTTGTCTACTCCCGGTAAGACTGAACGATATGTTTGTCTCTCTCTTGGCTCTGATAATGTTTTTGTACTAACATAACATAATGCTGTACAATTAGAAATTATATGTTAGCTGTTAGTCATAGCCCAGTGAGTTTACATTAGACAAAAGAAATTAAATGGGAACCAGAGGAGACCTAGTAAGCACAGTTTATGCTTTTTTTTATATTCAGAAATATCACATTTCTATTGATGAGCATCATTTATGCCTGTACAGAGGAAAGTAACTGTGCTATAGGCAAAAGAATTCCTGGTCATTTCTTCTCAGTCAAATCATGCATAGTTTGTAAATGCAAAGTTAAGAGAGTTTTTCCTCTGTCTTGGAATTGATGGGTTGCTTTGAGATTCTTATTCACTCCCTGAAAGGAAATAGAAGTATATTTAGTCTTGATTCTCTGTAGTGCTAAAGCATGCCTTGTAAATTGTTTTGTTCAAGGTGAGAATTCGGACGCTACTGGGGCACTCAGCTCCTTGTGTGATTGCCCCAGTAGGACCCTCTCTTTAACAGGCTTTGCTCTGTTGGACCAGTGGCATTGCCAGTCTGACACCTGTGTGTCTGGTGGTGATCGGTCCCTTTTACTTCAGAGGAGTTTTCTATGAGGATTTTATGGCTCAGCCCCCTTCATGGCATGTTTCTCTGGCCTTCAGCTAGTTGAATTACTGTTTTATATTTCTGTCTCCCTTATATCTGGACGTCTTCATAATATACTTATGTCTATAGAGCTTGAAAGATTAGATTTCATCGATCATTAAATGTATTCATGACGGCTTAAAGTAAAATAAATTGTGCTGTCTTTTTGGCAGAGGTTTCCAGTTACCACAAAGCCTCAGATTAGATGCACCTATTACAACAGGGCACCAAAACTGTCTGAGTGGTTTGGAGAATCTCTGCCCCTATGTTTATCTTGTGTTTCATACTTCAATGATATTTGTATAATACTAATTTGGATTGCTAGTAATTGCTGACAGAGCTTTCCTAGGCTGAGATGACAAGAGGGAGTGAGAAATCTGCTTTTTTTTTCCTTTTCTCTTCTTGACTTGACTTAATCTTGCCTTTAGTTTGTTCTTGTGTGCTTCCAATTGTTATTCTTGTGTGTTTGCAACTTGGATTGAACAGAGTTCTGAGTAGATTTTATACAGGTGTACATGGTGGTTTCCATCTATGGTTGTGTATGTGTGTATATGGGCTTTTGTGTGGGAATGAGTTTCTTTGAGGAAATGCAGCAAAGAGGCCTTTTTTGTTGTTGATTGGTTCTTGGCTACTTGCATTTCTCATTCTTATACATGTGCAGTTGTGTGTGCCTAAATGCAGCAAGTCCTCTCCAGGACAAGGAACCGATGTTAAAGAGGAGGGGTGGAAGGAACTGGGAAAAAGAAGTAAAAAGTTTTAGGGGAAAAACTTTTTCCAGATGTTCTGGAAGACTCCAGAAATGGGGTTACCTACATAAATGAAGGTGCTTCTCCTAGAAGAGGTTCAACTTGAGGAAGATACCCTGAGAAAAAGTGAACAGGAGAACTAACAGGTGATCTCTATGGCATCTGATGAAAAGGTTTGAACCAGTGGAAGGCTTCAGAAGCCAATATTTGAATCCAGCAAAGAATATAGACCAAATAGAACAGATCCACTTGACCATACTTGTTAGGCTCTGAAGTGTATACTCTTATATTTATAAACACTTGCTCTTGGTATGTCAGTTTATAACCACAAGTAAATGAACAGCTTCAATAGGACAGTGAAGATCGATTAGCCACAAAGCAGAATCACAGAGCAGCTATTCTGAAACATCAGACACTACAGTGGCATTGCAGCTGTGTAGTTTTGAAAACCACTGTCAGAATATTAAATGTTACTTGTTCTTGTAATAATTTTAATGGGATGTTGTTATTTTTTAGGTATGTAGAACTCCTCCCTTTAAATGCTAGCTTTGTTTCTTCATAATCTGAGAAAAGAAATAAGATGATGGAGACAAAGAGGATTAAGTGTAAACAGGGTCATTAATAACATTAATTTGCTTGTTGTAGAATTACTTTTGGAAACCCTTTTGAATGTTGCTATAAAAACTTTCATGTTTTTCTAAGAATTTAATTAAGATGGTTACAGTTTTGTCCTATAATTAAGGCGTTTCACAAAATAAGCTCCACCAGATCTCGTGTTTTGTTCTCTCTCTCTAATGTGTTACAAAAGATCTTGCAACTGATTTTTTGATCTCATCTTGCAGTGTGCTCTGATGAGGCTTCTTTGTGTGCCACTTTTATTGAAGACTGTCCATCAGTGGTTTGAAGTCAGTAATAGCAGTAACTGTTGTTGGGTTACTGCTTTCTAACTTTCTTTAACTCTAGTCACTTTGTTTCTCATATTCCATGCAGGCAGGTGGGAGGCTTGAAATACCTGTTCATCAGAGGGTGGGTTGTTTGTAGTAGGTGAATTTTGAATGGCTTACAAATATTATCATTCTTGTGCTTCTCTTATGTTTGGCCACCAGGATGTTGCAATTCTTTTCTCTCAGTTCCCAAGTAGGTGTGAAAAATCAGCAGTTTGTTTGGTTTCCTAGTGCATAAGTGGAAGTTTAAAAGACAAAAAAAGGGGTGGGTGGGAGGATCCTGCATCTATTACTTTAGCTTTTGGAAGTTCTGTTAGTATTGTAAACACTGAAGATGGTGGTGGTATAGGCTCTACTGAGTTAACAGAATGCAAACTAGCTTCATCTTAGAAAAAATTTTACCATGGGGGGGGAGGAAACCAACACAGCAACAAACTGTTTTTCAGAGGCTAATGGTGTTACTACTACAGTCTGACTTAGCCTGTTACTCATTCAGGCTGCCACCTGTAACCACTGATGGCAAGAAAAAGAGGCTTTGTCTACTCTGATCTTCTCCCTACGATGTTTTCTGATTGCAGCTTCCAGGCTGGTAGCTTGGGAAGAGAGATGGTATCATTTTTAGGACTGTACAGATCAAATTTTAATTGGATATTTTATCAAAAGGGTTTTTCTTAGTTTTGAGAACTAAGATTGCTGCAGGCATGTTGTTTGTTTACTTGTTTCACTGGACCTTTCAATAGAGGGTTAGCTGCAGATGAAGGTGCAGAAAAGTATAGATGCAACCTGGAGCTGCAATAAGACAGACAGATAATAAACTAATGGTAGCTTCATTGGTGCTCAGTGTGCCTTCCAACTTCTGATATTCCATGGTGCATGGATGGAGTCCCTTAATTTCTTAATGTTAAACTTCATCAAATGTTGAGTCCAGGTTTGGTTTCAGCTGTGGGTGAAGGTTCAGGTTTGTTGTTTTCATCAAAAAATATGTTATGGTCTATGTTTTGGACTAAAAATTTCCTGTTAAATCTGAACTCCAATTTGACTCCTGACCTGAAGGAAATCCTTTGGGATCCACCACACCTTCCTTGCTTTTGTTCTCTACTTGTAAAAATCTTCCTCACTTTTTGCATAGATTTCAGTTTGGTAGGGTAGGAACAAGCTGTCCTTTTTCTGAACAGCACATGCTTAGAATGCCAAAAAGGTGTACGGATTCTATCCTTGCATAAGAATATTTATCTAAAATGTTTCTCCTGTTTTTGATCCAGAATCTTTCCATGCTCAATGTCTCTAGCAGTTTGCCTCTGTGAATTTTATAAACATACAGGCATAAAAGTATGAGCCTGTTAATTCAATAAGGAATTATTCACATTTGATTTGGTATTGCAGCAATTTATTTTTTTAATAGATATCTAAGGCTTTTATAGATATCTGAGAGGGAACCTAGGCCTTGAGACTTACTTTGTGTCTGCATCATGATTCTGTCAGTGTTCAGGTATAGTTCTGGCATACCTGTTGTATTGAGCTGAGGGTTCTTGTAGCATTCAAAGTTACATTGATGCACTGCTATTTGGACACAACCTCTTCGTATTCTACTTGATTATAACGTTGTGGCAAAGGGGTTAAGACATCAATCTGTTTTTTGCAAGTTTAAATCTTTATCTGAATTTTTGTTAAAGGCTATGTCCAGCTGACCCTAGTTATGGTGGCTTAGAAATGCCATTCATATCACTCTTTATTCAGGCTACAGGAGTGGTTGTTGCAGGTGAGGTTGATGTCCTCTTGATGTTGCTTGCCAATATGCCATACTTAGCAGTCTGGCAAGAAAAGGTCTTATACCAACTTTTGCAAGAGTAGTAGGATGAAATCCAATAATTTGGTTAAGTTCTGACTAGGGTAAGTGTTTTGTCTATTCAAGTTTTCTATGAAATAACACGTGAGATTTTTATTTTTATTTAAAAAAAAAAAAATCTCTATCCCTAAGCCTTCGTGTCTTTCAAACGGTTTCCTTGCTTTATCCCAATGATCAGTATGTTTCATTACTGTTTGAAGTTCTTAATTTGTAATATTTATTTATCAGTTTCTCTACCTCTAGGACAAGGAACCTTATGAATAATATAATCTGCATTCTTATTTATATTATGTGTAAATGCATGGCTTCCTTAATTTGATGGGTTGATGAGATACTAAAAATGTCAAGGTTGTAGATTTTGTACTGGATCTGCTCATGTGCCAACCACAGTTTTAGCACCCATATTGCCTAATGACAAGCCTTTAGTGGGGAATGACTGAAAATGAACTCACTTGCTTTTATACCAAATGCATGTGTTTTTGACCCAAAATTCTCTCTAGGTCCTGGCGAAGCACAGGCACCTTAGCTACTGCTTTGTGAGTACTGTGTCTTTCACCAGAACAAGAAGTTGAATTCTTAGCCTCCTAGCTAGCAAATAAAAGCACAAACAAAACAACCCCTTCCCACACTTTTATGATGAATGAAAGTCTGCTGTGGGTATGCTTTTAAGAGGAGATATGAAAACAGGCTCCTGATCTGAGTGCTAAAAAGGACTTTATGCCTGAAGTGGTAAATGCTGCTCTGACAAAGATTAGTCAGACTTTGAAGGTTGAAGTGGGGTTCGGGAGCTCTGTCTGAAGCTCCTTTTTCCATCTGAAAAAGGGACCTTCACGGGCAAATTTTAATAGTTGACATGTGGTTTTCCCCCCTCTGTTCCAGCCTTGCAAACAACGAACCAACCAGTGACAACAGAGTGAAGGAAGACAAGAAAAGCATGTAAACCAGCTTGCAATCACTTTCATTCAGTGCTCAGCTGCTCCTCAGGGGTGGGAGCTTTCTTCTGGTTTATTGTTATTTTATTTCCTTCGCATATTTTTTGTTTTCTACCAGCTAAATACTCTGGTTTTCCACAGAGAGCAGATTGAAAGTAGGATATGTGATACGGGAGCCTCTGCAAACCTGTGTATGTTAACAACTGAGAGCCAGATTTTCAGAAGTGCTCTGTATTCAGCAAGCTGAGTTTTCTCCCCTACTCACCCAGCTGCCACACAAAAATAACTAAACCAGTCTGGTGTAGTTTCTCTTTGCGTAAAAGGAACATGAGAAGGAACCAGTAACAGGCGGAGTAAAATTGCCAAATTATTTAGAAATCTTTTCTGGCTCTGATCTCTTTGCAGGTTGAATATTTCTAGACACGCAGCCAATGCTGCTCTGCTGCTGGCCAAGAACATGTCAGATTTCACTAGCTAAGCAGTGCGGGGTATGGTCAGGACTTGGTTGGGAGACCTCCAAGGAAAACTCAGGTGCTGTAGGATGTGGTAATTACTAATTCAGTAAATAGACTTCTCAGAGCCAGTGCAGCATCTGTGTCCGATCTAGGAGGATGTTGGAACACTGCTAGCAAAAAGCACCAGGTAAAGGTTGGCAGGATATGTTATGACCCCATAAAACATTTTGGAATTATTAAGAGATATATTTGTGTATCATAATGGCATAAAGACCTTTTAAAACCTGTTACCTGCTCTCACTCCCCCCAAAAAATTCCTTTGTAATCTGAGGTTGCGTAGGCTAATGGACTCTCCTTGCCTTTGAGAGAGCCAAGTTCAAATTGCCCCTCTGGCATTATTCCTTGTCCAAATACATGTTCTTTCTGTCTGCCAAAGTGCATGCCACTGTGGCACGAGTCTGTTTCTTTCTCACTTTGACCAGTGACTTTAATCTTGAGACAAGAATTAGCATATAGGGATGAAAAGATCATTTTATTAATGTTTTCAGCCACAGCTGGAGCTGCGGGGAATAAGTTTATTTCTGATGAAGAGAAAATCAAGGTTGATATTCCAACATGATTCTGGGACTTTGGGTTTCTTTTTTTGGACTTCTTTGGCTTGCAGTATGCAACACCTTAACTTTTTATAAGGTAATACCTTCTGTCCTACCTTTTAGTGTGAAGGGTCTTTCAGTAAAATATCTGACTTTTGTCTGGCTCAGGCCTCCCCAGCTCCTACAGAGAGCTGGTGAAGTAGATTAGACTTCTTGAGGGTGAAAGTTCCATCTGGTGAATAGTAAATAGTAAGCAGCATTTTTCTGTGCAGTGATAAAAAATATTTATCTCCTTACCTGGAGAAATTGTGATTGATGTGTCTGAACACCTGTTTAAACAGAGAGGACGTTAATAAGAGATACATGAAACATCTTTTAACTTTGGGATAACCAACTTTACACAGGTATTATGATGTATTAATGGTTTCAACAATGGGTTTTACTTGAATTAAACTGTGGGGAGGACACGACTTAGTGTTCATCTTGTTTAGCTAAATCAGGGTAAAACCTAGTCTTTGGGTAGATTTCTTTTTCCCCTGAGCCAGCTTATGCATTTGAAAAATGTACCTTCTTTTGCAATGAAGATAAAGTGATGATGTGTCCTGAAAAACACTGAGAGGTTAACATTTCTGCATCAATTTAATCTATTTGTGGCACTTTAGCCAAGCTGTAGTACTAATAGTATAACTGAAAACTAAATCCAAAGCCAGAAAAACACAGTTTCCTAATAGATAATATTTGCTTGAGGTACCCTTTGGAATCACTCCCTGAATTGAAGGGATAGGCTGAAGCAGCCCCTCTTCTGACCAGCCTTTAAGAGGTTTTCAGCTGCTTTGTGTCTGAAATCAGCAGAGCTTTCCTCATCATCAATGCATAAAATAAGTTAATTGATTATAGAAGTTTTAATCCTGAGCAAAACACTGGTCTGTATGGGGAGAAGGGGAAATAGTAAAGAAAAATGTAAATTATCCTCATGATTTCCAAAATAATATAGTATGCCTACAACCTATTAAGGCCAAATTAGATATGAATTACCTTTCTTGTTGCTCTGGTTTTATTTTTTACATTGAAGATGCTCAGGAAATTACGCAAATCGGAAATGGACAACTAGGATATGTGGAAATGAATTTTTGGCCATGACCATTTACCTGTTTCAGCCTTGAACTGTGTGCATCCAAGGTTGTTTGTTTTTATTTTAAACTCAAAATGCGTAAAGAACACAATTTCTGTGGGTACAAAGGTTCATGTTCAAAATAAAGAAAAGCAAGCTCTTCCTTGCTGAAATGTAGTTATTGCCAAGTAGGCTGAGAGAACATCTGGGTTTCTGCTGTATAAGATGGTCTTCAGTAGATTTTTGTTCTTTCCACAGTGGGTAGTTGCCTCTTAGAGCTGCATCAGAATGATACTCTATCTGTAACACTTTCAAACCATGGAATTGCTTTGGTGTTTTTCCAAACAGTTATCCTCTAGAGTTGCATAACCTTTGATTTACTTAAATTCTTAAATTCTGCTTTTCTTGCCTCTCTTCTGGAGTAACAAAGCCTCCCATGCACCTATTACCTGCACGGGCTTTGCTCTCGTTTTGAGGTTTATATTATGGTGCTTATTCTGTGCTAGTTTTTAAAGAAGAAAATAAATAGGAAAAGTGGTGCTTGTGGAGCTGAAAATCCAGGTTTATGATTTCAGAGTTTCCTCTACAAAACTTCACATGTGCCCTCAGAAAATAGCAAAATGTTATGTGTTTAATTTCTAAAATGGGCTTTTCTAAAGAGCTTTCAGTCTGATACAAAACATATAAACAGAAGATGGAAAGAGGCTTAAGCATTTGGGAAGAAACCTTCCAGGCTGAACTGCTGCACTCTGGCTGAAACAGCATGTTCTCTCCAGAGTACGTGAAAGAGCATGGAGGAGCTTGATCCATGTTCCCTTTGCAGCCCAGCACTGCTCTTTCAGATAGGCTGGGGGAGTGAACCACAGAAAAAGCTTTGCTAATTGCCTCCCCATCTGTGTATTTAGGCAAAGTGCCCATCCTCTACCTTTGTACAGTATCTGAGGAAGTCTGACAGAGGGATAGGGTGGGAATGAAGAACAGAGATGAGGCTCAAGAAGGAATGGGGGAGTACAAGTGTCAGAGGCTTTCTGAGAATCTGGTGAATTTGGGGGGACTGAATGACTGCATTCATTGCTTGCTGGGGGATGAGTGAACGAGAGGAGGATTTTTTTTGTGCTACTTCAAGTAATGTCAGTGCCCAACCCAAAGATGGGCTGAGCTACTATATATGAATGACTGATCTGATGCCACTCATGTCCATTTTCATGTTCATAAACCACTGATGATTGTAATGAAATTTTTTTGCTCAGGATTTTTAGACTTTCTGATTTTCCATCCAGTGTTTTCTTTTTTTTTTCCCCAAAAAATATTCTGTTTGGCTGTTTTTTCATTAGATGTGGTATAGCAATGGCTGCATAAGTTGCATGTTATTGTTTCTGCTCTGTAATAAGATGTTTGAAATGTATATTTTCCTTCCTGTCTTGAACTTTCCCTTCTCTTTTATATAGATATGTTAGTTTGGCTTCTGGGGACATTCTGTAGGTGTTGGAGGCTTTGTGCTTTGCATGGCTGACATAAAGAAGAAAAAGTATTATGAATGCTAGTGGAATATTTTTGTTAAGTAGCTGAAATGAAGTTATATTCATAGATAAAAGCCGCTTTTGTTTCTTCCAAGGCCTATTCTTGGAGATCCCTAGCACTAAGATCTAAGTATTTCAGTAGTGGAACTGATTTGCACAAGGAAGTTTAGAAATCATTTATATGTTTTATATATTCTACCAGTGAAATGGGCAAAGAGCCTTGGTCGCTAAAGCCCTCTGTAGTATTTCAGAATGTTATGCCTCCAAGGTGTGTTTCTGCAGTCTTCCTCTAGCCCTCTGTGTAGGAATAAAATAAAGCCCTAATAGTATAGGTTGCCTTCTTGGCTCAGTTCTTTAGGTGTTTTGACTGGGCTTTCGAATCCCATAGTCACTTTATTGAAGCACAGCAGGATCCTTCTGGGATGGCCTCCAAGATGATCCTTTGAAAGATGAAATGTAGCCACTAATGAACCATTCCATTTCTTTCTCCTCCCCTCTCTGTCTCCTGCTTTGGGCAGGAAGCTAGTTGGCTTCATATTTGCACTGCTATAAAAAGTTGGAGATATACTGTCTCTTTTAATAGAAATAGATTAATAAATAAAAACATGTAATGGAAGGGACTTGACCTGTGAAAATCCTTCCTTCCTTCCCTTTTCCCTTGTCTCTGCTGGGACATGCCCATGTATCTTCAGGCTCTAAGAAAGGTTACCAAAACAGGGGAAGAAGGAGGGTGGGGGAAGTGTGTTGACTTTTTTTATTCCATTTTTTTTTTCCCCCTGCCTGACACCTGGACCTCCCCAGGGGGATTTCCCGTCAGCTGCAGCCTTTGAGGTTGACCTTAGTTGGTTGGTTGATTTTGTCTTGTTTTGAATCGGAACCGCACCATTTGGACATGCATTTCACATGTCCCAGGAGCTCTTTATCTCCACCCCTCCCTCCCTCCAATGTCTTGATGTCTATTAAAACAAATTTCTGTGGAGCCCAGTTGGGGAGACATATAAGGTGGGGATCCATAAGTCATCTTGTGTGAAGGGATGGGAATGCCAGGCATTCCTATCTGGGCTTCCATGTGAGCTTCAAGATGGTCCTAACCAAAGGCAAGAGAGACTCCAGACAGACGTCTCCATCTCTAGTTCAGTCTTGTTCTTGCATCTCTGTGCTCCCATCTCTGAGTGCGTGCTGCTGCCTCTGCTGGGAGTGCAACAACAAAGCTCTTAAGAATATCCAGGCAGCCAAAAATAACAGCAATAAAAATAAAGACATTATTAAAGCCAGATACGACTGATCTGAAGTCACAGCGAGTGTAACATGACTCAGTCAAATCCCCAGGACAGTTGGAGACAGAAAGGGAAGGAGAGAGGAAAATCTCTATCTGTTTAAAGTTCTGGGCCCCAAACTCCTTACAAGTCGGCTTTGATAATTCATCAGACGACCACAAAAAAGAATGCCTCCCCCGCTCCAGATGCAACCGTGTCTAGTCCCAGCCTCTTTTTCCACAGCCTGTGAATCTCACCACATCAAGGGGGAGAGAAAATACATTTAAAAGTTCTCCTTATTTAGGTTGGGTAGGTTTGAAATATCCTCCAAAGGCAAATGTCTGTGTATGGCTGAAGGCGTGCGTGTGTGAGTATGTACACGTGTAGAGTTCTACTTGGGAAAGGGGGAAAAACTCTGGAAAAAGCAGCATTTACTATTCACACCCAATGCAATCAGAGAAAGAGGTAGCTGTCAGCTTCTTTACTGTGGCACTGCTAGGGTTTTTCTCTAGTTCACTTAAAAGTCTATAGCAAAGACCAGAGTATGGCTCTGTAGTGGCCCTGCCTGCTTATACTCTGGGACAGGCAACTGTACCCTCACCCCATCAGTTGCATCGGATGCAATGGGGGAATAACACAGAGCACAGGCAGTGCTTCTCAAAAAAGTAAACTCTGAGCTATGTTCATTTGGCTGTTGGTAGGACACTTGGTGGAAAAGCAGATTGACGTACCAGGGTGCAACAGGAATGGAAGAGAAACATAGGATCGAGCACTACTCGCTGTTCTTCTCTGCTGTCAAGATGAGAGATTAATTTTTCAGGCCTATTATTGTATTGGAGGTCTCAAGCGGGTGCCGTGAAAGAGGTACTCCCTCACGTCATCTGGGCAGAGTGGCTTTGGCTAATGGGCTCTCAGTAAATGGCAGAAAAGGGGCCAACCAAGAAAACTTGGATGTATTTTCAGTATCACACAGTGTGTGTGTTTTGTTCTCAGATTTTAGCTGGGGCCAACTCTGATATAAACAGATGGACTTCAAAGTAGTTGGTCTGAATAAGAGCTTACATGATATTTTAATGATTCAAGTCTTTTGGGACTGTAAAGCTAGACTGAAAATCTCAGAAGGTATTTATTTTTGCTTTTTGGGCCAGGCAGAGACAGAAGAAATAGATCTGGTTCAGTTTTTTTGGTTGATATTTTGTTTGTTTTTCAGCACCCTATGACTCTCAGATGCTTTTGCACTTCTTCTAAGGGAAAATAACCTGCTTTTGAAAATGAAATTGTTACCTAATTTTTTTTTAGTTTTTGATAGTTTTTTCAAAATGTGAAGCTTTTTGGTCTTTCAGGGCTTGATACCCCTTACTTTTTTCTGTACCTGTCATTCAATACAAAGGAATCGTGTTTTGCTGCTGGTTTTTATTCTTGGCAGGTTTTTGTTACCATCTTTTTGAATTTAATTTTATCAGTTTTGAAAAGAAAGATCTTTAGAAAAGGTCATGTGGCAAAAATGAAATGTAAAGAAAAGAATGTGTAAATTCAGAGGAAAATTTCGGTGTCTGAAGTGTTTTAAATGGGGAAGGTTTTCTTTCTCTTTTCCCCTACCAGCTCTTTGTTTCTACGAAATGTCTTGTTGTGTGTTTTTTTAGGAAAGGTTAATGAGAATTTCCATGGGCCAGTTATGAGTGCAAGAAGTTAACTTGTGGTAACCCTGCAGCTCTGCTCCTGCTCCTGGCAGGAATCGGGCAATGCCAAAAGTGGATGAGACATGGAGATTTCATTGCTCTTTTTTAATCCTCAAAAGCCTTGAATAATCTTTTGAGGGATGAGTGGATCTGGTACTGAATATTTAGACTTCAATTTTGGGTACTTCATATCTTAGTTCTCTGGCTTTGCAGAAAACATGTTCCTAATGTGCAAATCCCAGGGGGTTTCAGTGCCAGCACAGATGGGCCAGTTGAACATTGTCCTGGGTTTTCAAGAGTAAGCCACAAAGCCAGTATTTGGAATCCTTGCTCTGATAAACAACAAATTATGTGATTTGCCCAAGCTCTGTCCTCGAGACATAAATTGGGGCATAGTCTGAAGGATTTCCTCTGTTTGCGAATGTAACCCAGCAAGACTTTGACTTCAAGATGTGCTACAATTTGAGCACTTTATTTGCTAGTGCTTGTTACACGAGTTCCAGACAGGCAATATGTTACTTGACTAATACCACAGACAGTATAACCACAGTATTTCAAAATGTATTTGATGTCCCTAACAGCCTTGTAAGCTCTGTACTGTATGGCCAGGCTATATACAGAAGTTTTAATTTAGTAGGGCTACTACTTGCAGTTGTGTCAATATTACTTTAGAAAGTGTTTGGGTGGAGGCAGGGGCAGATGAGAGAGCAATTTTG
Organism: Aegotheles bennettii; assembly: GCA_013398125.1. Classification (NCBI taxonomy): domain Eukaryota; kingdom Metazoa; phylum Chordata; class Aves; order Caprimulgiformes; family Aegothelidae; genus Aegotheles; species Aegotheles bennettii. Next base: position 887,855 of record VZRW01008838.1, on the reverse strand, counting down.
GACCAGATTCCTGGGAGCCAGTATGTCAATATATAAAGTCAAATCTTATATCAAGGATTATATACAAAATGGAAAATGAATGGTCTGAAGACTTTTTTTGTGAAGCAGCTAGCATAAAGTCCCTCCCCATCTAGTTTCTTGTTGTCCTCATTGCTGTCAAATCTGAACAATTTCTGACAACTGCCATGACTTATGTCTGTCACACACATTTTCTATTTCCCTGGTGAAACAATGTTTTATTTATTTTCAAGTGTATGCACTGCTGGTACCTATATTAGAGAAAGTTAGGTTGTGTTAGTCTGCTTTTAATGTGGATGACAGGAAGACTGCGACAGTCCATAACTGTGACATTTATTCCCTGAATGCTGGGAAAGTTGAGTCCTGCACAAAACAAGATGCATCCTCTGACTTGAGAGAGCAGTAGTCACCAGCAACTATCCCTATTTTCAAGGTAATTTGGATTCAGATGGTTATGTTTAAAAGATGAGTGTTCTTAAATGCTTTCAGGGTCCACTTGTAACTAGGGCTTTTTTTTTTTTCCTGTTAGAGCTAGGATTTTCACAGGGAGTTATATGCCCAATTTCTATATTATGTAGGCAGACATCAATGTGCAACTGCCTTGCATTACTCTGACCACTCCTACCTATCTGTTAATTACTGCTGAAAAAATGTGTTGATTAAAACACTTAAAGTATTTACAAAATGTGTTAACTGGTTCCAATGCAGCTAAGCCCAGTGGGCTATTGAAATATTGCAGACTTGGAATTTACAGAGGGTCAGTTAGGTACATGCTTGTGTCTTCAGTTGGGATAAATTGATACGCAGTCCCAGATGAACCCAGAACTTGGGATTCATTTCCATGAGTTGTCTCACTTTTATAAGACTGTTTATAGCTCTAGACTTAACATTGAACTGAACTTTCTAATTTCTAAAATATGTTAATGAATCTGATAATAATGAATGTCTAGCCCATGTGCTCTGTAATTTAAATACCTCTTTGGAACTGTATCCAAACACAGACCCATACTTCTGACCTTGGAGCTACTTTTTGTGCTGAGATGATTCCTTTTCCAAAGGTCATTATCAGCCGTGATAATGTTGGGTACAACTAGCTGCTGTGACTAGACATGAATGTTCACAGAATGAGTGAAGGATGTGTTTCAGTGGCTTTCTCGGACACCTGAATTACTCTGAGAGATGTTTGTCCTTCTGTATTCTTTTCATAAGCAAAATTCTGGCTGTGTCCTCTCTATTCCTTGAATGGCAATAGAGACTAGTGGTGAAGCTTCATTTTTGGTTTGGTCCTGGTGCATCCAGGGCATTTTCAGAGAACTGAATTTGAGTGTGAGCCCTTAACTAAGCAAGAGACAGATATGAGGGCAAAGAGGTGGTGTTTGACTGAACCTACCAAAGTTTAAGATTTAATTGGAAGGATATTGCTGGATTGTTGCAACATATTGCTTTTCCATATTTCCATATGTGATCCTAGCTTGGGGTCATTTGAGAGCAGTCCAAGTGATGACTTCAGCAAGTATCTTAAATAAATTAGGATCAGGCAGTGATGGAAGAATTCTGGTTGTGGTTGGTCTGTCTTTTGGAAACTAGAGCAGATTAGCAGAAACCAACAACAAATTTAGTATAATGAATCTATTGGGAAAGGACAAAAACTTCCACATTGCAGCATCTCCTACCTCAAAGTCAAGGATGTGAAATATCTCAGTTGGCTACCACATCATGAAGGACGATTTATTGCATCTGTTTAAAACCAATTCTGTATTCTCTGGGGGCTCTGTCCTTCACTAGCAGAGTTTCGGACTCAATGATCTAATAGATCTTTTTCCATCTAACTTTTGTGGCTTGCCATATGTAGAGATAAACATCTTTCTTTCCGATCAGTGTTGACGGACAGACTTTCAGGCATGGAAACATTATTGTGTGTGTGGGATAGGGGGAGGGGAGGTAAGGCCATTTGCTGAGTGTTATTGTCTCCAGGGCATAGGATTATTGGAAAATGATAAATAGCTGGGCAGGCAAAGGAAATATGAAAACCCTGTTGCGGAACAGAGCTGCCCAAGATTTCTGTTCATATTGCAGTGACCAAAAGAAATTTACATTGGAAAAACCCTCTTGCCTTCGGGGCTGAATGTTATGAACCTTCAAAGTGATTCTTGAGAAGAAAAGGGGTTGGGAATGAAAGGAGTGGGAGGGACTGCCATGCTGTTTCTACAGAGCAGGGGTCACTGCAGAATAACATTCATCATCTTGTTGGTGCCGTTCTGAGAATGGGAACAAGGTGGGAGAGATAAAAGCAAGGTTGAACTGCAATCTGGTATTTGCTGCTTGTTTTCCAGTCCCATAGGAGCTGCAAATGGATTAAGTCCAAACTTTTTTCTTCTGGATTTCATTCAAGGGTTGTTCAGCTGGCCTGTGGACTATGGGTGCCTTTACTGTAATAACTTGTTTTTCCCTCAACTTCCTTGGACTTCAGTGTTCCGTTCAAATGTATTAGTCACAGAGGTTTGTATAATGGATAAATCTTCTGCCAGTGCAAAACATCACAGATCTATGAGAGCTTATAGCACTTGAAGATTGGGTCTAAGAACTAAAATTTGTGTGTCATGATGCCATAATTTGTGCATAAAGAAAGTCAGGACAGAGATCAGTCCATCCTTGACATGTAATTACTTCCACTTGGGGTTTTTTCCCATTCTAAAAATGTTACTAGATCTGTTCTTGTTATTTCAATTCCTCCATCCACTTCAACTCACCAGCCCATAACCAAAGCCCCTGAAAATCAGCAAAACACCTATGACTGGCTGAAATGTTAATGAGAGTAAACTGAAACAGTTTGTTTCTTTTAAAATGAATGAATTGGACAAACTGACCATAGTAGATGATTCTCTATGTTCCTTATATCATGGGGCAAAAGATTTACATAATGGGTGTTTTGTATGCCAAATGAACATCAGAGGAACTTGAAAAATATGGTATTTTTCAATAACATTTGATTTAAAATAAAAAAATAACTTTTTTGATGGTCAGGCTTACTTTGCCATTGGAAAACAGGAAGCTGCACCTTTGATTCAGTTGCTGGACAAAGTTAATTGAATTCAAACCAGGGGCCTAATTTTCAGAGTAACTGAGTACCCTTTCATGGCATGTTATATTTCCAAATGGGTGAAAAAAAAAGTACCACATTTCAACATCTTTTCTACCTGCACTTTATTTAAAGCTGCCAGGAATTGCATTGTATTTTGAATAGGGGATGATGGAAGCAATGCATCAGGCCCAGCAGCGTAGGTTCAGCTGCTGTATTTGTGTGCTATGTTTGCTTTTTAATGTATATTTAGACACACTAGCCATCTGAGGCATTGATTCAACATTCCTGTGGCTCTTTGGCTGGGCTGGCAGGCCATTGCTGCTTTGCTGCATTCACCAGCTTTTTGTTCCTGGCAAAACCCTCATTTAAATTACCTCATTTGGCAGATGTGTCAAGGGGAGATGAGCACGCTCTTGTTGTATCTTCTAATCCCTGTTTAGCTGTTAGATGTTACTTTCCACCCAAGTGACGGGATATTTTTGGTATTACAGGCTGAACAACAGCTGTAATAGGTGGAGATTTTCATTTGAGAAGGGTTCAGCTCTTCACTTTCAGGCTTATTTGTGAGTTCCCATTGGAATGATGGAGGGATGGCTTAGCACTTGAGGTAGAGGCTCAGAGGCTGCACTTGGTTGTGGTGGGTGATCTCAAGAGCTGGTTTGAACTTCAGTGTGCTCCTAAAGCCCTACCTGTTGCATTCCATTTTCTTTCTAGAGATCCAGCCTGGTTTCAGGCTGTCATAAAAATGCATTCAATGCCAGTGCTGTTTTATGAAAATCCCAGACCATGTTATCCACCCAGTGCTGGTTTTGTAGTGGCACCTCAAAGGCTGATGAGAGATAAATTTTGATGCACCAAGCACATCCCTCCACAGCCATCCCAGTACCTGGGGCTTTGTGTACATTAGAGTAAAGCACAGGCAAAATTTGTCTGTTGAAAGAGCTGTATAGGCTGTCCCAGAACTGACACACAGGGTAATCTACAGAGTCAAAGTGGGTAGCTGTGCAGTGAACTGGATTTGGAGCCTGGCAGACAGAGCAGTGTTTACCCACCCACTGCATCAACAGCACCCTTGTTCCAAAAGATGCTGAAGTAATCTAAAAGCTGTGGACAAGACATTGGTGTGTTTCTGAAATATTATTAGATACAATTCAAAATGGGAAAAAGAAGCCAGGCTGATAGCCATTGCTGTGTGTACTTGATAGCCAGGCTATTGTTCTAAAAACCCAGTGACATGCCATGGGATTTTTTTTTTCGAAGTTGATTTTTCATTCCCAACATGTGGCTTGCACTTGAATAGGAAAATGCTTTGCTCCGAGTAGTATCTGCTCGCCAGAGCCATAGGAGTTAGTGTTACTGGATCAAGCCGCGGGTTCACGCAGTCCAGTGTCTCATTGTAGCCAGTGGCCAGAACCAGATGCTGCTTCAGGAGGAAGTTTTTGTATTCTTGGAAAAGATGGTTATCAGATAACTCAGTGTTAAGGGAGACTTCTTTCTTTCCAGTGCAAGCCAGCTTATGCCTTGCAGCTCTACAGCCTAATGCTGGGATTTGGATATAATACAAAGCAGTTTTTCTGCAATCTGTAGGGAATCTGCTTGGATAGAGCCTTAAAGGAAGTTGGGGACCTGTGGATTTTGTACTGTGGCACAGAGGACTCTTCTCTTGGGACTTTTCGTTCTTTAATACTTCTCAACCAGTGTTTTCCATTTGACAACTGATCTTTGCACTGGCCACATATTTAAACCAAATAAACAAACAAAACCCACAGTTGCTTCTTTCCCTATAATTTCTGACCTGAGATGACACAAGCTTTGACTGGCTCAGGTTACGCTGCACACTGCTGCACACAATGCCACAGTTTTCCCGAAGATGCTGTTTAACTGCCAGCGACCTAAGCTCATTGAATCCTGCTTGCTGCGGGCTCTGGCAGGCTGGCATCCTGCGGGATGCATCATTCCGGCCGCCTGCCCGGCAGTGCAGCAGCAGAGGGTACCTCTGCACCACGGACCACAGTGTTGCATCCTGCTGCTAGAGGCTTAGCAGGACATGCCCTTTTCACTTTGCCATATTCTTTTACAATATCCCTCCCTGTAATTTTATATCTCCAGACAGTGTGCTTGAACGTGAAAGGTGTTTCTCACCTCTTACTAGCAAAAATCCCCAAGGTCTGATGAAAAGAGAAGGGCATGTAGAAAGGATAGAGGCTGGACCAGTCAGGTCACAGTCTAACTGTTGCCAACTCATCTGCTTCTGATGTTGCATAAACACATGCCTCACTTCACATATGACTAGAATAATTCACAGTGTTTTGCTTACCTTAATTTCCCCCCCTTGTCCATAATCCTTTAATACATTTACCCCCAGTTGAACTGTCTCTCAGCCCCTGAATCCCAGTCGTCCCAGGACATGGAGACACGCAAGTGTTTTCATATCGGATTCAAAACTCACTGACCGCAGAAACTTGGAAACTTCACCTCCTGGTTCTCTCTGCTTTTTTAGACTGTGCAGAAACTTTATCAATGTTTCAGTTACTAATAGATTGTTTTGCTTTTCTTAAATATTTAAGGCCTTGTATGACCCTATTAATAATTTACAAGAATTTTTGTATGTCTGTGTCTTAATTCCGCTGGCTTCTGTGAAGGCTGATGAGCTTTGATTGGTAAGGTTTACCTAATATATAACCAAACAGAGACAGTTACTCAATGTGGTTTACTCAGATACATAGTTTCTTTCTAGGCATATGATTCATCGTCTGTGAGAGAGACTGCAGCTGGAGAGCAGAAACTTTGCAGGAGTGGAGATGATGCACTCTCTTTCTTCTTGTAGTCTCTTTGATACCTCTCTTTATCTTCCAGCTTTTTCAAGGGCTTTCTGAAAAATAATAGCAGCAAGTTTGACAAGATTACAAAAGAAAAACTGTAAAAACTGTAGCAACTTCAGGAAAAAAAAATAAATATCAATTTGGCCAGAATTTGGCTTAAGAATCTTTTCTCAAGACATCTCACAGCCTGTATGTAAATTTGTATATAAGCATACATTTAATGATTATAAGCAGTGGCCAGCCTTCTAGTAGTTATAATGTAAAATATGCAGCAATAACTGATAAAGTACACATATGCATTTAATTCTGTGCCTTAAATTCTAGGAGAAAACCCTTTGCAACTCCTAATTTTCTAAGGGAAAATCAAGTGTTGGCTGTCCATTGATTTTGTTTAGATGTCCCCAGCCCTAAGAAGCCTGACTTTGGATACTGAAATGGAATCTTCTGTCATGCAACTAGATAGCAGCCTAGCAGCAGTTCTGAATTAAAATCCAAGTTCTGAGATCCAGTGATAATACAACATTGCATGTGGAAAAAGAACCCTTCTTAAGGAATTCAAGTGGGATTATTTTAAACAAATATGTGTGTGGGTGTGCATGCACAAAAACACATGCATATAGACACACATTGTAGAAAAAAATATTATGAGATCTTCAGCAATTTTTTTTTAAACTGGAAATGAGACGTGACTTAAATAGTAAGGATAATTAACTATAGGAGCAGTTTACCAAGGGAAGTGATAAATCCATCATCACTTGGATTCTAATTTAAGACTGGGTCTTTTGAGAAAGCTCGAGCCTCAAGGTACTGTGTGAAATCATATTTACTTATGTAGAAGGGAAGCACAACCTTCCTCCTCTGGAGGTGGGATTCTGTAACCTATTTTATGTGGGTGGTTGCAGTTGATGTTCATAGTGCTCCTTTGGTTTTGCAACTTATTTCTTCCCCACCTCCAATTTTAAAGTGCTTTCTTTGTCAGTAAAATGAAAAAAAAAAGGAAATAGTCTGTGAAGACTGATTTATGTGTACGTACTGCACTAGGCACCTGCATGTTTTTGCTTTTGGACTCACCACTCCAATCAGTTTTGCATACTGATGTTAGCATTGACTGATACTTGATGTCTCAGAGGAAAGGAAAAGCCTGGTGTAGAGGGAATTATTTCAGGGTGGTTACCTGTAACAGTAAATATGGATGTAAAGGTTCCCTCCAGAGAGTGGTGTAAGTCACCAGTCAGTGTATGGTGAAATCCAGTCAGCTTTAGCTTCTCTAGATGTACAGCTCTCTCATTACTGGTCACAGAATTAGCTCGCTTTTCTGGCAGGGCAGCCACAATATTTGTATTTGTAGCCATGAATGCAAGAGCTTGGCTACACATGGTGTGAAGACAGTGTTTTTCTTGTGTTTTATTGCCTTACCTTCTGGTCTGGGCCATTTTGCTCTATTTCTGATATCATCTTATGAGCTTTAATGTTCTCCACAATTTTTTCTCTCTCAGTTGAAGTAAATGTGAGCTTTGATGTTCCCTGTTAAATTTCAACCATTCTTGCAAAAATCCATTGCTACTTCTGACCTTTCATATCAGGCTGCAAAACTGAATACCTGTTAAATCTATTTGGTACCACTGGAGTGATGGTGAGGGAACATTTTAAAGAGATGTTTGAGATTCCTTAGGCAAGGTTGGAAGCAGAAATGAATTCTGTGTTTGTGGTTTTGGCAAAAATGCTTAAGCCTGGTGGCATCTGAGTACCTCCTTCTGTGAGCCCGAATTTGGTGATCTTTGGTGAAATGCACCTTGGGACTGTTGTTTGTGCTGAGGAGAGCCCAGGATGTTGCCCTTCCTTGGTCCAGAGTGGATGGAAAGGTGCTTCATCTGCCTCTCTAATCTCCCTTTTCTTTGACCCTACCCTACTGCAGGCTCAGGGTCTTACATGGTAGTTTCAAAGGATGGGTCAGGAATATGAGTCATATACAAGGTAGGATTATATTTACTTTCTGGATTTCTCAGAAAGTGCTCTTTCACCCTTGTGGAAGATCTAAAGATGGTCTTTGCCATCTTCTTGCTGATGATTCTTCCCTCGTTGCCTCATTGTTTTGATAAGAATAGAGTTTAGCTTTGTTTCTTACACCCCTTTTAAGGTGAAATAATGTTAATAAGTAATTGTGCCAAGTAAAGCTTTCTGGAATGTTTTTACTGACAAACGCTATTGTATCACAACTGAATCACTTTAAAGAAATCTGTTTCTGCAAATCTCTAGTTTTGTGAGTTGATGATTTTATGACAAAGCATTCGTTTTGCCTCTAGAAATACAAAACAGAAGACTTACTGCAGTCAAACTCAGCCTGAAAGATTAACAACTTTGAATTTTTTTCGGTGACGCACATACATATATAAGGAAGAAGAGAAATTATCTCACCTGGAAAGTGGTAGCCAGCATTTGCTGTGTTACCACTCTTTAGAACAGCTAATTATAATCATGTATGTTTGGTCTGTGGAGAAAGTGTGTGTTTGTATCAAAGCAAAGTTCTCTGTTTACAAAGAAAATAATTTTAGCACTGGATTTTTCAGCCCTTGAAGAAGCACCAAAAATACATTTGTGTATATAGTGACCTGTGTGTTCACTTTCATATTCACCAACAGTTTCTGAGTAATTTAATAGTTTTGCATAAGAAGAGATGAGCTCTCAGAAGGGACTAATGATGCTTCAGAATAATTAAAATTAATGGATGTTTAAGAATTTTAACAAAGCTAATAACATACATGTCCTGATTTTTTTCTTCTCGGGAGTCTGGATGGGTGCTTGAAAGAGTACAAGAGATAACAGTAAATAGTTATAAATAGAATCCTCTTATAGAGGAAAAAGTAACAAAAGTGTTTTGGAAACATGACGGTTTCTCTCTTTAAAAATATTATTGTTTCCAAACATGGATGACAACTTTCCTTAAGCCTTGCTGGGCTATAAGAGCAACTCCAGGAGGCCTGGGAACTTTAATTATAGCTACAGTTCTTCGGGTTTCTGCTGGCACAGAACTGGCATATTTCATTGAAACACTAAGGTTTTAACAAATCAGTTTTTTTTTAAAAAAAAATAAAACAAAACAGCAAAAAATTTCCCACATTTTATCAGGAAATTCCTCTCCAGCTCTGCCTGAGAGTGTGTAGCACATTGTTAACCTACCTTCAGTGATATGAAATAACTTCTTCTGTCCAATTCCTTGTTTCAGGAGGAGACAAATTATCTACAAATATTTTTCTTCTAACTGGTCCTCTTTAGGAGAGAATAGAGGAAAATTACTCTCATGTATCATAGGCATAAAGAGCTTTCCAGTTCATATCAACATGGAAGAATAGTGATATGGCTTATCCTTCTGGCCTGAGATCTTCAGAAATGTTGCATGCTTACGCACCTCAGTCTTTGGTTACTCACACTAATCCTTTAAAGTAATGTGATTTCCAGAGAGCAGGAGCGTGTCATTTCTGAGACAGTGTTCCTTCAAGATGTCTCAAGTTAGGCTCCCCGAATGACTTAGTCTTGAAAAAGAGAGCCCTGTTTATTTGACAGTGACATGTCTCTGTATCATGTTTTACTTGAGGGAAAAGCATTTACTTTGTATGAAGTTAGAGGATGTTTTCAGCTTGGGAAAAGGCAAGCATGTGGAATAATTCTGCTGGCTTCAGTATTTCATATTTATATTGAGAAACTTTAGTCTTTTTTTGCAGTTTTCTTTTATTTCTTTTACTTTTTCTCTTACTTTTTGTCTTCCAAGAAGGATGAATTAATAAAAACTTGGTATGTGGGATTGTATTGCCTCTCTTAAAAGCCAACAGGACAAATGTTGATGTCTTTGAGTCAACCTTTTTCCTGGGTTCAGCTTCCCTTCCAGTACCTTGACATTTCTGCTTAATACAACTTGGTTCCTACGCTTGGATTGCTCCTCTGTTTGGGCTGAGAGGATGCTTTAAGCCTGATCATTTACTGCAAGTCTATAATTAAGGTCTTGTATATATTCAAATAGATCACAGGCAACAGGGGCTAGAGATGTCATCCGTCATAATTTCCATAACCTAAACATATTTGGGTTCTTTTGGTTATACCATATATTCTTTTTCTTATTATCTTGTGACTTGGCAGAAACATCCTTTTAAAAGTAGGCCACCATGTCCTCTCCTAAGTTCATTATAAGTGGGCTGCTAGGAAAGCCCCAGACTGCCAAGGCCTCTATTTTTGGTTTCCTTTTGCAACACGAGGACAAAGTTTCCTTCAGATACAGCTCTAGCCAGGGAACTCATCTGATGGGCTACAGCATATAATTTTAGTTAAAAAGAGAGGAAAAAAAGATCAACTGTAATCTATGGTGCTTCTTCACTAGATGTATCTCTGAAGGTCTGTGTAACGGAGCAGGCGCCAGGAGCGACTGCTCTGCAGTTAAGGTTGCAAAATTTCTTCCATTACAACACTGTTTTCAGGGCTTAGGGCCTTTGGAAAAAACTACCCATTGGACTGAAATTTTTGTTTCTTGGTGACTCTCAAAAACTGCGGTCTCCTCAAAATATTGAGCAAAGTTGACCCAGCAATTTCTTTTGCGTTATGTGAGAGTAAAGAAAAAACACTCTGAAAACTCAAACTGGGTAATGAAGGAAACACACAACACAATGTTTCCCAAGTGACAAGAAAAAATTAATTTCTAACAAAATATTTCAAACCTGGACTCTGAAATTCTGCACAACTCGAGTTCACACCGAGCACGGCACCTTCTGCATGTGAAAAAAAGGCTGGTATTTTTTCTTAATTTCTTTTAAGAAATGAATATATTGATGATACTCGAGATGGGATCTGTATTGAAGTTATGCCCCATTTATGCCCTTAATGATATCTCATTTTACAGTTTGTGCTACTTAGGGGATTACGTCTTCCAAGCTGATGCAGGATGATATTTCAAAAGAAAGTCGCTAGTCACAGACCTGAATTTCCCTGTTAACTTTGCTACATTTCGCATTATGTTCTAGGTATGAAGCGTTACTTTTGAAGAGGAAAAGGCATTTCTTTTATGAACATGGTTATCAAAATAGAAGCAGATGTGCTTTTACACTGTCAATCCAGTTTTGTCAGATGTTATCTCCAAGTTCACAATTGCATCAGCAAAGTGTGAATTTTATGGCCTGCAACAATGTAAAGGCTGTAAGAGTAAGGACAGGAGTCTTCCAGAGCTGCTTCTGCTCCATAAAGACTAAATAAGCATTAAAAAATCCATAGTGGTGCAAATCCTGAAGAAGCTGCTAGTAGCAAATAGACATAAACAGGTGAATGGCAAAAATGAACCATGTATTTTCTAAGTCCAAATGCCAAACCTTGGGTTGTTACAGTAGGGTTTCATGAACACTAGTGCATCAGTACATGCAGCTTAGGCGAACCGTTGCAAAATTTAAGGAGTCAAGCTTGTTTCTCTAAGTTTCTGGAGCAAGTGGCATTGGTGTTCTCTCTGCCAGGTGTAATTAATTTGTATGCAATTTCTTAATATCGTCTTAAAAATAGGTTTATTTCTGCAGTCAGGATAGAAGAAAAGTAGTTAACTAAATATTACCTAATATATATTATTTTAATATATATTTCAGTATAATTTTGGAAGCCCTGGTGTAGTGTAACATTCATGTGGTTATGAATGGCACAATCTATAGCAGACCAGCACCTTCTAGAGGGGCAGCTGGAGGCCTGGGCTTTAATGGCACATAAAATTCACTCTGGAAATTTAGAGAGAACCAGACCATGAACAACAGGAGCCCCAAACTTTTCTCAGTATCGGGGACCCCAGAAGACTGTCCAAGCCCAACTTTTTGTTCAGGTTTGCTGCCTCTCTGCTGTAACTGAGTGCAAATTAATCATTTGACAAGGCTGAATTAAAAACACGTCTTGCTCTGGCAAAGAGGTTAAGTTTGAGAGTGAGATTTTGGAAACATGTTTATGAAAGAAAAAAAACAAACATAAAAGTCTGTGAAGAGCAGAATGAAAATATGTGCTGTTAGCTCTGATCCCTGTTGGTGCCTTGAGAATTCCTGGGATGTTCTCTGAGTTGTTTCAGCAGAGGAGCAGTTAAAGACCCGTGCATTGGATGAGCAGATACTGAGCACTTACTCTGACGTGATCTTCTCTCGTGCTATTTAGACTCATGGCTGCAGTGGGTGCAAATTGGTCTTCAAAATAGTGTGTTGGCTCTCCTTTTCCCCCCTCTTTTCCTAAATATTTTTGGTGGAACTTAGGGCTAAGCAGAACTGTTAATACACCAGCTGGTTGCATAAATGCAATGCAGCCACGGTTAGGTGTGCCTGAAGCTGCGATGCACATTGACTTCGTACCCTGATCCCTCACATTAGGCTCTCTCTGCTATCTGGAAGGTTGCTGAAGGTCTCTGCTTTCCCAGGCAGTCTGGCTTATGTTGAGGCTTTTTCATGTCTTTGTTTACAATTCAGATGTTCTTATACCAGCAAAAGGTATTATTATATAGCATCTTTGTTAACGTTCAAAATTGAGGTAATAGCTGGGTTTCCATAAAGACCACACATGATGCAGTACTATGAAAGCCTGATTTGGCTCCGGAATGATACTGGTTTCCTCACTGTGTCAATGTAGCAACTGGAGTCCCAAATGTGGCAGCTTCTACTGCCTGTGCTGGTGTGAACAGTTCTCGCCTGATCACAAGACATGAGTCTTTTCCTAGTTCTGGATATTTTTACCAATTTGATTCTTGTTAGTGTCCTGATTGGTACATGATGAAGCAGAAAAGCTCATTGTGTTATTGATTTGCTCATTTTTTAGTGCATTTCTTCAGCAATTCTGAAACAGTAGTGATTCACTGGCATCTTACTGTGTTGCCATCGCTGTTTTCATTTGCACAATTGAGTGTATTTATTTAGTTAACTACAGGACACTTGAAATTGTATGTTAGACTTACACTTGGTGATTCCACTATAAAATCTGAATGCCACGTGTAACTGTCTGTGTTGTTCAGAATTCACCAAGAAAACTACTGATATATGTGATTTTTTTTTATTGTGCTCCTTAATTACTTAAAATGTTCTCAAGCCAAGAAGAGAACGGGAATGCTTCTGGAAAAGTGGAATGTCTAGCTGAAATTGCATGACTGTTTTGGGCCCTTGGTCACAACATTATTATTGTTATATTAACAGTTATATTAATAGTTATATTAATAGTAATTTAATAGTATATTAATAGTATATTATAATAGTAAATTAATAGTATATTAATAGTAATTTACTGTCTGCTAATCTGTCCTTACTCTGGCATCTATTGTTGCCTAGTGTTTAATAATTCTCTTGTGTTTGCACTGAACTGTTTGTGTTTTTAGGCCTGTATTTACAAACTATAAGGAAGGCAGAACAATACAAAGGGAACACAGAAGGAATCAACATGGATAGCAACCAAGAAAAGTGAACTGATCTTGGGTAAACCCAGCTTTTGGAGAGAAGCAGTCTGAAACTCACAGGTGTTCATGAGTAGGAGTAAACTGGGAAAAATTAATGCAGAAAGTTAGCAGTGATAAAGAAAAAATAGATATATGTTCTGAAGGGAAATGGTGTTTTGTAATGTGTATCCTTAAAGGCATCAGTGGGATGTGGGGTTTTAGCAGTTATGAACAGAGTGGGAATGGAAGTCACCTGTTTGGTTATTTTAAAGGAAGTGGGTTTGTCTTCTTCTGTCTTTGCGTGGGGTAGGGAGAACTTAATGGTCTTCAACTTGTCTGGGGAATCAGTCTCGTGTAGCACCCTAGGATGTTGTACATATATTGTAGTCTTGTAACTCACACGAGCTACACATGCTCATACTCTGTGGCTCGTCTATAAGGTGTGTAAATTTGCTTACAGTTGCCTGCTAAAATAGTAAACTCTTTTGCTTCTGTATGAGAGAGAGAAAGCTCTCAGGTGCAGAACTCAGTCCCTAACAGCAATCCACAGACAGTTATTGCAGAATTCAAACAGTGGGGACCTGGGTGTGACACAGAATAAAGATTATCTTTTTGTAACATAATGAATAAACAGTGTTGGGGGCTAATTAGAATCACACTGTGTTCATTCTGAGTGAGGATATGTGTTAGGAAATGGCCTTTAACTGATTTACAAGTATAGAGTGTGTGGGGGCAGAGAGGGTGATCCCGTTCTTTTTCCCTGTGCACGTTTCTCCTCCCTGTGTCTCGCTGTTCCATCGGGATGCACAGAGGAGCTGGCCATGAGACTGGGCTCCCTCTGCACGTCGGGGACGTTCCGTGGTGAGCCCAGATGCCTCTGGGGTTACTCAGCCCGGGTTGTCCCAGGCTGGACGGCGGCACCGTTTTCTGCTGGAGAAGGGGTGGTGGGGAAGGAGATGGGTGTTCGGGGCAGCTGAAAGGAGATCATTGACAAGTGGCTGACCAGCAATTTGCTCAAAATGATTGGCTTCTTAAATCTTCGGCAAACAACAGGGCAGGGATTTTTACAAGTTCTGGCACTGCTGGTGGCTATATAAATTAATACAGGTTATAAGCAGAGCCAAGTTGCTTGTAAGAGAAGCGGGAGCCAACCCACAGAAGAGCTGCTTTTGAATTTTGGACACCGAACAAAGTTTTAATCTCCAGCAAGGCCCGTATTTTTTCTTTTCCCAGCCCTCCTCTAAACACCTTCCTTTATTTATTTATTTTTGCTTTTCATTTGCTTCTGTCTCCCTTTAGATTCTTAGATCTCTAATAGCTCAAATATGACTGGGCTTCGGTTCAGACTCCTGGCATGCGATGCCAGCCTTTGCTGGCCTTGATCTGACTGGAACAGGCTGTGGCTGCTTTTCTGAACAGCCAATAGTGAGGATTTTTCCAAATCAGAGGATGATGTATCCTGATACAACAGCTGCACATAAGAAGCCAGTTTGGGCTTAAAAAACGACGGCAAAAAAAAAAATAGTGCTTTTTTTCTCCAAGAAATATCCTGGAAAACTATTCTGTATGAATAAGTATGTTATTAAAGTAGGTTTCAGTAACAAATACAAATAAATGGAGAAATTGAGTTGTGATTGACACCGATTCCTAAGCCTGTTTGCTGAAAAAACATAATAAAAAATCCTTGCATTTCGGCAGTGTTTTCACTGGAGGTGTGTTGCATGTGATGTACAGTGTGGCAGTCCTAGAGAGCTTACAGTCCAATCTGTATGAAAAACAAGAAAAATGAGATTGTGGGGAGGGAGATGCAGGGGTGGGGATGAAGAGCTATTGCCGTTTCGCTGCTTAAAAAACTGACATGCAAATAAGTAACTGGTATCATCCAGGAGGTCTGTAGCAAATTGAAAACGAATTCTGTTTCCCAGTGAAGTCCTTCAGCCACTAAACCATCATTCTTTTCTGTCCTGTTCCTTATATATCCCTCATTAGTGTAGTTCCAAGCGTCTTACTATAGTGCCTTGAGAGATATGACTAATGTGTCATGGGTTTATTAATTTCATCCTTTGTTAGGAAGGGCTTTGTATCTGGCTGCATTCTCTACTGTTTGGAGGCATTTTCTTTGTGTGATTTTAAATGTCTGTGCCACTCTGTGCTTAGATTTGAGAAAGAGGTGGAAAGGTGCTATGGATGTAGGACTGAAGGCAGTAGGGACTGTGGTGGTCCTTAATTCCTTTGCAGTCTGTTTTCAGAAATAACAGTAGCAAGGCTTGCGACTACAAGGGGTGGGTATACAGGGTAAGACAAGGAGTCACATGGCTCACTACGGAAATTGCAGATGTAAAATAGCATCCACAAAAATGTTGGCTATATATTAAAATAAGCTTTAATGGTTTAGTGGGTATGTATCACCTTAAAGCTGGTGTGCATTTTTCTGGTAAAAAATGGAACACTGTGGTGGCCCCCACTTCTATTTTAATTTGCCCTCATTGATGATGGTAAAAGTTCATCTTTTGCTTTGGTTTCCTCAAGTGATGCCTGGGGTTCCTTTCTGTTTACTTTCTACAGGTTTATTCAACAAAAAAGCACAAGCAACTTAGCTCCCCTCTGAATCAGATCCGAAGTCTCTCTCTTCTTAAAAGACAGCACTCTAGGTCATGCTAAACATTGAGCATGAACTCAGTTCCTGTTGCCTTCAGGTTACCATTCATAGCAGCAATGGGTCAGACTCAGAGGGGATCTGGACACTTAAATGTAGAGATGAGATATCCAGACCTGTTGTTACTGTGACTACAAAGGGGTGTAGGATGGTTGTGAAACTTAAAGCCAGTCTATAGGCTGTGAGTGTCTAGGATGATGTTTTTGCAGAGGGCACTGGGGCATGGCTGTTGGGTGCTTCCTTGTTGCAGGCTCCTACAGTCTGATACAGCCTGGGGCAGGCACTGCCTTGTGTGTTACCAGTGTGCTTGTGCTCTACCTTGTCCTATACAGGCACTGAGGTTGTGATGACCACCTGAAATTTCACATAGTGCTTAGTTCTGAATGCTTTTGCCCTAATTACAATGCCTTCTGGCACCACCAGCCCGGTGACTTACTACTTCACATGTCTTCCTTTGCACTTGCTTTCTCATCTCCCTATCTTCCCTCCTCCCCAGAAGAGGTGCAGGAAGATGCGAGGGTTCAGAGGAAAGGCAGAATGTGTTTGTGTTAACTATTGCGATGCAGCAGGGAGCCTGGCATGATTTAATGTTGGGAGGGGAGCCAGCTGGCCTGTTTAAAATACTGGTTTTGATGCAACAGGGAGATTATATTCTATTCAACAAATTTGCACTGCACAGTGAAACTTTATGAAGCTTGTGAAGGCAGCATGAATTCACAGAGTAAGTGCTGGATAGGGAGCAAGGAACTCCTTAGTTATGATCTCGCTCCTGTAAAAAAATTTACCAGAAGGCTTTGAATAAAAGATTTATCCTCTGTGTCACTCTACTCATGGACAAAGTGGAGACATTGTATTTTCTTTACCTCAAGTTTGTAGCTAAATAAATTTTATGTAATGTTTGTTCTGTGCTCTGAAGATGTGTTTTATAAACCAAAAATTTACTTTTTTTTGTTTAAAAACCCCACCCCTTAGTTATGAAAGATGATATGGAATTGTGTTAATAATGAATTAATAATTATAATAATATTTATTATTTGATAATAGCAAGTAAAATTTACTGGCAATTGAATATTTAAAAAAATAAATAAATCAGTAAGTTAAAATCAGAAGTTCCTAAGTCCCTTTTCATAAATAGTTCTTTCTGTAGAAACTCAGCATGGAGAGCTGATTTGAAACAGATCTATGGTGGAGCTGCAGTCCATCCGTGGAGACTTTTAAGTCCATATGGTGAGACTGCCTAAGGAGTCAAATACTTTGTGGAAAGATTATGCAATTAATCAAAAAAAAGTAGTAGTGTTTTCAGTTAATTTAAACTTATTTAGTATTTTTTTTAGGTAAAAAAACTGTCTCCACTTCAAAGAACAGGAAAATATCTTCATGATTTCCCCTTTGCTCATTTTTTGGTGGCTGTCACAATCTGTACATTTTTAACTATTTTGTCCAATAAAATCTGTTACTTCTTAGTGGCAAGTAAAATCTCATGGCTTAAAAATAACAACGTGCAGTATCTTTAATAAGGTTTTCCTTCATCAGATATGCAGCACCCAATAAAGAATCTGATCAATTCAGCTTTCCTTATCCTTACTAAATGGTGAGAAGTTAATTTATTTTTCTTGTAGGACTTTTAAAAATTATTATTCTGGGTGGCTGGATTAAAGTCTGTAATTCTGTAGTTATCCTGGTGTTACCACACTCTGAGTTTATTAAATATTCTATATTATCCAATCTATGTTTGAGGTTTATTCTAAGTGTAAAAGTTTTGTTGGCATAATTGATTAAGAAGATGGAAGGAGCTGGATGTCAAATCAACCTTTGGTACAAGTGCCCCTGCAGATGCAATTACACAGTTAAAGTCCTTTTTGTCAGATTTTCAGGGGAGGGAGAAGAAATGACAAATATGAACCATCATGGCTAAAACTTTTGGTACAAGCTGTGGTGTTTACTGCTAGGAAGTCTTGCTGTGTGAGACAGGTCTGTGTTCCTACAGGAATGGCCGCCTAGGGGACTTCAGGATGGCCTCTGAAAAATGCAGTCTAGTAAAAAGCAAAGAAAAAAATGCAACAAAATCCTACCCAAGAAGGAGATGGGTTTCTGTGTGATGGGAGGAAATTTTGGGGAACTGTTTCTCTGCTGGGCTGCTGAGGATGCCTGTGGTGCAATCCAGAGGGCCAGCAGAGGATGCTCGTTGACTTGCCACCTGTGTAACGTTTAAATGTGTTCCAATAAATAACCACGAAAGTATTTTGGCTTGCATGTTCGTGGGTTTTCCAGTAGAAATAGTTTGCTTAGCTTTCAAACTTTCTCTTTTTTTTTTATGTTTCTATGCATTGGAAAAAATTTATTTTGTGTTTGCAAAACACTGGGCACATTGACCTTTTCCCAAACTACCTCTTCTTTAAGTGAAGCACTGATTTGAGAATGATGATTGCTTTATTTCTGTTCCTGTAGTATTTAGAAATTCCAGTGAAAGACAAGTACCTGATATTAAGAAATTGAGACTCGGAGATCTGAGGCCACTCCCTAGCTTTTCTCTTATGCCCTTGCTCAATTAAATTGCTCAAGTTGTCCAATTGCTGAATTCCCTGCCTTTAGTGAAGGCATGCTTTTTTTTACCTCACCTTTAAGATTATCAGGGAAAGTGTTTTGCTATGTTTATATAAATCTCTTGAAGCCTTCAGCTGCTATTGTGATACAAAAATAAAGAGCTGACGCTGTAAGTACTGTACGGTGGCTGAGATAGATTTTGGATCACAGTCTGTGATTCTGTTAAGGATGAGTATGCATTAGTCCTGGCCATGCAAGTGAACAGGCAGGCCTAACACCAGAAAGACAAGACTTTCTACTGATACAGCTCTGTATGCCTTCTATAACACGGCATCCTCCACTGTAGCCAATTCACCTTCTGTATGGCATCTTATACAATAAGGACTTAGGCAGGGCAATTAAATGGGATTTCTTAAGTGGCAGCAAAAGAATGTTAATTGATGTGTGAAATATAATTATCCTCCTGGGCTCCTTGGCTTTCTTTTGTTCGTGAATGGTTTTGAGTAAACAGCTTTATTTTCTGGGCCTATTATATCCAGTCACCCACTCTTTTCTTCTTAGAAGCAGGTGATGTCTAAAAAAGGCTGTCTACTTGTGCATCCCAGATATTTCCCAAGGCAGGAAAAAAAGGGGAGGTGAAGTGCAGGCAAAAATCAGTCATCCTGCTTGTTATGTGGGTCCTTTGCTGAATGCTGTTTTTGGGTTGGAGCCCTACATCTGGACTCCAGCTCATGCCAGCTGAAAAGGAAACTTCTATTTTGTTTGCTTAAAAGGCAACAAGTCAATGTTTAAAAAGGCAACCTGAGGGGATTTTTCAGGGACTTGACCTGATTGATCTGGAAAATAAGTTAAATGAGGTGTGGCCAAGAACTTCTTAAAGCAATCAAGCAAATACTTTCTTACCAAGATGGTCAGGAAGCAAGAGGGTGGGATACTATATGTTCTGCTAAGCATCACCTCTAAATCATTCTCCTTATTTTTGTCCTGGTGGGCTATCATAATGCCCTCCATATGGGTGATTATAGCCATCAGGATTTGCAATAAATTGGATATTTGTAGAGAATGTTTCTTCTGTATGAACAAATGGCATTGTGAGAGTGGGAAGAAACCAGAACTAAACCTTTCCAAAGATTTTCTCCATCCTGGCTCTTTGGATTATTGGTTTGTTTGGGTTTTTTTAACAAACACAAACTGTAAAGGGTATTAGGGTAACAATGACATATGTTTCCTTTTTCTTTTCCAGTACCAACAAAATTTGGTTCATATCAGAGTCGGGGTAGACATTTTAAAGACTTATGCTATTTTTTCATTCCTGAAATTGTGAATTCTGATATATATATACGTGTAAACTCATTTTAAAATTCTACTATGGTGGTGGTGTTGGTTAGCAGTTTGGCTTTCTAGTACCATGTCATATATGCCCAACAAACACGCAGATCCAGAAAATCCTTTATGCTAGGCAAGGGTAGGTGCTGGCATTCTGAGATGAAGTACAGGAGGTTCCAGGCTAAAACCTTCTATGTTCAGCTGGAACTCGGGTGTCCCACAGTTGAATTACTTTCCCCTAAGGGTGCCTGTCTGTGTTTAGGGAGGCAGACGAGTAGTTTGTGGTATGTTTGGTTACTTTGGTCCTTCAATTACACCAAGTTTTGCTGCAAAAACTGTGTAACATCCAAGGTAGGTGCTCCCTTCCCTGCAATAAGACCATGATTGGATATCCTGATGTACCCCAGGCTCCCAGCAAATCATTGTCTGGGTGTCCTTGTGAAACTCTATTTTTATTTTTTTTTCAAAGTGCTCATACTTTTTGGATTTCAGAATATCCCTTAGCAACAAGTGCCAGTTTAAATACATATTGGATGATCCTTTCTTTTGTAGTTTGGCACCTTCTAGGGTTTACCTACTAAAACAGACAGTTCTTGCTTGATTAGAACCGGTGAATAACCATTTCCTAGTAACTGTCCTCGTGTGGCTGATGGTCTTGTAGTTGTTACTGATCTCTGTTTTTGCAAACTTCTATCATAATCCTTCTTTAGTCATACCACTCTTTTAGAAGTCTTTTTAGGCTGTTTAGCTCTCCTTGTATATCTCGGTTCAACTCTGTTTCTCTTTATGTTGTACTTTTTGTCATTCTGCTGTTACATTTCTCTGAGGCAACTAGAACTGCATGTGATATTCAAGATCTTAGTGTCAGTTTATTTTTTGGCTTTCTCAATTGCTAACTTTCTGTTTGCTTTTCATCTATAGCTCAGCCTTGGTTAGATTTTGACAAAACCACAATGTATTCTCAGTAGTCAGCTGATCATCCTGTAGGTCTAGTTCAGATTGTATTTTTTGACTGTGTGTGGGTTTGTTGGTGCAGGTACCTGTTCCCTAATGCAGACGACAGCGTGATTGTTAAAGTGGCATTTTCATGATATTGGTCAGAATTCAACAGCTATCAGGTGGATTAGAGTCCCATAATGGAGTGCTCTGAAAACTCAGAGGTTGAGACTGCATCTTTAGTTTCCAGAAGGAACCTGAATCCACATTCAGTACATTTAAAGTGTACTGGTTTACTCTAATATCCCATCTCATTTCTTTTTTCCATTAAAACATTTTGGTTTTTTTGCCCCGATGCACCATTAAAACATGTTTTGAAATATTATTAATGTCTGGCAAATGATTTGGTTTTGGATTTTTGCCTGCCTATATTCCTGCACGGCCTATGCACTTGTGCAAAACTGGCTCTTGATCTTTTATGGCATGAAAATAATACAGCAGTGGCCTGAACTGTGGCTGTTAGTTAAAGATAATAAAAAATGAAAGTGAATCGATTTAAAATACTGAAAGGTCAAGAGGTGATTCAAAGATAATGAGGGAGAGAGAGGATGAAAGCCGGTTCCAGGAGGGGCTGGGAATGCCAGAGGGCAGCAGCATCTCAGAGTATTGCACTCCAGCCTGTGGGTTTAAGGAATACTTGCACGTATTTCTGCTTTTCCAAAGAGTGCTGCCATATGCCCTGTCCACCCAAAAAGGCCAGCAATTTGGTAGGAAATTGCATATACTCTGCTTCTCTGCAAAGCGGAGACTAACAAATTGAGAGAAGTCACAAAACTGTATCTTAGTGACAGCTGAGATAAATGACACCTTGCCCAGAGCCTGGAATGCAGAATACAGAACCAGAAACTTGGGACTCCTTTCCTGGCACAGTACTAAGGAAGGAAGGGGGAGCTGGAGAAATCCTCACTTAGTGGAGCTGCTTGGTGGAGACAGTCACCAGATCCCTTGATACTGCAGCTCTTGTTCTAGCTCATTTAGCACCACAACCCTCCATAAACCAAAGGGAGTACAACATGCCTAATGTAGCATGAGGAGCGAGGCGGGGTGTGCCCGATGGTGGAGATTTACTGCTACCTGATGGGCCTCGGTGAACAGCATCCTCTTCCCCCTCGAGAACCATTGCTGCCTTCTCTCCCCCTTACACACACATTCACATGGACGGACATGCACACACATAAGCTCTTAAGGATGCGCTTTGAGTCTTTGGTTTTCCCTCATTAAAAGTGCCAAGATGCATGTCAAATGCCTGGAGCAGTCTCCTGCTTTATAGTTTTATTGTAGTATTATTATGACTTATCTAATTTATTTTTTCCTCTTTGTGTGTGTGTGTCTCACTACTTACACTGCAAGTGTCTATGTCAAATGGAGATAATCTCTTGGTGTGTCTTTTTGTCTACATACAGATCTTTATTTTTGAAGGGGCTCTTAAAGGGGCTTGAATATTTGCTTTTCTACTCTTTTTCGGGTATCTAAAAGAATTATTAAAATGGCAGAACCAGCCCTCGTTCTGAATAACATGCTGCTATCTAGATGATTGCAGTTCTTTAGGATCACAGCAACATCTCTTTTTGATCTCAAATTTACAGAGCTGTATACTGCAGGTATAAATTAGTTTAATATGTACTGAGGTGTGTATAATGTCAGTGAAGTTGGCACCATTCTTTAAAAAGGAATATTTATTGACTCGCGCCTTTGAGGTAGTAGAGATGATCAATTTTTTAATCAAGTCCATTAATTTTTTTCTTACATAATTGGACTAGAATTAAAAATCCTCTACCTGAGTGTGTATATAGATGAGATTGCAGTAGGTGGAGTATTGAATTATCTTTGAGTGTTTTAGGAAACTCTGCTATGTGACATCAGCAAGGTTCCACTAGACATGAACTCAGCCAGGGGGAATGCCATGCTCATATCACCTATATGCCAGGCTTGAACACCAAATGTGAGCAAACACAGGAGCAAACAGACTGATTTTGCTGCTCTGAGTCTGCCTCATCCCTTCCCTGTGTGAGAATGAACTCTTCTGAAACCCCAGCCTTCCCCAGAAACCTCACCTTTGTGTCTGCCATGACAACTAGTGCTGGCCTTCCCTCTGTCCACACGGTCCCATCTGATCACTGACAGTGGGAACCATCTCAGCCATTCAGAGTAGACATTAGGAAAAATTATTTCACTGTAAGGGTGATTGGGTATTGGAATAGGTTGCCCAGGGAGGTGGTGGAGTCACCGTCCCTGGAGGTGTTCAAGACGTGTCTGGATGTGGTGCTGGGTGATGTGATTTAGTGGTGATGTAGGTAGGGGTTGGACTGGATGATCTTTGAAGGTTTCTTCCAACCTCAATGATTCTATAATCTCCTTAGCAGCTTTGCCAAGTAGCAGGTCCTTAGTTTTCTGCATTTTTTTTAATTTTCATTTTTCCAATCAATCTCTGTACATGCTATGATTCCTTATATCCCATAAGTATCCTTATGTCTGGTAACTCTTCTTTCACCACACTCATGTTTTGTATTTGACTCTGAGAGGCATCTTAGGCCACTGTTTGCAGGAAAATTGCTCAGCACAGTAAGTGTAATGCATTGTACTGTATTTCCTCCTGTATAGCAAAACCAAATTTGTGTAGTAGCTTTCATTTCCTTGCAAGCAGCTCTTGCTGTTTTGGCACTGTCAGTGACAGACTGAAAACTATAGCGAGGAAATCTAGGCTGAGCATTGCTGTGGGGCCAGGACCTTGGTTTCATGACTCATTCATTTGGAGGAACACCCACCTAAAAAGACCAATTCTGAGATGGCCCCATGTAAATGACACGAGAGAGACTCTCAGCCAAAATACAAATCCTGTTTCCACTTCTTGTAGGAACAGGGGAAGTGGATCTGCCCCCAAACGGACTGTGAAACTGGGGCAGGACGTTACAGTATCCTTTTTCCTCTATGTTTGCCTTTGCTCCTACGCTTGCCCTTCCTTTAGGACCCTTCTAACCTTTCAAATGGGAAAGGCAAATGGCTTCCTGTCCTGCATGTTTATGGAGTGAACTGGTGCAGGCTGGGTTTGAGGGAGGCTATATAGATTTCCTGGCACTCATTCAGCCCTTGGCGTCCTGGCCTTCTGCGCAAACAATTCCCCCAGCCCCACTTCTCTGAGCATTTGCTGTTGCTGAGTCTTACAAGAGGCACTCTGGAAGTCTTTTGTAACCCACTGAATGGTGTCCATTTACCATAAAATGAGTTATATTTTCTTCTAAACTTAGAGATCTGAATTTCTCTCTATCTTTTTAACAGGTAGTGTCTTAGTTGCTGAAACACAAAGCAAGCTATACTTGACCAGAGGCTATTTACTGCCACTAAGAATAAATCGGGACCCTCTTACCATCTTGGCTACTAGTGGTAAGTTTATGGTCTAATTTCACTTGCTCCAGATAAGCCCACATACTTTGCAGTGGAAACGAAGGACTGAGCCATGCCTTTCTAACACCGTTATTAACCTGACATTCTGTTGGTTTGTTATTGGACTGAAATCTCGTGGGAACAACTCAGTGTCTCACAGCAGAACTGACACACAATCCGATGCAGCTGATTTGCTGTGGACAGTCTTCAAATGTTGAAATCTCAGAGTTGCTAAGTACAGGGCTGCTATGCATGGGCACACTTCCTGCTAATCTTGAGGCATAAACACTCAGCGGCTCCAGACACTTGAAGAAATAAACACACTGACTCGGTATTAATATTTCATCACAACACACTAAAGTTAAACCTCACTGATCCAGAGTGACCTGCAACCACTCAAGAAAATGTTTCTTTTTTTCTTTTTTTCTTTTTTCTTTTTTTTTTAAATAATTTAACTTTTTATGGGGGGGAAAGAAGAGGAAATGGTCTCATGCATGGGAGGTTTAACATGGATAAGCGGGGCCGTTTCAGCTGGAGCAAAGCTGCTCGTGTGCAGTGATGTTGCTTTGGAAAGGTTTGTAAGTTCAAGGAGGACAATTTAATATCTTTGCTTGTTTCTGCCAGGTAAGGTGAACAGGAGATACCTAGTGCTATGGAGTAACAGAGTACACAATCACTGCACAGTTAAAACAGCAGCTGCTGTAAATATCACCTGATAGTTACTGCTGGAATACAAGGTAGCCTTGAACAGACCCATGCTTCAATCACTACCATCAGAAAACCCTGCAATCTAGTCTGTGGCAATCATATCATTGAAATCTCCTGTGAGCTAAAGGGAATTCTAGCCATAAGAATCTTTTCTGCAATTGATGCTCGGGGAGTTTCCTAGCAGCATTGTTTGAAAGGGATGTTAATGATCTGATCTTAAACACACTGCATGTGGTAGGTTGAACAGAGATGATGATCAAACCAGGATTTACCACAAGGCCAGTAGGAAATCTCTTCTGAGCTCTTGCTGCAGCAGAGATTGTCTCGTAGCCCCTGTGAGTGACTGGGTGATGGAAGCACAGGGCATGGTGAGCTGGGTCTGTAGGCAGCCAGGCAGGGTTAGGAGACTGGGAGCTGATCTTAGACACTCACTTCAGAGTTTCTAGGCAGTTGTTACTGTTCCTAAAGCTTGAAACTAACAATTGTCATTTTTTCCATTAATTAATCTGACCATATGTGACCTGAAACTACTCAAGGTGAGTCAATGTGTTATCTTATATGCCATCTAGCCAATGAGACCTTCACCCCAGAAAGCAGCTGAATTAATCTAATAGCGGATTTCCCCTGCCCAGCCCATGTTGTTGTTTTGAGTTGCTGAGTGTGTTTAAATGAAGTCTTAAAGAATTATTTAATTTGCCTTGCTTTGTAACTTATATTCTCTTATTTCATTTGATTTTAATGAGCGCTAAGCACTCAGGGATATACATATGAAGGGTGTTATAGGTGTCTGTCTCCGATCCATTGAAACAAGGAAAGGACAAGATAAAGGATTCCTTTCGAGCCGAGTTAGAGGCAACCAACCCCAGTGACCACACGAGGCAGTGGAGAGCATCAGAAAAATCTGGGAAGGGAAACATTAGCAATACTTAGTAGCTGTAGCTGCTCCAGCATTTTATCAGATTTACAAGAGCCCCCGTAAAATATACTAGGGGAAAATGTAAAAACTCAAGTGCAATTTAAACAGTAGCATTCTGAGAAACTCGGGATCAGCTGGTTTTGATCACAGCGCAGTTTGGTGCAGGAGCACCACTTCTGCGTTATGAGTGAGGATCGGAGGAAGCTTAAAGCAGCTGTGCTTCTATATTTGCTCACTCTCTGTATTCAAACCTTGGCTTGAGAGCTCAAAGGAAATGAGATGTGTTTTGCATAACCCAGTTGCAATCAGTGGAAGCACCTACTAATCTGCTGGTACCGCTTCTGACCTTTTCAGGATCTGATTCCTTATCAGAAAATGAAAATATTTTTAAGAGAGGACTGGACTTGTTTATTTGTGAGTTTTGTGAAAATTCAATGGGCATTAGTGAAAATACAGATTTACACAAGACTTTGTATGAGAGTTTTATTCCCCAGGCCAGAAGAACCTGATATCATACATAGCAGTGTCTCTTTACAAACAGATCTCTGAGATGATTTTGTAGACTTCTTCTCTTTCACTGTTTTTGGGAATGCCTATAACAGTGTATATCATGGTGACATTAAAAATAAAAGGCATACCATTATATCAGTAGTTATAGATTTGTTAAAGTAAGGTTCTTCATCTAAGAGTTGAAATGTAAAATGAGCCCAGGGGTCCTGGAGAACAGAGGATAAGGAAGAGCTTGAAATGTGAGGCTTTAGTGTTGAGAACTTGGAATAAACCAGGGTCATTCATAGAAATCACTACTAAATCCCAAACTATCCTCCCTCTTCTGATCCAAATGTTTACTTAGTAAGGCTGCAGTACAAGAAATAAATCCTGAATTATAATGACTTTATGTGCCCCCACCTCCCTCCTAGTTTTAGCATCCATCTGGGAATCAAATCTTCAATTTCTCTCATTTTCTGCCTTCTTATTTCAGGGCTTAAATAATCAGGCAGATCTGCAGAAACCAAAGAATTCAGTGTATGCAGATTAATAATTAGATATGCAAAATGGATATTAAATGTTGAGCAAAAAATCTGCAGGGGGGTTGGAAGCCTGTTCTGCATTAGCAAAGCAGGTGCTGAATGCTTCCCCAGTTATTCTGGAAGATCCTGCTGCTTTCCACACAATCTGAGAGCATGGAGGCATTTTGCTTTCTTTCATTTACCAGAATGGGGAACATTGCTTTGTGCTGTTTAGTTGAATGCACACACAAAAGCAATGAAATCAGTCCAGCTAATTGCCTATCAAGACTACTGTGCAGGTGTGTGTTCTAGCTGTGGTCTCCACCAAAAAAATTGCTCTAAGTATTTGCAAGAGTTGCAAAGATACTGGTCTCTAAAGGATTGTGAAGGTGACCATGCAGGGGCATGGTTACCAGCCTTTGTGTAGAGGGTACCCTCTTAAACATTAAGTGGTAGGGGAGGAGAGCCTTTCTCTCCTCATTCTGGGCCACTTTCACCCTCCTTCAATCAGGGCTAAACAGCAGATTTGCTCACATATGCTCCCCTCTCCTTTGTAAACACAAAATCCCTTAAGCAAATAGTGGACAGATCTTTTTTTCACTCTTCTGTTTATTAGAAGGACTTAGCTAATCCCTGTGTTTACGAATAGTAGGGTGTGTCAACCTATGAGCCAAGGGAGTTAATGAAATTCATCTGTTCTCTATTTTCCAACAGCACTGAAGGGAGGGGGAAGGCCCAATCACCCTTCAGCGTCACACAGAAATATGACTAACCGTGGTGTTTGTAGGCAGAGGCTCCAAAGGGAGTAGCGGGTGGGAGGAGGTAAAGTGGCTGAACGGGAGAAATGAAGGGAAATATTCCCCCTTCAATTAGAGTAATTAAAAAGTAGTAAAAATAAACCACCCAAACGAGAGTCTGGCCAAAACAAAGTCTTAATGTACACTTATGGTTTAAAGAGTCTGCCGGAGGCCACCACCATGTGTTGCCACAGCCCTCTTGTGACTGTCTCTGACAGCAAGCAAAGAGCAGCCCAGGAATGAGGATGGGGGCAGCTGCTGGAGCTGTGGCTGGGGCTGAGCAGCGGGGGTACAGCATCCGTCGGAGCAGGGCTGTGGAACGCCAGTCACTGTGGCTTCCATGGGCCCTGCCTTCAGCGTGCAGCTAAAGTTCAGCACATCGAGTATGAGGAGAACCTGCTGTAACATTGAGTTGTTCCATGAAGGGAATTAAAACCCCTCTGAGAAAGTGGCAAAGTCCCAACTGCTTCTCTATGATGCCTGCTGCCACGATCTGTTTTACCACCGCTTGGCTTGTGTTCTCTGCTCTCCTTATCTGCACTGTCCATCTTTGAGTTTTTCCTCTTTGTTTTCTTGATCTTCAATTCCTTGGAAGAATTGGCAGGGTTGTGAAACGACTGTTTCATTGGTGATTTCCCCCTAGGAATTTGTTTGTCAGTAGAGATGTATTTTGTTATGTGACCTTCGCTGAAGTGCAGTAGCAGCCAGCCGGGTGGAACTTCTTGTTGTGGAACATTTCCTAGAAGCCTCAGTCCTAACTTCAAGTGCAGCTTCGTAAAATGTGGACAAGTACTTCTGTCAGATTGTGTTGTGTTTTTGTGACCTGCAAAGAGAGAGCTGCTGAAGGATGAGTTAGATTCTTCAAATCTGTGACTGGATTTTTAAAATCATGTGGAAAAATATGGTAATTTTTGCTTCTGGGAGATGCACCAATATTTGTCTACAATCCAGAGACTCTGACTAACGGGCTCAGTGGCAGGAATTTTTGGCATTCCCAGTCCTAGGGTCAATAGATGATAGTTCTTGGTTGTAATCCCCAAAACACTTCACTTAATAATAAGCATGTCCTTTCTAAGGCTGCTGTACAAAGGAGGACAAAACTGTGATGTTTGATCTTTGCAGTTTTAAAGGACTAAGATCTATAATTCTAAAGGTATTAAAATTCTTTTCCCCTATAAACCATTGTAAACTCCAATGAAACAAATTGGTTAGCTCTTTAGGGGTACCGTGCACTTGGGTCAGTGATTTATTTCAATGCATGGAGGGGTTTAGTGCTGGTTTTGTATTTAATAACATCCCTTTACTTTGATTTTTGGTGATTATCTCTGAATATTTAGTCATCTGTAATAGGAAAACTTAGATGTTGGGGTAAGAGCTGTCCTGGGGATTACAGGTTTGCAGTGGGTCAGTTATCTGCAGTGAATGTTACACAGATGTTTAGTTTGGTTTCAGTGTGTCTGAGAGGTAGGGTTGCTCTGCATGTGCAGGGATGATAACTACAAGACAGCCTAGTTTGGGATTGATTGAAGTAGAAAAAAAACCCCAACACAACAATTTGAGTGTTAAACTCTCAAGAATTATCAGATTACAATTTTTTGGGTTTTCTTTCTTTTTTTCAGCTGTTGTCTGTTCAATGTCCTGCTTAGTGTGTGAATTCATAGGGGCAGGAACTGTTTGTATGTAACCCACTGTACACGATTCATTTTTAATGTGGCCACATCTGCAGCCACACAAATTCATGACAGCTGCAGTTTTGATAGCTAAACCGAAATACAACTGAGTAATGAGAAATAAATTTATTGTACGCTGGCCATGTTTGAGAATCACTGCTTTAGACGTGTGTGTTTTACAAATAATTAATAGAGCATGCACATACTCCCCTTCTGGCCAAGTACACTTTCCTGTGAAGTGTCTAAAGCGAGGGGGCAGGAATGTGCCCAGAAATAAAATACCTGTATATGCCACTGTTTTCAGAAAGTGTAGCATACATGGACCTTGAGTCTATCTTTTCCTGGCTGGGGTTAGACAACGAGTAAGTTTAAAAGGTCCTGAACTTCACAAAGCTCTGCTGTATCATCCCTTGCTAAGTACAGTGTCGGATTTTGTTTAAACTTAAATCATTCTCAGTTTCTGTTCCTGTTTGCAAGATGAGTCTGCGTTGTCTCCTGCCACAACCACAGCTTGAAAACAGCAACTTACATTTCTGTGATGTGTGTAAATACAAACAAAAGCAATTTCAGTAGGACTTTACAGAAGCATCAAGGTAACCTGCAATACAAGTAAACTATCTGTGTTTTGTTGCTTTAGCTGATAGCCATTTCAGCAGAAAAGGCCAGTATTTTGCCTGACAAAAGGAGCTCCTTGCATGCCCATTAGGAGTGGCCTGAAGCCCTTTTGTTTATATTCTGAGAAAATAGGTCACATTTAGCTTTGTGGGATAGACTGAGGAGGAAATACCATGGCAGAGTCCATGATGCTATTTGCTGAGTCCATTGCAAAAGATAAAATATGAGAATGAGATCCATCTTAATTCTGAAAAATACAGATTGAGGCTCTCTAGGAAAATTTTTCCCAAGGTTGTCAGTTTAATACAGTGGCAATGATACCTTAATTGCTGGTCATTTGAGTAGTAGTACAAGTTACTGCAAGATATATTATTAGTATGGTGACTATAGGTAAACTGATGGAATCCACAGAATAAATAAACTTTTGTTAGTTTTTGCTTTTTATACAGAGATGACATCTTGCAGCAGTGATGAAGTTGTGTTCAACTTATAACATTAGCATTAGTTTTTGAGCCAGTTCCAAGCCCGTGAGTAGTCTGGTGGGTTCCCTGGCATAGAACAGAGGCAAGGATCGGTTACTGGGAGGGAAGAGTGGTACTAGTGCAGATGATAAGGAATCTAAATTAAACCATAAGAGAAGAGAGAAGATGACGCTATAATATTTAAAAATGGCAAACTAAATAATATATAATTTACAGAAAATGACAGGGTAATGCTGGGACTATTTTTAAATCAACAGCAAATTAGAATTCAAACCTCTGATAGGTTTAACAGATGGTCTGGATCCTAGAATCCAAAACCCACACATTTCATTTCTCAGTATGTTAAGAACAAAATAATGTTATGCAGCTTTTGCGGAATGTTTCTTGCTATTAAGCTATGTTGAAGATAACTTTTGACCAAGGAGAACTGAAGTTCTGTTTGGAGTTGGGAGTGGAAAAATAGAATAAGCTGGTTGAGTAAGAAAAAACCACAACTGTGTACCAGGGTGGCTGTGGACATGTTACAGGTTCTAGGCAATGAAGAGAAAAGAATTTGGGAAGTCAAAGGATATCTGACTGGCCCCATGTAGTCTAGTTCACAGTTGTATATTGAAAACAAGTGGATGTATCCCCTTTCCTTGACTTTTACAGATTTTTGGAAAATGTTCTTTCATTTCGACAGTAAAGGGAAGGGTTTGATGTGAATGCCTTCATCTTGGAAACATTCATGAAGATATCCTCACAACCTTTTGTAGAGATGGAGAGAAGGAAGGTTGTGGTTTCCTGAGGAACATGTCTAATTAAGAAGCAGTAAGCCCATGTACACTCATTTGGAAAACAGGTATCTTCTGTCTTGCATTAGTACAGCTGCACCACTGCTTCTGCTCATGAAGCCGGTGCACCTTGTGTCTTGGATACCAAAAAAATTTGTGTGATGAGAAATGATTGAGATGTAGGCAAAAAGAATGTATTTTTTCTGGCTTTATTTTTTCATTCAAAACATTACTGTTTTGATATGACATGAAATACTGCATATTTCTTGGAAGGGAGAGATTTGTGGTGGGAGAGGCTTTCTGAACAATGGATGCATGAGATCCATGTTTGATTTCTTCTTCTGCTTCAGGGAGAATGATGTTACCTCCTGGGAAAATACTTTAACTGTTCCTTGGTAGAAAATGCTGTGCCTTTCCTCTGCTGGCTCTGGGTTTTTATTTATAGGGGTATAAAACATGCTGTAACAGAAGCTTAGGATGTTAATCTAGCAAGTGGGACAACTGGGCTGCAGTTCTTGGTACACAGCATATTTGTTAATACAAGGAGGTAAGAATGTACAAGAAAGACTGAGAACTTTCCAGACTAACTACCTAGTAAGTCAGGAGATATGGGGTACAGTCCTGGGTGGTGAGAGTTGACAGTTCATGTTTCTTTAGATAGACCATCCAGATGTCTCCCATGTTCCTGATGAACACCTTAACCTAACTGGGGCTTCTTGAAGAGCAATTAGTCTCGCCATCAACTATTCTTCTGCATTTGTGAATATAGCCCAAAAAATTATTCCATGCTAATTTGTTGTAAATACATAAGTAGCTTTAGATCTTTTTTATTTTACCAGGTGTGCCAAATGTCAAAAAGTCTTACTTGTAGGTTTGACTGTAATAGAACCTGGGGTTACTTTGAAAAAAAAAAAAAGAATTTTTCTATTATTCACTTGCTAACAGTGAAAATGTCATGAATGGGAATATCTGGTGTGTTTTCATCTCAACACTAAGTCTTCAGCTGGGATATTCTGTGCTACAAAAAGAAATGCCTCAGAACTGCTGATAAAAATGGAGGAGTGCTGTTTACACCAAGGTTTATGCTATCATCTGCAACTAGGTGATAGCAGCATTTCTGAGCAAAATCCAGCTTTTAGGATGACCATCAGTGTCTGAACACAGCATATAAATGTTTAAAGCAAAAGGTAGCACAAACCATTTTCATCTAGATAGTGTTTGTTTATTTGAACCATTTTGTGAATAATATCTCATAATGAGAATCTGTGATTGCTTAAGGAAGACTCATGTATTGTATTGAGCTGCTATCTAACGAAGTTTGATCAAGAAGATGATTCTGATACACTAAGTTGCTTTTATCCTACACTGTGAGGTGTACACAGCTAGAAAAATAAAAAGGATTCTTGTAATTTTAGGCCAGCAAATCTTAAGGTGAGTTCTGTGAGGGCTTTTTGGTGGTGCTTTCACTGACCAGGTTAATTTTGTTGTTGTTGATCATGTCCTGTAGCCCACAGTAATTTGGAGAGAACAATAGTGAAGATGAACAAGCTGTTAAGCTAAGTAAAATCCTGAATAGTTAGGATGTTCTGGTGTATCTGGATTTGGAGTAGAAAGAAAAGCAAAACATTTGAGTAGTGTTGCAGAGCTTTTATACTGGTGAAAGCTAGTTGTTGGCTGTTTGAAGGAAAGCCCTGTTTTAGAAATAAAATTCTTCATTGAATTTCAAACTTTTTACAAGGGCTGAACAGTTTTGATGACATTTTTCTCAGAAAAGGTATCTCAAGGAAGGTGGCTTATTGTAACTGAAATGAGAACATAATTTATCAGATATTCAATCAGGCAGAACAAAGACATGACCCTAAGTATCTCTGTCTGTGAAAATGCTCTGGCCATCAGGTTATGCACTGTTCTTGTCTGTTACTCTCCAGCAAAAAATGCAGAATGTCCTTTTCTGCACTGAACAACTAGTTTGATGTTCTTTCAATATTTTTCTTTCAATCTCAGTTTTCTGCAGGACAGGGAAACTTTGTAGCTCATCTTTAGTTTTTCCTCGTTTTGGCAGCCTGACACCATTTCTCTGGAAATGAAACAGAACCAATGATATGGATATTTTGCTATGGAGAAGGGGTGTGAGTGTGTATGCTTTATGTGCACACGAGTTGAACAGCTACAAATTCTTATGTATTTTTAGTCTACACAAAAGGTGCCAGGAGCCAGAGATCTTGTGTTTGTCTATGTGTTGGACACAGTCTGAGCAGCAGCAATGCAACACATTCCTTGGCTTTCTCCATTACGTGACTCCTTTCTTCCATCAAAAAAGAATGTTTCATTTTCAGGTGTTTAATCCTTGTTCACTGACATCTTTCCTCAAAATGTTCCTAGTTCCTGTTTCAGTGACTCTCTGACTGGCACCACCACACTACTTCACCTGTTGCCCTCTGAATCACTGAATAAAATTCAAATTGTTTCAGCAAATCTGGTCTGTAAGTCCAATACCCTGCCTCCATCAGTAGCCAACCGAGGCACTGCAAAAGAAACCCTATGTGATGCCTTACAACTGTGGAATTGCATTTTTATGTGAGGTGTTTTTATCTCTGGCAGTTAATACTTGGCATGTGCCCAACCATAGTTTTATCTTTTTGTTGTGTCTTATTGTTTTGATTATCAATGCCAATGACTAATCCTCTTTGGATCTTTATAAGTACTTATATCATTGATATTTTACATGAGACAATTGGCTCCATAACTTGGTTGCGGGCTGCATAAGAAACAGAATTTCTGCTTTTTTAATTGGTTTTGAATTTGTTTTCTTTCATCTTTACTTGATGTTCCTTTGTTTCTGTGTTATAAGGGTAAAAAAAAACCCACATGAGCTATGCTCTCTGCTGCTATCTCCCTGATCTTCTCACTAAATCAAGACTTTTCACCAGTGTCATATGGAAGTCTTTCTCTTAATCTAAAACCTTTCCTTGTCCATTCTTGGGCTGCATATTTCCGCTACATCTGGTTTTGAAATGGAGTGAGGAGCGAACATAGCCATCCAAGGAAGGGTGTGCCATCAATTTACTGAATGTTATTAATAGTGCTATTTGCAGATTGTTCCAGAAATTGACTTATTTTCAAAATTCTACTGAAGTGGGTGTGTGGGGAGCAGAATGTGAATTTCAAATATTATCAAATTAATTAGAGATATTTTTCAGCGTTATATTAATAACCTCTGTTTTGATTGGCACCTTGGTTTGATACCACCAGAGAAATCATCTGCTTTTCCCCAGAGGTGTGCTGGATGCAAAGAGGTATAATGGCAAAATTAGTCAGAAATCATTGTAGAGAAAATAATTTTGTCTCTGCCTATTAAGATGCAAAAACCCATGGACTGGATCCTTAGCTGGTATGTCATTATTGGCGTGGTGCCACTTTACACCAGTGAGGAAACTGGCCCATTACCTCAATAATCCTCATTCAGGAGATGGCCAGTCACACAAACGTTGGTGGCTTGGGTTAGTGACAGAAACCTGGCTGCTCTTTCAGCTGGAGGGAATGTAGGATTCGTGAAACTTAAGGAGCGTTGTGGCAAGAGTTGCCCTGAGATTGCTGATTCCATTCCTGCTTTTTGTTTTGTTTTAGTTGGCTTGCTAGGATTGTTTTTGCTCTTTGCCAGGTGCAGAGTTGAATGGCAGGCCATACTCAAAAGCTTTTCTTTCACAAATCCACCCACACTACAGATTTCTGTGTTCGTCACGTTCTGTGACATGTAGCTCTTGGAAATATACAACTTGGAAATTGTATCTTTGAATCTGAGTATGCTTGGACTAGTAAAAGATAGATTTTAAACTGTCCAGAGAGGGCAGGAAGAGAAAACTATAGGAAAATAACTGTGAACCTGAGATTCCCTTAGAGTAGAACTGAACTGGAACATTTGATCCAGCCTGAATTTCGAAGTTTCAGACCCAAATGTGACAGACCATGCTCATGTTTAAAATAAAGATGAGCCATGGTGCCAAATAAAGACATCTCCTGGGATTTCTAGCAGATTTTGGATTCTTCACAACTATGTTCTTGGTCCTAGCATCCAGTTGTCTGTGCTTGCTCTGTCTAGTTGCCTTACCCTCCTATGTTTAGGATTTGTTATATATCTGCTTCCAGTGATGCCTTTTTGTCTGCAGTCAGCAATCACTACATCCAGTGCAGGCTGAAGTTCCCTTCGGAGTTCATCAAAAATGTACACAGTGAGCTGAAGCATGAACAGTCGATTTAAGAAGGACATGGAACTGCTTGAGAGAGTCCAGCGCAGAGCCACTAAGATGATTAAAGGAATGGAACATCTCCCTTATGAGGAGAGGCTGAGGGAGCTGGGTCTCTTTAGCTTGGAGAAAAGGAGGCTGAGGGGTGACCTCATCCATGTTTACGAATATGTAAAGGGTGAGTGTCAGGATGATGGAGCCAAGCTTTTGTCAGTAATGACTAATGATAGGACAAGGGGCAATGGTTTTAAACTGGAGCATAGGAGGTTCCATGTAAATATCAGGAAAAACTTTTTCACTGTGAGAGTGCCAGAGCACTGGAACAGGCTGCCCAGAGAGGTTGTGGAGTCTCCTTCACTGGAGACATTCAAAACCCGCCTGGATGCGTTCCTGTGTGATGGACTCTAGATGACCCTGCTCTGGCAGGGGGGTTGGACTAGATGATCTTTCGAGGTCCCTTCCAACCCCTTAGATTCTGTGATTCTGTGATTTTCTACCAAGAAATACTTTGGAGATAGGGGAAACAAAAGAATTTGGAATAGTTCTCTGGTCCCCTACAGGACCTGATCTTTTCCTTTGTATTTACTTTATACCAGGCTGAGTTCACTGACTTTGCAGTAACTTGCCTAGAGTTTGCATTGAAGGTATGTTAGAGAAGAAAAGGACCAATAATTTTCAAGCTAATGTGAAGTAAATAAGAAATTAAAGACAAAATCCAGAAAATTATGGGGGGAGAAAGGAAGACTGATAGTTTGGGGGATTTCATAATGTTTGGAACAAGATACAGGACTGCGATGATCATAAATTACTACCATGTAGTTGCTACTACTGTTACCACTCAAGAGGAGGAAAAACAGCAGTCATGTACTGGAAAATGGATGGAATCCAGTATGTCCTTATCAAAAACACAAAATCAAATGCAGAAACCACAATTTAAATGAGTCTTCATCCTCTATAGGTTGATGTTTTTACAGATACTGTTATTGTCTTTAATTCTGTTTTATCTTCATCGTGACTGTCTCCAAATAACAGAAGAATGGCGACAGACTAGGGAGGCTATACTTTATTCAGCAGCATTTATTTATAGCATTAACTGTATATCTTAAACTGTTTGAGACTGTCCTGTTTCAGCCTTTCTTCTTATAACCTACTGGAAAATAGTCCAGTGGGAGTCCTTTAATATTACCCTTTTGCCTGTAACTCTCTGATTTTGATTATGCATTTCATCGTGGGTGAAATTTGGGTTAAAGATAATTGTAAATATGGTATTGATATTAAATGATGTTTTCCCAACATTGCAATAATGCTTGTTTTGTTTGCTGGAGAGTTTATTACTTTTTGATCAATAGCATGTGAGATTTGTGAGGGAAATTAGCATAGTGAATAACAATTAGGAGAAAAATCAATGGCATTCAGACAAATAAGTGACTTGAAAAAGTCCCATAGGCACATATACACTCACATGGATTCTTTAAAGTGTAATACATCTCATTTTGAATTCTAGAAGAGGAGAGAGCTATTTGGACCAGAACTGAAACTGATGGCAGTATAATTGAACTACTGTGGGGCTATTTGTTGCTATTTAGTGTTTCTAATAGCCTGAATGTATGACTGCTCCATTCACTGGCTCAACAAACTTCCTTTGACTTCTATTGTGTATTTTTCTGTAGTCCATACTACTTTCCTGAGGTTCCCCACACCATGTATTTTTTTGTGTCACTTAATATACTTGTCTCTTCCCTCCACATAGTAAGTTCTAGCTGCCTTACAAGAACCAGAAGGACCTCAAATGAGAGAAGCCATTGTAAAAGTTCAAAATAAACAGATACAAATTGAAAGAAATAAGCTAGGCAACTCTGCCACAGCATGTTACAGATCCTGAAAAGTTCACATGGGCTCAAAAAACTTCTAGATTATTTCATGGAAGAAAAATCCAGATAAGGCTATTAAAAACAACAAAGCCCTTCTGGCTTAGGAAGCCCATGTTCTGGAGATGGTCAGGAGCTTAGAGAGCACCTTGGTTCTCTAGAACCAGCATCACTGCATGCCTTCTCCCACTTCTGGTGCTCTACCTTGAACCTGCTTCCTGGTAGACCCATGGCCCAGTGAGTGGTTTTATGTCTTTATTTTGACTCTACAGCTAGACTCCTTCCTCTTCTGTTCTAGGGGTGGTAACAGCAAGGCTGATGTGAGAAGGGAAACATGTTCTATTTAGTTCCACGAGTTAGTGTCTCACTCTTCTGGCTACTTCTATCTTACGTCAACCATACCATTAGCTGCAGGAAGTTTTTATGGCTTGAATGTTCTTTTTAAAAGAGTTCAGTGTGTAGCTGTATGAGAGTTATCTACATATCTCTCTTGTAAGAAAGCAGGCCTTCCCTGGTTCTCAGGGCCTTAGGACCTTTCAGAGTATAATTTGCATGCTGAGTCTTAGTGGGGCTTCCCTAGAGAAGCCAATGGCGATTACGATTACAACCCAGTCTGAGTATACTCTTTTGTGGGAAACTGGGGATGGGTGGTAGCTTCTCAGAGGTGAAGCACAGCCCTGAGAAGGAGAGGATTGTGCTATCCTGTCTATAGTGGGAAAGATGCTTGAGCCCAGGAAGAAGCAGGATGACAGGCAACCCAAGGCAGCATCTGTGAGAAGCAGATGAAGTGCTTGTTTGTGCTGATGTGGCCTTTCCATACTTGGTGAGGTCTTGGGGTTGAGAACTCTAAGAAAAATGGCTGTGGGTTTCCTCACACTGATGCCAAGTAAGTGAAATAATGATACTGAAAGACTGAAAGATCAAAAGCAGTTGCCTTCTGGCTCTGAATATAAGCTAGAAGACTTGTATTTTATCTTTGGACCTTGAATACTGCAGAAGGATTTGGGTTTCTTGTCTTGGAGAGCCAACACTGCTACTTTACGGTGAAATGGAGAATTTGGTCCACAGTCATCCCTGCTGTGGTGATGTGTGTGGCATGAAATCCTGCAGAAAGCAGCTGAGAAATAAAGCTGAAGGCAGTAGGAGGGATCTAACAAGAGTTTCTGGATCACAAAAAAAGCTGGAGGAGTGGGTGCAAAAGAAGAGAGGGTGAATCTGTAAATAGTAAGCTTGGTGTTTAATTGGGTGTTCTCAGAGGCCAACTGTCTTTGTGTTTGGATAGTCATGTGCCGAGTTAGACCAACCGAGGCTCTCAGAATGGTGCAGCTGTGCTAGCTGTGTGCATTACTAGAAGAGTGACCCACGAGAAAATATGTGGAGTTTCCCAGTTTGGTTAGTCTAAACTCCCAAACAGATACTGCCTGGGTGAAACAAAGTTCAGTCTCTGCTTTCTTGAACCGAATTCATAATTGTGGAAACTTTAGCACACCTTCCACATAGTCCTCTTTTATCACCAACTTGTCTCTCGTTTTCTAAGGAGAAACTGGTTCTGTGTAGGCAACTGGGACTGGGAGCCTCCCCCTTTCGTTTTTTTGGATTGAGATTTGTTTGCATGCACACTACATACATCTAAGCTTGCTCCTCTCCTGCAGTCCTGTTCAGGAATCAATGTTTAGAATAATGGCTCTGCTTTCCTCTGAATTGAGCTGGTTAATAACTGTTGCCAGGGAAATCAATCAGCTCTATGATATCTTATTACTTACGCTAATTTAATCACAAGGAATGGGTCATTGCTTCAGTTCAGAGGGCAAAATTGAGTGTGTGTGGATGTGAGAGTGTAGAGAGAAAGAGGCAGAGCAAGGGAGACTTCATGAACTGGCACACAAGGGGCAGAAATGGCATGGGCTCTCCCAAAGCTATAGAATGGATGATAGAGAGAAAACTCGCATCCACTCTCTACAGTTCCTGGTAATCTATAGATAATAGATCCATTTTTAATGTTGTTTTCATGTTCCAAAGAATCTGATAGGTGGAGATAAATGAGAGCTGTCCCTTTTTTCCCATCTCCATTTTGTCTGTGTCTACACAGGCTAAAAGAGAAGGATCATTAAGAGACAAACAGAAAAGATGTGTGATTTCCATCTAAGACCTCTGAACCCATTTCAAGTTCATGCACACCCAAGAAAAAGGTGAATGCAAAGGAACTGTTCATGTGTTGAGTGTGTAATAATTAAAAAGGAAACATTGTCTGGTGTCTGAAGAAATAAGCTT
The DNA here is from genome assembly GCA_013398125.1 of Aegotheles bennettii. Lineage (NCBI taxonomy): Eukaryota > Metazoa > Chordata > Aves > Caprimulgiformes > Aegothelidae > Aegotheles > Aegotheles bennettii. The sequence continues at coordinate 848,259 of VZRW01008838.1, read as the reverse complement.
CATCTACAAAACATGTAAATTCAGCCTAGCAAAGATTGTAATAATATTTTCAAGCTCTTGTCAAAATTCTGTTTCCTTTCCTATAGACATGATTATGTTATATATCCTCTTTGGAGGATATGTATCCTCCTATATCCTCTTGGAGGGTGCTACTTTTGTTCATCACTGCAGAAAGTAGATTAAAATCAATCACACACTGAACTGTATCTCTAATGTAAAAGTTTTCCATAAAGGAAGTCTTTCATTCAGAAACAGAAAGGAAGTATCTGTTTTCTAATATAACTAAGTGTTGAGTTCCAGAAGCTAAACTAAAGCCCAATATATTAAATGTAATGGCGTAGGAAGTCATGCATCTCCATAATTTTTTTATGGGTACTTCTTGCAAGTAGCCCAAGTTTTTTCAACTGTAAATTTTTACTCGGATCCTCTTGGTTTTGTATGGTTTCCCCTCCAGTATAAGGGTGTAGATAAGACTGTTAACAAACTCTCAGAAAGATAATTTCTGTTCTGGAGCAAAACCTTTCGGACGTTCCAGTACATTGTAAAAAGCAGTGCCTGTTGGAGTAAAGGCAGTGAATAGCATTTAGCAAAGTCTTACATAGAATATTGTTTTGTGTAGACAAAACCAGATCTGTTTTTAAAAAGTCCTGGCTGATCATGCTGATCCTTAAGGAATTGTGTTCTCTGATACAGTGGATTGCTTTTAGAGGTCCATTTCTAGGGGGAAGAACCAAAAACTGACCCATCAGATTATAAACACACGTCAAACTGTTCCTGAATCTCTCCATGCAAACAGCACTGCTTTTCTGACAGATAGATCTTAGCCACTATTAGAAAAATAGAAAACACTAGTGCTAACTGCTGCACTAGTGTTATCTAATTCACTTTATTAACTAGGTAATGGACTAAAGCCATGATGGTCCAATTGAAATAAATAAATACATTAAAACTGTGAATTAAAGTAACTGCATTTTGATGGTTTTGGGTTATTCATGTTGCTCCAAGACGTTATTTTTAATCCAGACACTGATGGGCACATCTCCTTGTGCCCCAGGGATAGTACAAAGTATGTTATTGGCCTCTATTTTTGTACCCCGTTTACTTCATTCTCACTGCTTCCAGATGATTTTTTCCTAACAAGATTCTGATAACTTAAAAAGAAAAAACAATAAAAGAACGAGGGAAATGTCAAAGGACATTAAAATGAGTACCAAAATTTAGTTTTCCGGTGTTAGGTATCTGTAAAAATTCTGTGATGAACATCAGAATATTTTCAGAAATGCTCACATTCAGCCAGACTGAGCTCCTAAAGAATTTAATGGGGATTCTGCCTCAGACTTAGGAACAGTTCAGCTGATGTAGAGTTATTTCAAAATGTCTGCCCTAAGCTTATTTTTCATCAACTTCAGCATTTGGTGCAATAATACTAAATACATTTTAGTGAAGGCTTACTCTGATCATGCAGACTCCTCAATAAAGAATAAAGAGTTGTCTTTTTTTTATCTGTCCAACACATTGGTGGTCCTTCAGTGCTCTGTTACTCTTGTGCATTTGCTGCATCCTCTTGCTTGGGGATTCCATGCTACCTCCAGGTTTTTCTGGTTGTTGCACTGTGTTAGGCAGCTGAAGAGTATATTAACTTTGATCTTCCAGGGGGCCAATTTCTACAGTTGCTACAGAGATGCTTTTTCATCTATAAGTGGGAGGAGAGTGCTTTCAAGACTCTCTTTATGAAGCTCTATTCTGAACTGTGACTTGAAACTTTCTCTAGGAGGTTTCTTTTTCTCTCCTGGAAAGATTACATGGCTTTATTTCATCCCCTTTTTATTCAGTTAGTGATCAGTTAGACAGGTAGTAGTGATAACCTCTCCTCTTTCACGATCTTTTTCATTCAAATGTGCCATTTTTCTTACAGCAAGATGCGCAAGCACTCATAGTCCGGACTTGTTTTCATTGGCAAAAGTAGAAACTTGAACTGTTCTAGGGCTATGTTCATTTAAACAGGGATATAACTTATTCCTCTTCATAGTTATGTCTACAAAGGTAAATGGCTGTTTGCTGGCTTTAGCCCATGGCTGTTGCCTGTGGCCTCCTTCTTCTGTGGAAGAAGCGGTTTCAGGGCACAAGTCAAGATTTTTTCAACCCCAAGGATGCTTGACCTGTAAGGTGAGGGACTAAACCTTCAAACAATGCAAGTTCATTATTCTTAGGTTTAATTTTTCTTTTTTCTCTTTCAGCTGAGCATAACTGAGTGCTTAAAAAAGAAACAAACAAAAAACCAAAGACCCTGGAATAAATACTTTACTTTTGTATGAAGAAGGAACATAAAATTACACCCAAAGGAAAGCCCTTTATCTGTGATCTACCACACTCCTGAAATATTCCAATGCCACTATTAAGTTTATTAATGAGGGCTGTGAGATCTTAACAGGGATGCTGGCACTGCCATGCTGCTCTGTTGCTTTACACTTTGGGGGGAAGATTAATAATAGAGATGATCAATTATAGGGCGGGTATGCATGGAAATTGGGGGCAGAGAAAGAAGTTTCTTTTTAATTATTTTTTAATATTCTAATTAATTTTCTATCACCTGTTATATAACAGACTCCTGATACCAGCAGTGTCAGAAATTGGGGCCTGATCCTGCTTCCCACTGAAATCGATGGGAGTTTTGTCATTGATGGAGCAGCTGAGCAAGTAACTTGCAAGAATTCATTTATTCAACAAATCTGGCTGCTGCTTCTGCTTATCTCTATTGATTGTACTCATGTCCAATCAGGTTTGTAGCATTAGCCACATTACCTTATAATAACAGGATAATTCGCTTGGGACATGTTCCTACCAAGTCCTAGAATCCATGCAAAGATAAACAAAAGGTTTGTCCCATGCAAAGATTCCTTCAGTTTTTTCAGGGGCAGCTGCCTCTTTTTTTTTACTTGTTTATCTCGAGGAACTGTGTTCCCTTTTTGGAGTTGCCAGACCAAAACCAGAAAGGTGAAGTGGCTTGAGGAAGTTTAGTACAATGGAAAGTTGATGCAGCAACAAATATAAACTTTCAGCTTGGGAAACCTTATTTCAGCCTTCAGTTCTGCCTCAAGCTTCTCTGCCACCTTTCAAGAGTAAGTCTGTCATCTCTCAAATGGGCCTTGGGTGGCCTTTCCTTATAGGATACGATGTGGGAGCACAGGTTCACTGTAGGCAGCAGTAGCATCAACTTGGTGCCATGGAGGAGACTTGTGCATGCTTGGAAAAAGAGGAAAGAATGTTATTTTCCATTTTTTTAAGTGGGTGTCATAAACCACAAATACTAAAAGAGCAAATATTTAAACATCTTCAATGAAACCTTTTCACAAACATGGAATTCTGACCCGTACCTGTACATAGCTGAGTGTACTCAAGGGGGAGCCAAGCACTTTTGCCTCCTTGTGGGACCAGGCTTCGTGCCCCCCCCCACCCCCGCCTCCTTCCCAGTAGGAGCAGAGGAGCAGGTTTTGCTAAGGTAGAACATCTATGACTATCATTCTGGTTTGTGAATAAACCATCAAAGGGAACCTTTTGCAGGAGTGATTCTGCCAAGCTTAGCACAACACATCCTTTTGTTCCAGACTCTTGCCTGGGCTGTGGGCCTAAAATCCTTGATTACTATTGCTTGTTTTTCTTTTCTCCCTTTCTATTTTGCTTTGAAGCTCTGAAACTTCTGTTTTCTGAATTCCTTCTCCACTTTCTATGACTTATGATCACAGCTGATAGAGCAACTTGGTTATTAACCACTTGTTTTCCTCATGTTGTAAATGCAATGTAAATATTTAACACTTCTTGTTTTCCTAATGTCATTCAAATGTCTCTCTGTTTAGGGTTCATTATATGCCCAGGCAAACTATATGCTAGATCATAGGGGTCATCTCTCTAGACATTAGTAGAGGGGTGGTGATAGAGGAGCAGGCTGCTGACATGCCTAAAGAAATCCAGAGATTCTTCTAGGTGATGGAGTTTACTTCTGTGGCAGTAACTGAACTGGAGAACTAGAGGAGTCACCTGGGGGGGCATCAAATAAGAGTCCTGTGATATAAATCAGTACGAAGGGGAGAGGAAGCAAGTGGTATAAACATGCAACACATTCTGTGACAGGACCAGATAGATATTAGGTTGTGGCTATTTGGTTGCTGGGTTATCCACTAACCAAACTTCTCTAACCAGGCAGTTAGCCTGATCTACTTCTCATGTGTGTGGTGTGTTTCTCATGCGAGTGAGGGAGGAGTAGGGTCACTGTTACTGAGATAACTAGACACCTCTTTCACTCTGAAAGTTTTCCTTCCAGACCAGACCTTTCCTGGATACCAAAATACTCTTTTCTGTAACCCTGTATTTAAAAAAAAACCTTGCTCTGTTGAACAGCAAAGCACAAGAAACAGATTCTGCTTTGTTATTTTGCCATATGGTCATGAAGTGGAGATGTTGAAATTATCAAACCTTTAACTTTTAATCCAAACCTTACTTTTGCTGATATTGTTATAATTCCTTCTCTTTCAACCACATCCCCCACCTTTCTTTTTCTTTTAATTATTCAAAGAAAAGCAGAGCTAAGACACAATTTAGGACCGGTCCAACCTCTGTGGCTTCCTTTTGAGTAAAGGAGCTGAGTACAAGATTCTATGCAAACAGCTTTCTAGTTATGTATATAAACTACTTGGAGATGGAGAACTCGATGGAGAACTCAATCCTGCAAAGAGCTCTGTGTATAACCCAATGAAGCACAGGATTTCTGCTGAGGGCAGAGCTTATAAATACAACTTACAGCCTTGCCTGCATTAGAAAACCATATTGCTTTAAATGTACTGTTTGAAGTCATGAATCCTCCACAGGTACGGTTAGGTAAGGTTGCTTTCTAAAGATGTATTCAAGTCTGTATTCATAGTGACATAATTATGCTGGAGAAAGTAATCTTTATACAACTATAACTGAGTCTTTAATATTTTTATCACTATAATTTAACTGTTTTGGGTTTTTTTTTAAATACGGAAAACCACAGACCTGAATACAGTATCTTTAGTCAATGTTTTTATCAGTAAAATCTAAATATACATAGATGGAGCTTAATACCAGCAGTGCTGAGAAGAGGGGAGTGATAGAGTGGCTTGGTGGGTACCTGGTGTCCAGCCAACCTCAACCCAGCACATTTCGTAGTAAATTCTCAAGTGCTTTACATTTCAGTATTGTCGAAGCAGTTGTTCAATGGATTTTAGAAATGGAAGCTGATTTCCACTTATAAAAGTGTTTGTTCTATAATTTAATAAAATATATTATTTTGCTTAAAAAAGTATGCTAACAGCTCCAGGTACTTTTTTGTTAGTTCACCAGATGGACACAGTAGGGGGGCACTGTCTTTGCTGTTCTTAAACACAGCAGTTGCACTAACACTTTGCCTGCCTAACTTAGCATTCCCCAAAGTGCATGTTCTGGTAACAGGGCTGTTGGGGAGATTACTTGGGGAGATTGTTGGGGAGAATGACTGTTGCCCCTCTGTTTGTTTGCATGCAGAATAATTAGGAGGCTTGAAATGAAGCCTGCTTTCATGTGGCATTTACTCACAGGAAATCCCACTCCTGAAAAATCTGATCAACAGAATTCAAGTTTCAAAAAATTTGGATTCTTACTGAAGCCAAGAATTGAACATGAAAATGGAATTTGGAAAGAGAGGTTAAGCAAAGTCTGATTGCCTGTCAGATGGTTCCTTGAGTCGCTTCTCCTTTATCATCAGAATAATGTATGAAAGACGTCTTGCAAAGGGGAACTGTTCATTTCTACTGGGGATTGCTGTGTCCTACTGCTGTGTCAAGCTTCCAGATGTCACTGACTTCACAAAGCAGCACAGATGGAAAGAAATGACAGCTCCCCTTTCTGCCTTGTGCTCTTGCACAAGTTTGTTAGTTAAGCAACAGGTGATTGGAACACATTGGCAAGCGGGGAATAATCATTAATTATGGATTAATTACACTCACAGATTGCAGCCAATTGCTGGTGGAATAGGTGACTTTTTATTCTTCAAGATGTCACTTAGTATATTTTTTGCATATTTTGCATGAATTGTGGCAGAAGTGTCCTTTCAGAATTGACCTACGAATGTAGTGTGTGGACCAGAAGATGAGAATGTCTTGAGAGATTTCTAGACAAAGGACCTTGGGTCAGGCTAATGGAGAATGGATGGGATCAACTCTAGCACATAGAGCTGAAATTGTGCAAGGTAGCCTGAAGGTAGTTCTGAACTTCTTTTTACTTCCAGTAGAAACTGAATCCCCAGCAAATTTAGGCTACTCTTCAAAATACTCACTGAAATGAGTTAGAATATACTCTAGGAGGAAGATACACTTTCTCCTTCTTTATTTCAAATATATTTTAAAATTTATTCTCTCTTCATCACCTTCACCCCCTTCCCTCTCCACCCTCTGATTTTGTTGCATAAATTTGATTTCAGAGGAAGCAGACTGTTAAGATGAATGTTGTTGGGGAGAGAGCACAAGTATTACCCTTAAATTTTATGCACCAATTACGAGCGCATCTACAATATGAAGAGAGGAGAGAGAGCTAGTAGACTGGAAAACCAGAACTGCTTTCAAATCAATAGATGAGCTGACATTGAGGCTAGAGGACTGATAGAAGTAGTGGAAAGGATAGACGTATTTGGCAGATTTCTGAAGACATTCAATAGCAACACCGAGATGGAGCTGATAAATCAATAGCTCTTTGGGCAGATTAGATTGATATTTTAAATGTATATGGAACTGTCCTAGCCAGGAAGACTGAAGAACCACTGAAGGAACAGATAAGCATAGAAACATTAATTCATATTTCTGTATAATTTTAGTGTGTTTTTTAAAGGAACTGTGTGGAACATGGTGCTGTTTCTTTTTTGCAGCTGGGAGGTTGGATCAGATGTAAGTTTGAGTTATGCTGTTGCTCTGGAATTCCTCAGGCTGGTGTGGGCTAAATTAGCAATAATGAATAAATTATTGTTGTAGTGAAAAAAACATTGAACACAAAGGTTGTCAGGTAACAGCAGGTAAGGACTGGGACAATTTGCACAGTACTACTAGGGGTGGAATGGAAGTTGGCCCAGTCCCACCATGTAAGTTATCTGTGTGTGGATGTTTTCAGGAGCATAAGGATGTAAAGAAAGGCATTATGGCAAACCTTCAAACCATGCCATCAACAAGAGTTAGAGTCTAAATTATGCCTTATTGAACACAAGGAGAGCTTTGTCAATTATTTCAATGGGAGCAAAACTGGCCCTTTGTACACAAGGCTTTGTGCTACTTTTGACCAATCAGGCTGTTTCTGCAGACTGCCAATTATATCAGCTGTCATAAATTAGAGACAAAATATTATCAAGTGGTTTTAATAATCCTGGAATTCCTGGAATGATTTGCAACTTTTGCTGTGTGCTGATCAGTGTTTTGCTCTCCCGTGATGTCTCTCCGTCTTTCCTAAAAACTTCCTAAAAGTTCAACTTGAAAGGTTTTTTGTGAGTGATACTGTTGTTGTGTTCGCCAGATGTTGTGAAGCTAAATTAAAGGAGAGCTTGTACTAATGGAATTTCCTAGAAGTTTACAAGTGAATTATTATGGTTGGAAAACTCAGGCTATTTAATATATATTTCCACAGAGGCATTAGTGGAGGACTGTGCTGAATAAAGTAAATGTGTAATGATGAGAATGGAAGGATGTCCTTGGTTTGCCTTGCCTTATTTTGAACTTGATGCAAACTGGATCAGCCTAAAGATAGATCAGACATTCATCTGTCCAGATTACATTAGCCAAAGTGGTTTGTCTGGTACCATTTCCCTTTCTAAGACTCACTGGACTGGACTGGTCTGTTCAACAAGGATCTGTTACCTGCTAAAATATTTTTAGAATAATTTTATATATATAAAAAAACATTGCTAAGAGGAAACCAGTTTCATGACAGCTAGGTTAGAGTGATCTTGTCTTTAACTGCAAATATCACTTTTGCGTGTAAATAGATGCCAGATAACTGTGTCAGATGAAAAGAACGTTTCAAAGTCACTTGCTTTCTGGAAAATAGAATAGCTCAGCAGGACTTGGAAGGCTCCTAACTTGAGATGTATTACATTCAGTGTTGATAAAATTGGTCTTTGCAAGTTTATAACCCCTCAAAGTTACCCTGGAAGATAGCCACCTCTCTGCAGGGCCTTGTGCTCATTACTGTTAAACTGTGGTATGGTGTAATTAAAAGAACTGGGGAAATAAGGACTGGCAAGAGCGTAGGGCTACAAAAAGTGCTTGTAGGGCTGACAGAATTGATTTATTCACTTGAGAAATCAATGTGTGAGCAAAGAAACTGGAATATCACTTTCTCCACTAGATATTTGTGGTTGGACACTTGATCTTCCTCCTCTTGAGGCAAATACTTGCTTCTACTTATGTGTACTGTGATTGCTCGAATCATGATCATATACTACTATGAGGCAGGGCTTAGGACCAGTTGATTACATGCTTAAGTTATTCTCCAGGCATCCTCAAAACTGGTGAGGCCAGCCAGGCTGTGCTGGCCCTGGTTTTGTTGGGTTATAGACCCTCCCTCTGTAGTTGGCAGAAGGCTAGAGCTTGTGCTCAGAGAGATCTGGTTGGAGGCTCAAATGTCTCTTACCTGTAAACTGGATGATTTTCAGTGCTATGCAATGTGTATTCTTTGGGCTCCTGATGGTTTAAACAATGGAGCAATCACTACGATAGCTCGCACCCAAACCAAAAAGCTCTGGTAGGAAGTGTTGGATTAGACCAGAATGTTTCCAAACCAGACTATTAGTATGTGCAAGATAGTTGTTTTCTTGGTGATCCTGTCATTCCCAAGTGTGAAATATGAACTGACAACTGACTTCAGTCTTCCTGAAAACTGCAAAAAGTATCTAAAAGTTAGTGGCAAATGTGAACTGAGTACAAAGAAGTTTGGAATCAGACCCACTCAAATTAGGAAACCTTTTTTTAAGAAAAAAACATGGTATCACTAAATATGAGTAAGTCTGGGTCCAAAACACTAAAATGTCTTAGCCAAAACAATTTGCATAACCCCTGGGCAGAGATGAAGTCTGGTAGATACTTTAAATGTATGGTGAATCATAATTCATCTGCATTTCTTTTTAGCCTAACCTTTCCATTGATTGATTTTTAAATTATTTCAGTATGTCAATAATTACCCAATTTTAATCATAATTTAATATTAATTTTTGTCTGGGAATACATGTATATGTACCTGTAGTGTATATGCATTCATACTTGGTGTGTTTGTGTGCACGTGACTGCCTGGGTTTGACACCAAATTTGGAAGACCTGGGTGTTGTTCTTGATTCTCCTCCCATTGTGTGGTTTTGCAACTGTTCTTGCCTCCTACATCTCCTCTTGTACTTCTTTTTTGCTTGTGAAAGCAACAGATTTTTGGGGAAAGCTTTCTTTGCTTTGCTTTTCCTGTGTGGTTTTACAGCGTGTGCCAGGGCACCGTGTTGATGGAGGTGGTGCCTTTTGGCACCATCAGACTCCAGAGGAGTGGAGAAACTTCAGGGAGTGTTCAGCTGCAGGCTTATGTTAATGATTAGCAAACATAATGCTATTTGTGAGCACTGGAGTTTAAAATAACATCTGTATGGTTTAAACCAATGTCTAAGCTTGGGCAGACCAATACATGCTGTGTTATGTTCCCTGGGTCTTGTATTTGACCATCTCTTCTGCAATTTAACCATCAAAAGCCAAATGTGAGTTGCTGAAGATGAATAGTCATATGTGCTATTCACCAAAGCTACCTGGACATTGCACCCTCCTGTGTCCCCTTCTCCCTGCCCCAGTCCTGCAGGGCAGCCCAGCAGGCATCACTATCCATCACCTGGCCTGACAGTGACAGGCAGCTGTTTATCACCTTTGTACCAACACACCTCTATCGATGTCTCAGACAATAGGTGGACATATTTTTCAAAATTCCTGGCAAATCTCTATTAATTGGAAAGTGTGCTTCTTGCCATCGAGTCTGCTTAGGTATCGATGTCGGCTCACCATGCTGCTGTTTCCTGGGGAGACTGCAGCCAAGAGGAAGCAGAACAGCTTCCAAAGATCTCAGCAGCTGCACCCTGTCAGCCTGGTGAGAAGCAATCTCCCTTAACAATGGTCTAAAACATCAGTGCTACTGTATAGACATAGTAGGCTGACCCTCACTGAGCAGTATGTTTGTGTATCTTGTGGCTGCCACATACAGGACCTTACCCATCCATCAATATCATCACTTCTATGAAGAGGGGAAAAAAAAAAAGCAGCAGAGACGTTCCAAATGGTTTCACACTAAAAGGAAGCAGCAGACCTTGTGTTTGGCACAGCGTAGTGGAGGTTCCCATGCTGGGCAGTCCCTCTGCTCGTGGATGGGCAGGTTGAGTTGCTTTTGGGGCATAATGCCTTTGATTAACATTGGTAATTCTGGGCCTCCGGCTGGCCCCAAGGCAGCTTGGTGAAATGTCACTGTTGGTGACAGCAAGAGCACAGAAGCCTGTCATTCCATTTCCAGCCTGTTTTAGTGTCGACGCAAGCCTTGCCAAAAGTAGTTATCCCAGTAACACTTACAGTAAATTACACTCTTGTCCTGGAACCTTTGCATTAATTAAATGAAATAGACAAAGTAAAATCAAAGGTTTTCTTTTGTTGATTAAACTGTGATTTATGTGGCAAATAGATTCTGTCTGTTTACAGAAAATGTTTGCTTCTGACTAATACCATACTAACCAACTGCAACTTCAGCCTGAATTCTTCCCAGGACAGCATTGCCCCACATCGCTGCATCCCCTCCCGTACCTGCCTTGCTCTAGGCAAAGATGAAGCAGGTTTAGCTGCAAAGTTGGGTCTTATTGAAAAAGTAAAATGAATATCTAACAGAGCAATTTAACAGAGCAGTTCCAAATGGCTGAAAGCTGATTTGTATCAGCACATTGATTAGTTGCTGGAAACTTGCAGAATCTTGTATTTCTGATGGGTCCTGGCCAGATGAACTCTATTTGATGATATTACTCCTGTTGAGTTTGACACCAATTTCTCTATCACTCCTATTTCTTCTCCAAGAATATCTACAAGTATCAGGAGCTTGAGGAGTTTGCATCTGAAATGTCTAGCATTTGAGATGTTATCTAGGAAATTCAGACTTAAGGAGGGCAAACAGGATAGGCGTGCAAACAGGTGAGAGATGAAAACAGCATTTATCTCTTTTGATTCTGCTTGTAGAATCCAGGCTCCACAAAGACAAAGATAAACCTAAAAGTAGAGGGCAATTAGAGATGTCAGCAAAATGAAAGCTGCAAATATCATTGCAGATCCTCTAGAGCCCTCAAATGAATTTCTCTGTGTTTGAAAGTACTGGAGTAGAAACAGCAGGCATGGCTAATAGTTGTTGTTTGCAAAGATCTTACAGGTATTTTAGTCCCCCAGGAGCTAATGAATCATCTGATACGGAATGGGAAAATAGATAAGTTTTCAGACTTTATCAATGCTTTTATCAGCACCTAAAACCACTTTTAAACACAAATACTCTGTCCTCCTCAGAGCAATATGTCACATGGTGGTAGGACACAGCCAAAGAGTTTGTACAGAAACCTTGAGTTATTGGGTAAAGCAAGGAGTGGGAATGCAAAATTGCAGATTCTCTTGGATAGCCTTTGCTAATGTAATCACATGTGCTATTGAAGGGGGAAGGCAAAACCATTGCTATATCTCACAGTTAAAGCCGAAGACCTTATTTTTCAAGCTCTTAAGGCTGCTCTTCAGGCTTGATGTGAGTGCAGACGACTGAATTTCCTGTAAACTGAGATATGCAAGACTATGTCCTGGGTTAAATCACACGGCAGGAATGGCTCTCTGGTTCACTGGGATTTGTGGTAGGTTTGGGCTTCAACTCTGCATTGCAGCTGGGCAAGTACCTTCAAGCAATGTCCTTTGAGCATCATTGCTCCTGCTGTGCAGTGCCATTGTGTTCCCCTCCCTGCCTCAGCTGCTCAGCAGATCATACTTCAGCTGCATCTGACATGTGGGGTGATAGAGCAGGAAAAAAGATTATAACAGTTCTGTGAATTCATGAGAAGGTGGTACCTCTGTGGAGAGTGATGGTCTCCAGATGTCATAGACAGCTTTGAAAATCTCAACCTCTGTGATGCTAGAATTCAGATCATAAAATAATTTTCATTCAAGTCTCCCTCTCCACCTCCTACTCTCCTCCTTAATCTCCCATGCTTAGTGTGCTCAAGTCTCAGACCAAGCTGTACAGAGCAGGTTGTCTCTATGTTTGGGGTAGCTAATGTAATGGGATCCTTGGTTCCCAGTGGTGTCACTGGGGCTAAGAAATAGTTACAGTAACTTGTGCTTTCTAATATGATGGCTTTGATTTTGGATTGTAGTTAACTTGTTCTTTTATCTTTCTCATCAATACCCTAAACGTTTCAGATTAATAATCTGTCAGCTTCTGGGTAAATCTTGGATAAGGAATAAAAAAAGGTTTGAAAGTTGACACAAAAATTTTATTGTGAACTTCTTTGACCTTTGAAAAAGAGATTCATAACTTTTCTAAAAAATATTTTCCATTTTTACTCAGCTCGCTTCCTGGTTATGCCTGGGAACAAGAAGCAGGAAGCACCATAAATCTTGTGAAAAAGCCCCTTCTGGCAAGTTTCCTGGCCCAGCTTTGCTGATCATTGAATTTTGGATCATTTGGATAAACTTCATGTAAGTAGCCAAGCTCATGTACTTCTCCAAGCCATTTGCAGACTCCTAATCCCATGAAGCCAATGCATTGCTTAGTCTAGGCAGCCTGAACTCTGCCCTTTCCTGCCCAGCTTTATTTCACATATAAAGCACAGTTTTAGGGCTGCTTTGTTTTGTTGGATGAACTTGGTGCTAATGGGACTTTCAGTTTTACAGCCAAGTATAACATAAGTAGGCGTCACGCAACCTTCCTTCACACTGCTTTGCTAATACATCCTAATCCTGTCTGGTGATACCTTGTGCTGTTTGGAGGCTGAATTAATCCTGGGCAGAGTTTACCAGTTACGCTAAAACACCAAAAAAACCCTGCATAGCTTTCTGAGGCTTAGCCTGAAGTTAACAAGTTGTTCCCCATGCAACAAAGAAAAGCAGCTTTGAACCCCAAAGAGGGAAGCAGCCTATGAAAAATGACTTGGCAATAGATTTTCAAATTCATTCCCTTCTCATCTAGTGGTAACACAAGGCTCTGTGATAAGCACAGGAAGGTGAGTTAGAGTGGCAGGCAACTGGGAAACGTGTTGCTCAGGGCTGTGCCTACAGGTACACGTACAGTTGATATCCCAGGATGTCTGCTGGGTAATGCTAATAGGGTGCTAGTATTCTCTCAGGCATTAGGTCCGTTTTAGTCCAGGGAGAAATATGGTATTTGATGAGGGCAGCACAGCCCTCACTGACAAAGGGGTCTACTGCCTGTCACACCTTGACTTGTTGAGTGCTAACACAGCCCAGGGGATCACAAAGCTGTCATTACAAAGCATTAGCATGAGAAAAGGAGCACTCCTCATGTTTTGGCATGTCACACCCAAGTGACGGGGAGCACAAATACAGTCAGGCACACAGAACAGTGCAAGTCAACGTAGGCTTTGACAACGTTGGGCACCAAGGCTGTCACTCCTTTGACACAGCCCCTCCTTCCCCCTACCCACGCTGCCATTCGCAACAGCAGCTCGCCCACTGCTTTTATTTCTGCACAATGTGTCAATAATTACTTGTCAGGCCTCTGCTTATAGACCTGGGATGGTGAATAAATGCTTATTATGCCTGAAAAATGTTGCAAGCTTTACCATAAATCTTGTGTTACAAATGCACACAATAGGGGCTATTGACACAGAGGCAAACACTCACATTAACATGTAAAGTCATGCTGCCGAGAATGGAGTCTGACAAACTAACTTGCAGCAAAGGAGTTTGTTGACCTTTTCTTTGCCTTCCTGGCAACTGGACTGGGCTTGTGTATATTAAAAACCCGGATGAATGCGAGGTGAGAAGAGATACTAAACATCTTCCTGTTAGGGCTGCTGGAGTGAGGATGCTCTACATCTGAGAGCACTTCAGAGATGGTGTTATTGGATATCATCCTTCAAATACACAGGAGCTCAGCAAGCGTTCAAATGCTAAAGCTGACGTATTTGAATTCAGCAGCCCATAGACTTCTGCCTGTGCCTGTTTCCTTAGCAAAGGCCCTAACTGAAACATTGTTTTGGACTGGCAGTTATTCATCGTTTGCCCCTGCAAATTACATCTCTTCAACTGCTTTACCTCTTTGGGTTTCACATTGTTTTTTGCAATAGATTGGAGGTTTAATTTTGATGTACTGTTTTCTGTCTTTCAATATCTCCTTCTGCTTGCTTTAAAAATTTACTTTGGCAATGAATGTTCAATTTAATTTTTATTAGCCAATTTCCCAGTTTCAGTCCTAGATATCGTACCTGGATCTAGTGATCCAAAATTTCTCTTTTCAAATACTAGAAAATAATGTTTTCAAAGAAACCACAACACTATTAAGAAAATAGGAACACACTTCTTTTAGCTGTAGCCTCTACAAAGGACAACCTCTTTTAAGAAAACAAGCTTTTGGTTTTGTTTTTAAGTTAAAACTTAAGTATGGAATGTATTTGACCTAAAGTCTTTCAGCAATCCAAAAACTCCTTTGGCAAATAAAGCTTACATAGTGTATATAAACTAGTGATTTACACAAGTGTTGTGGTACATAGATGACTGTATAAATTCCTACTGAAATTAAAATTGCATGAGAGTTTATATGCACATACGTAGCTATAGAGCATTCAGTTTACCTTGTGAAGTCAGTCTGATGTTAAAATGATCTCTGGAAGAAACACATGGCCTGGATTCATCCCACCTGATTTGAGCTCTGGTTCCACAATAGTTTCAACCAGTCTGAGTCTGTGCTGCTGTGGTGTCCCGCTCCTCCCTCCTTGCACATACACGCAGCCCTGGGCACCCTCCTCCCTTGTATCAGGTCAAGTGCTTGGCAAGTTGCTTCGGGGCAAACTGGCAGCAAATTATTGGCTTTTTTTGGTACAATTAATTTTCTTTTGGTTTAGCTCCTTGAATTGATTCACTGCAAATTCAGACAAGCACTAGGGAAGGATCGGAAGGGAGGGAGGCAGGGAGTGAGGAGAGTTTTAGCTTTTGCAGAACCACACATCTAGGCACTAAATAATTCACCTAAATTAGGTGGCTAATTATCCTTATCCTTCTACAGTCAGTAAAGGCAAAAAGCCACAATAGGAAGGCTTTTCAGATGCTAGGTTTCCCCGAGATCTCTCTACTGACAGTTCTTCATTCCGGTGGTATTTGACATAATGAATTTTCATCACTGTTATCTTAAACAGGCCGTGTCGGCTTTGGTTTAAGTTATGCTGATCTCAGTCTGGGATAAATGCTCATTGCAAATGTTTTATCACTGTAAATGGGATTACTGGGTTGCCTTGTTGCTGCTTAGCAGTGAACTAGGAAATTCACCTCTGCTTTCGGATGAGGAGGAGGCATTTTTTGCTTCTGAGTCTCCTGCTTCCTCTGTTTGTGGGAGCACCTAAAAGCCTCGATGGTCTTAGGGCCATACTGAGATGACCTAAATTCTACCCAGAGCCCTGAACTTAAGTGTTTCTAATGGTTATGTTTCTCTTATGGCCTGGGGCTAGAGCACACAGAGTAAGGTTTAGGGAGACCAGTATGTAGCCTTGATAAAATGAGTTCTGTGAAATCTGTTTATATAGGAAAGTGCTTGAGGTGGAACTCCTAGTATTTTCTCTTCCATACCTTTTTGGTGCCCTCCTCTTCCTGGAAAAGGTCTAGAAAGCTGAATTCCTAAATAGATAAATTGGGCTTTTTCTTTCTGAGCTCTGCAGAAACTCAGAAAGAGGAGAGCTGTTACAGTAACTTGTAACACAGAATTTGGCTGTGTTTGACAGCCTCCTTCTGCTTTAGAAAGAATAGACTCAGAACGTCTATTCCATTTTTTAGGAAGAAAATGTTTCTAAAACACTTACAAAGAATACCATGTATGCTTAGTATTATAATGTTTGTGGATTTTTCCTTTAATCCAGTGCATAGGAGTCACTTCAGTTTTCAAAACAGTGAATGAGGTATAAAAGCTAATAAATCCAGCTGTGCTACTTCATAACCTTGTTTATAGAGCATTATGCTAAACTAAAGCATGTCTGTGCTCCATGAATCCACAGCTGTGATAGGTGTCTCACTCTCCTCTCTCTGTTAGGAAGAGTTTCAAACTGCTTATCTACATTCCAGTAAACCTCTTAGTTCTTTTTGTCCCCGCTGTGCCCAGTGCCAAACTTCATGGAAAACTGAGAAAATCTTAATAGTTGAATTCTTTGTTCATAGGTAGATAGATATTGCTTTTCTCCCCCTCCACTGCAGAAGGATCCTGGGAGTGGAGCATTGAGGCTGTTTAACTGAGTTTTGCTTTCAACATTAAGGACAGGGAGGGAACAGGGTTTGATTTAACTGTAATTGCAGGAGGAACTGTAAGAGGCACTGGCACTTGGCCTGGAAGATAAAACTAAGCCCATCTCTTAAATAAATAAATAGTCACGCAGGTTTTTCTGCAATACAAGTGGGCAGGAATTTAGTCTCACATCAAAACTTTCCAACTGAATGGCCTCCAATTCTAGGGCTCTGCAAATGTTATATCCTTGCCAGAGGTATCAAGATGTTGACAATTTAAACTGGGAGGCTTTCATTCTCTACCTTTTTTCCATGTTGCTTCTTCCAAAGTTAATCTGGTACCATTAGGGAAATTGGAAGAAACAGAGAACTAGTCACTTCGTTGTTTTTGTTGTTGTTGTTGTTTTGTTTTGGTTTTTTTTTACTTTTTTTATTCTGCAGTTTCTGACTTTTGAGTTGATTGCAGGTTTGTTTCAGGGCTGTGTCCTGTAACAGAAAACCTATGCTTAGAGTTCTGCAAGCAGATCCTATGCTACAATACTGACATCTGCTAAGAGACACGATGGGCAGAGATGGGCTGGTTTGTGATTTTTGGCCAACTTAGCTGTTCCAACAAGAGCCACTAGTGTTAAGAGCAGTTGTACTGACAAAACTTCCAGATTGTAATTTTGTCACTGCTTATATGACATGACCTTTTCCACCCAAAATAAACAGAGTACACAAAGCTAAATAGTTGCCTAACAGCCACTGTCTCCTATAAAGGCTCCTGAGATTTTAATGTGAATCTGTGGGTGGAAAACAGGCACGGGACTAGTGCTGGTAAGTCTGTGTATAGTGGTGTGCTTTGTTTATGGTCCCATTAAAAGTCTTTTGAAACTATTATACTTCTAAATTAAATCTTGGCATTCTCTTTACATACAAGTCTCCTGAGGTCATGTATGCAGTTTGTAAGCATCTCTGGGGAAACCTGGGGGCTAATCCTCTTCTTTGCTTGACCTTAATGATTAGCAAAAGAGGGACAGCAGAGGGGAAAATCTGTCTCTGGAGACAATATGATCTAAGGTCTATATGCAGCTCCTCAGAAAAATGCTCTGCTGGTATTTGTGCTCAAAATCTGCTTTTAAAATGGAACTTAAACATTTAGTCATTCATTTTGACCTGGCTTCAGCATTTTAAATCTCTGAAAAGAATGGGTTTTAAGAAGTGTATAACTTTTGTCTTAAAAATGACAACTACTGAAGTCAAGGTTTCCATGTTCAAACTCTTAAGAGATGTTTTTTTTTCTAGATCATCTCAGCATAGCTATAAAATGTTACCTTGTCATTAGACCTGCTCTTCCAGATCTGAGGCTAATATTCCTTTATGGAAGATGCTGAGATGGAGCAAAATAAAGCTTATTGATAGAATGCCAATAACAAATTTTCTGTGTGGAGAGACTGGGACTTCATTTTTGAAATATTGAAGGGAAATGCTTCATCAGGCCACTGAATGGTGTGGAAGCAGTTTTTCTGCAAAATCTGTTGGTAGCTGTTGAGGGCTCCTAGGCGTCAAAGACACAAGGCAGTGTTTTGGTTGAGGACTGTGATTTGGGGGTAGCTGGATTATCTAATGGTTGTCATGAAGTCTGGTTTCATTGACTCCAGGGTTTTGATTTGTAGTGATTTTTTTCATCTCTTCTGCTACTGCTAGCTCAGAAGGAGGTCACCCATTTAAAAATATCAGATCCATGTCTAGAGTGGGGTTTATGTGTACCACCAAGATGCGGGATTTGATTGAGATACTTTGAAAGTCACCCATGGATAATGTTAATCATGCCAAAGTGTGCAAGTATTTCCCTATAAATTCAGGAAAATGCTCTAGGATGTGAGGGTCAGGCATCCATTGTATATACCAGTGGAGGCTGGGCTTGGCCTTGTATGCTTCAAGCAACTGATTAAGAGTTTCTGTACGAAGTAAAGCAGGTGACTGATAAAGTGCAAGATGTAGAGGAAAAAAAACCCTGCTTATTTTTCATAAGCATTGCCATGAGTCAGCGGCACATGACTCTGTCCTTCAAGGTTACATCTGCAGGGGAGGACAAGAAGTAGAACAATCTGTGGGGCTGAGCACAAGAGCACGCTTTCAGCAAATTCCCTGCCCTTATCTCGGGTTTTTTATGGCTCCTCTGGGAGGATTATGACCTTCCATCTCCTTTCCATGGAGGGTGGATTTTGTTTTGAAAATATCCTTTTCTGGAGAAGTGTCATAGCTGTTTGGAGTCAATTTTATAAACCTTATTTCTCAAAACGTAGTACCAGCAGACTTTTGGGTTTTATGTATAATGGTGACAAATCCAATAACCATGAAGTGCGTTAACCTCTCTGCCGCTGCAATTTTGGGTATTTTGCTGTTTGTTTTCTGAATTTATTTGTCTGAATCAGATCTAACCACTGAGAAACTGAAAACCTCAAGTTTAAGTGCAGATTACTATAAACTACTCTTTTCCAGGCTCTTGTACTGACAGCATCGCTGCAGGGCAAATGTATGTGTGGTTACTCCAGATTATAGATTTGTCCTTCTAACTGTTGAGGGTAGAATATATAGTTTTAACTGGTTTGTGCATTCCAAACCCAATTCTTATGATTTCTATTAGGAGTGGAAGCTATATTCTATTTCGGACAAATTTATCTGCCATTGCTTTTTCTCTGCAAGACAGTATTTCCAATAGAATGCTTTTATCTCTCTTTCAAGAATGGTCCTTAAATTTTATTACAGTTTCTTAGACATTCTGATACTGGAATGGGACACAGAACATCTCACTGTAACACAGTTTCTCTCTCTCTATTTTTTTTTTTTTTAAAGTCTGGCCTTCTGAGCTCTCTGACCTCTGAAATGCAACTTCTGTCTGAAATGTAAGTTCCATCATATGCTTTGACAGTTGATATGTGCATTTCACTGTTTTCCATTGGCAGGTGATTATTTTAAGTGGCTTACTCTTGGCCTTTGAATTTATAATAATTTGGTGATGTGGGCTTGAATTTTTTCTGAGTGAAAAAGGTCTTCAGCCCATGTCTCTTAACTCACAAGTAAGTGCTTCTGCCTCTAGACAACGACACCAAAATATCTCATTCTGTTACTAATGTGTCCTCCCCATACTGTGTTTTTCATTGAACAGGGCTGTAATTGTTACTTTGCATTAAACACAATGCTCTTGGTACCTATTTAAGGATGCTGAGGGTACGATTACTGTATAGGGCTTCTTCTGGTGCTTTGGGACAGATGGACCTCGTAGCAGGCCCTGAACTATCCAGTAAGTTGCAAAATGTAAGTGCATAGGTGTAACTTTCATGGATTGCTCTTTTAACTAAATGCTTAAATTCCACTGCAAGGGAAATAAATAATGACTGTTCAGTTTTTCATTCTTTCTTGGCTAACCAGTCCAGTAGGTTAGGAGAAAGAAAATAGATGTGATAGATCCCAATTTTAGTGAGGCTTTTGACAGGGTATGTCGTAGGCAAAGGAGGGAAATGTGGTCAAGATTAAGTGATCGTAAAATAGGTGCGTGGTTGGTGGCAGGAGGATGGATATTGAATTATTGATTAAAAAAGGTGTGATGTCAGACTTGGAGGACATCTTAAAGGAGTAGTTTTGAAGCTGACTGTGCTTGGCTCACGTATGGCCATCATTGTTATCGGTATCTTGGATTATGTATTTAAAAGGTGAAGCATGAGATTTGCGAAGAAACTTGAGCTAGGAAGAACTGCAGATGTCCTTTAGCATGATGCTGGAATTCAAAACTTTCTCACAAATAGAAGGAATATTTAAAACTAAGACACTTAAATTCAGTAAAGCCAAGTGCAAAGTGTCACTCAGAGAGAAGAGAAATGCATGATTAGCTGCAGGTCAGTGGAAGTGAAGAAAAGGATATGGGATTTGTGTAAGTTTTCAGACTGAAGATGAGTCAAGTGTGTGGTTGCAAAAAAGACATCTTATTCTGGTACATATTTGCAAGAGTACCTTATGTGGAGCTTAGGAGGTGGTTATTTTTGCTGTGTGTAAGAAGTTCTTATAAAGAAAACACCGACACTTTTCTCCGTGTCAGATGGAGTAAGTAAAAAATAATTGGATTCAACTACTGCAAAGTTGCAAGTTGATTTATGTAAGATATTAGGAAAAATTAAATGATGAAAGTTATGAAGCACTGAAAGATGAATCCAAGGAGGCTTAGAATTCTTTCTCTGTACATTTTTAGCAACAAATTAGATTGAAATCAATCAGGAGCAGTCTTGAAATATTTATCCAACTGTTGTGCAAGGGGAAGAACTTGCTGACCTTTTGAGTCTTCCTTTTCTATGATAATCTGTCTCAAAAATCAATTCTTGCTATTTTGCTTACAAGAAGTTCAGCTTCTACAATTCCCGTGTGTGCAAAGCTGCTTTTATGACTGTTTTCTACTTTGTTTATTTTCTTTTACATATTTTGTTTCATTTTCCTCACACTTGTGGATATGTGTTGGCTTTAAGACATGCACAGAGATAGATGGAGAATGGTGGTTTTCTATACTGAAAATATTGAGATTTCTAGAATATTTTTAATCTACTTAGGAAGAAAGAAAATTATTTTTTTCAAGCAAACTCCATAAAATTTAGGAAAGGTCAATATAAAGTATTCGTGGCATGTTTTGATGCCTATCAGTAATAACACATGGAGAGAGAGATGTAGAATTAAGAGGGAGGAGGAAAATACCAATGCTTTTATTAGAAGACTAGTTTCACATCATTGATTCTGAACAAATACAACAAAACCGATAGTTAACATAATGTTACTAAGTGCTTGGACTACAGACGTAAGTGTGAGAGTTGGGGTTTGAGCACACAGCTGGCATGTAGCAACACAGAAAACCACTTCAGGCCATGTTGCTCTTGGTGCCAGTGCCCATGCTTTTGATGTGGCTGCCACATGTGCGCAGCCTTGCCAGGACAGAATTAGGCAAACATTTCATTAGAAAGAAAATTGTCCACCACTACTTTTACGTGCTTCCAAGAACGAATCCTTCCCTTCACCCCACCCCCAATGCCAATGCTGTTATTTGCAGGGAGAAAAGCTTTCTGGATAGAAATCTGATTTTTTGATTGGGTAAATAACTAGAACTGGCCAAACACAGAACTGGCCGCCTTGATGATAGCAGAGCTAATAACAAGGCTGGGACTTCTTTTGACTTAAGTGATATTTTTGGGTGTTCGTTTTCTAGTATGATAGACAGATGACTCGGTGTCTTGATTAACATTTTCAGACCTCAGGTTAGCTATAGACATGACAGCAGGAAGAGAAAATAAATTGGTTAATGAAGTTGTGCGAGTCATTGCTGGGTATCCATGTTAGAATAATGCTTTCTCACCCTCCTAGTAGGATACATGACCTCATATGCCCTCAGGAGACTATCTGTTGGATTTGTTCCATTTTGTGTAATTTTGAAATTCATGAAGTTCATTGGATGGATTAATTATGTATAAAGCATGTGTCCGCATGTTCTTTTCATCTGCAAATGTTACCCTGCATGCAGTTATTAGGAGCCTGATTGGACTGAGCTTTTTGACAAGAATTCAGTGACAAAAGGGGCCCATTAGTCTTTGAAGTCATGGGCCAAGGAAGAGGAATGCAAGTAACATCAGTAATGACCTCATTTAACTTGTGACAGAGTACAAGATAATCATGAAAGGTCATTGTAGTATAACTGCGTTTTACTCCTTATGCTGCACTGCTCATGTATCAGCCAGTCTGTATTGCAGTTTTAATGAAGGCTGGAATCCTCTTATGTTCCAATAGAGGAAGGATGGACAACAAACACTTGAAAGATCCGTCCCTCACTCATATACTTTGAAATGGATTAGTAAGGAGTTAGAAACAACGAAAGACTTTTTATCTACTGTGATTTTTTCATGAAGAATTTAATTTTTTACTAAAGGAACAATCTTGGTAAAAGAAAAAAAAAAGTAGTTTTCACAGAAAATGTTGTCTTTTCATCATAACTACAAAGCAGAAATATTTCTCTTTTCAGTCAAAACTGCAAAGCTGTAAGGACAAACAGTCTATTCAAAATTCCCAGGGAAAACAAAATATAGTCTGCATTAATAGAACATTTCTGTGAACCTCTAATGCAATTATCCAGCTAGTTCTAAGAGCAACAGACACAGTATTCAGTGGCCAGCTTTAGAAATCCATCTCCTTTCTCTATAACAGTTACACAAAAAGTAACAAAACAAAGCAAAGAAAGTAAGCAAAATAAAACCAAATCTATTGCCTATTTAATACTTTTTCCTTATATTTTGCCCTCTTATAACCCTATACATGCTTAGATTTTGGAACAGATTTATATAAAAATACAAAATACCATAAACCAGACAATTGTCCTAGTCCTGGTGGGAGATAGGAATTCTCTTGGAAAAAAAAAGAGGATTCAGAGGAAGCAACTCTCCATGCAGTCCTCAGAGAGTGGAGTATTTTACAAAGGGCATGGGTCAACATAAAACTTTTATGTTACTAGTGTGGATCAGCTTTTGTATATTGACACTATAGGCAGTTATTAGGTGTCCATAGGCTGTCTTTCTCTCTTCTCATTTTGCTTCTTAACTGTGTCTTTTCAACAGTTAACATTCAGCAGCTCCCACTTGATGTTTGCAGACATCTCCAGCTTAGATGAATCGTACAGACCAGTGAGGCAGGAGATATGTATGATGTAAGGTTTTGTTTATGCCTTATGCACAGCAGACGAAGTTATTTGGAAATCTGCATGCTTTTCTGATTTCTTCATAGTGTTTGGTACTATGTAAGTACCAATGACAGTAACCACCATGTGCCCAATGTTCTCCATTGATCCCATCAAAACTCTGAGTTTCCACACAGCAGTGACTAAGCTTTGTGGATCCTGCTTTGGGATGCATTGATTGCAGGGTAGAACATGATACAGGTTTTCCAGGCTAATTCCTTCTGCTGGTACTTCATGGTCTTTGTCAACAGTCTTTGAAGGGGTGTTTCTCATCCCCACTCCTAAAATGTTGAGCAATGCTAAAAATTTTAATTCCACAGGTTTGCTTGAATGTCCGAGCAGTGGACTCTTATTTCACAATAGCTGAACGTTTGAAAGCATTGAACTGTGTAGAAATACTGTTATACTAATTTAAATGTCCCACAGTCAAGCCTTGCAGTTGTTTTCTTGCAACACGTGTCTCTTACTGGAAGCAAAACAAGTGGGGATAGTGGAAAATATGTGACTCTGTCCGTTATTTACATCCCCTTTCCACCCCCTTTCATCCCAGCCAACACAGTTTGAACATGAAAGTCACTGAAGAACAGCAGCCTATAAATATTCAGAGAAATACAGGCAGGGCAAAAACATTGCAAAAACCTTTGACTAACAGTTCACAAACCCTGCAAGTTCGGACTAACCACTGCTGGCCAGGGACACAGCCTGAATTCAAACAAAGACTGATTGTAATTTTGTGGTTGGACATGAATGTTTTGCACAACACTGATTGAGGCCACTTTGAAAACTGGGCCAGGGTTGTAAAATAACCTATTTACTGCAGTGTGCATTGTATTTGAAAACACAATGAAGCCTTGTAGATTCTAACTGGGCTTGGAAGAGACCCTACAGCTGAAAAAAAAGTCCTCAGGCTATGAAGGGCCTTGTGGGACCTTGCTTATTTTATTTGTTGCCTTTGATTAGGTGAGGTAAAGTGGATTAAACACAAAGCAAGGAATTGGGTATTTTTAAGTTCTAATTCCACTTTTCCCATTGATTTTTCCCTTTGACCTTTGGCAAGTCACTTAACCCTTTGGCTCTTTGATTTCTTACCCAAAGAACTGGCATAAGACTGTACTGCTCAGACAGCTTGGTGTGATGGCTAATGAATTAATGTTAATGAATTAATAATTGTGAAGTCTGTAGTACATAAAAAGCCTTATGTTAGTGGCAAATGATACAGGAGTCTCATGAGTCTGTACAGCATTGTCTGTGTATGATGAAGTCACGTCCCATTGATTTACTTTGGAGCCTCAGTTGAACCCGAGCTTGAGCTTGGAGATTGAACTTGTGACCCAGGGCACTGGCAGTGTGATGACTTTCTGCCTGAGGCAGAGTATTACCAACTAGAGTCTTAAAAGTAAGTGTTGAAAGATGCAGATTGGGTCTTCCTGAGCTTTGCACAAGGGCATAAGTGCCAGAAGTCCATTGATGTTTGTGAAGCTCCCTCAGTGTCTGGCTATAAACAGCATGGTCAGCCAGCAACTGCACCTGAAATGAGATGGAATCCTACTCTAGCCAAGGAAGAGTGGGGGGGAGCAAAGGCATATATTTGCTTCTCACAGGACAAAGGTGTAACTTGCCTGCCCAGGCTCAGTCTGGTACAACAAGTAGGTTTGCTTGACTACCTGTTGTTGATCAGTCTTTTCATTAGACAGTTTATTGGGTTATTTCCATCTTTTCTGCTAGGTCTTGCACATCAGATCTAGGTACCAGCTTGCCCTGGAAGTACAAATGCTTTGAGACCTGAAAGAAGTGTTGTTAGTAGAGATTGAGCCTCAGCTCAGAGACTGGCCTTCCTCATCACCCTACTAAGACGTGGTTGTTTGTGGCAAGCTGAGCAACCCACGGCTTTCAGTAGTTAGCATATAGTAGGCTCCCTTATCTCTTTTCTAGTTATTTTGAGGTCTGAGAGAGAACCTAATTAAAATACTTGCTTTGGTAAAAAAAAGCAGCAGGTCTTGACTGCATTCCAATAGCAAAGGCAAAAATATGAGGTGGGGATAGACAGGTATTGTAGATAATTTAGTATTACTGATTTGCTTTCAGATGTAACTGGCTTCTTTCTCACCTGCTTAGGGCCTGACTGCTACAAATCTACTTTGCATGTGATGCCTCCATATATTTATATGTCATCTGTGTGACTTCTACACAGAACAAACCATGATAGAAATCTTTCATTTAATTAAAATTGATTTTAAAATTCCCTTGATCAATAATGAGTTAAAATTCATCCCAGCAGTGATGGGAACAGCAAACCTTCTGAGAAAAGCTTTCAGGCCAGTGGTTTTGGCTCTGGAGACTGGGTCTTGCCTGAAATTATCCCTTTCTTGGCTCCAGGCTCCGTGGTGCTTGGCACATTATGGTTTACCCTATAGCCCAGCTTGTCAACCACCCATATGAAAAGCTGAGACACCCAGGCTAAAGGTCTCCTTCTTTTTCTGCTTTTTTCAGCATACATGCTTTAAGCATCAAACTTGTTATAACATCTATTGCCTTCAGGTTGGTGGTGCCTACTAGGCTTCAAAATTAAATTACTATTTTGTGGAAAATGACCTAATATTTCTTCTTTGACTCCTACACTACAGCCTATCTAATCCTTTTGAAGTGCTCACTCAGATGGCAAAATGGGCTAAGGCATTAGTAAAGTGATATTTAACATTTAAGTTTAAAAAATTGCAAAGGGGTTCCACTGCGTTTAAGTTTTATACCCCTGCAGAAGAAAGACCACCCAAAAATATATAATATAACATGGTTTATATAACCTTTCCTAACAGATATTTGAGAGATTAATAAAGATTGGTTTCAAATGATAGTACTCTCTTATTCACACTCCAGGGTGCTGCCTAGTTAATTGTCTCAAGCCTTCACTGAGAGATATTTTACCAAAAGTGTTGTGATTGAGGAAAATTAAGAGGCTGGAGTACTCATTTGGTGCTGCTTCTCACTGAGAATTACTCATTTGACCCCATACTAGCATGTGATGAAAACTTTGCTCCTGATCAGGCAACTGGATCACCCTGCTTGACTTCCTTAGAAGCCATGTTGACCTGAAATAACAAATTAACACAGAGGATCTGACAGAGGGATTGGGGCTCTCATTAACTCTGGATTAGAAAAGGAAAAAAAAAAAGTCAACTATGTAACTAATGTGTAAATAACAGCAGTTTACATAGTTTCATACAGAGTGAGACGGGGGTGTTATAAAGAATGCATTGGGCAGGAGTTACAGAAAATTGGTCGAAGCAGATTCGTCCAGTGTCATACAGGAAGGAAAGGAAATGTCAGCTGTAACAGAAAGATCTGTCACAATCTTGGATCAAATGGGTATGTTTTACATTTCATTGCCCCAGATAAAAAAAACCAAGCAGTTTATTGAACTGCTAATTTGCTTTTTGTGTTGAAAATATTGTGAGATGATTTGCTGTTGTTTGCTGTCTTTTATAAAAGTACAGAAACCTAGAAGATGAGAAAATGTTTTTGGAAGCAGAGGAACAGGCACCCCCCTAAGCAATCCCTAGCACGTGGAAAATGGTATAGACTGCAATAATCACTCAGTTCAAATTAATTCTATAACATTGAAAGTATTTTCTAAAATTAGTGAGCATTGTGATAGTGGGACTTTCTTTGCCACTTAAAAGAAAATTTAGACACCTTCATGTTAGTAGGAGAGGTAATAATTTCTTAATAAAAATGTTTAAACCCTAAAAGATTGCAAATCTTAAGCAAACAACAAAAAGTACTTGAAAAGGTATTTAATTTATATGTCTATTCAGAGTCTGCCCTTGAATAATGATGAATAATAATTCCTATTACAACCTCTGTGGCACTTGTACATAAAGATCTCAAAACCACCCTGCAGTCGTTCATTCCGTGAGTTGTACAGTGCCCCAGTGATGGAGCTGCCTGGGACTGTAATACCTGTGTGACAAAGGACTAATGTGAGCCTTGGAGGTGCTCAGGCACTTGCTCTGTGTGCTGCTGCGAGCTGATGAGAGTACCAGGAATAGACACTGAGTCTCTCAGCTTCCATATTCTCACCTCTAAACAACACTCTTCTGCCTGCAAACATTTCTTTGGCAATTTTTTTTTTAATACCTACATTCTCACATTATCAGAGAGACTGTAAAGTAGCCAAAGCTTACTCATTTTATTTTATAAGAAACATTTTTCACAGCTCTGCTTGATAATAGAATTAGGTGCTTGATGCTTTTTCAATCGTGCATGTTGGGATTAAGGATTTGTTTTATGCTTGTTACAGCCCAATTTCTCTGCATATCTCAGATGCATTGCAGGAAAATCCCACTCTGTTTCCCAAGCAGGACTTCAGGCATCTATATTTCAGTGTACTTGTTCTGTGCTCTGGGGTGACTGGAACTCTTGCCTTCCTGTTTCTCCATTCTCCCTTTCACCCCCTCTGTCTGCTCCCAGAAAAATAAAAAATATTGCAGATAATGTGTTCTGACTATAGAATTCTTTTGCTTGTCTTTCTTAAGTCAGGAATAAGGAAGAAGAGATGTTGAGACAACCTGTAGGTTCAAAAGCAAATGCCTTTTTAAAATTTGCATATTTATATAAAAAAACCCCAAACAGTAGCTGTCTGAACTTTTGTTTTTCTCAATTGTTTCCTTCTGTGGGGGCATATTCTGATGGCACAGACTGAGCACTAGTTTGTATTTCTTGTGGGAAGACAACTATTGTCAGAAGGATAAGAAAGAATTTGCTGTGATTTCCCCCCCCCCACTCTCCTGATACACTATTCCACAGCGGAGCATAAGGCTGTTCCGTCCTTGCTAATAATGTAGTTCCAGTGACTGTGCAAAGAAATGTCAAAATGTTAATATAGTCATCAAGAGATCCCATGCTGCCTCAGCTCTCTGAATCTGTTTCATAAAGAGAGTTCTGATCAAAGGAACAGTTCCTTGCTTAGAGTTTAAATATGCTTTATCTCCCATGTAGGCATTTTGGAGCCTTCCTAAAGATATAGCTGGGGGAACATTTGCTAGCTTGAACAGCCCCCTTGTCCCCTCTTCACCCATGCACTTGCTATTTGTTTCTCTGTTGCTCCATCCTTGTAATTCTGCCATTACAGCTGTTGCTTGTTGCCACAAGGGAACTGGGAGTGTAAAGCTGAGGTGATTTAGGGGAAAAGACAGACAGACAAATGCAATCACCCCAATTTTCATTTTGGCCAGTATGAGTGTGCTAATAGACACACAGGTATTAAAACAAAACTTTCATATATTTCAGGATGAAGAATGGCTGATGCCTGGATTTCCAGATGTTGTGAAGAGCAAGACCTCTGAACAGCCTGATGCTGCCTACCCCTGCCACAATGGGAAGCTCAGTAAGTCCCACTTCAGAGTAGAGAGATTTGTGAGGAACCACCACCACCACCTCCTGGGTAAGAAATTTTGTCCTGTTTATTTTGTCATAATTTCATTACCTAACATAATTTCAAGTTTTCTAAGCAAGTTCATTAAAAGATATATGTTTTGCTGTAATAAAACCAAGAATATCTATCATCTCAGCTATGGAGAAATGGTAGTTATTTCCTACATCTAATTATATTTTGATTGGAGATGAAAATGGGCAGTGCTTCCCAGAAGAAAGCTTGACCTTGCACCAGACTATATTGGAGGCAATTTAGGGATTATAATTCATGTTTTCTGAAATAATTGTTTGTTATATGGAAAATTTGTTTTCCAGAAAGTCCACAAAATTGGACAGAGAGAGAGATATTCCACTACTTTCAATCATCAAACTGTTGGTTTAGATGGCAGACCTAGTTGTCTTTGTCTTATGATTTTTGCTTCAAGCTTATTGTTTGTGAGCCATGTATTTATAATCTGTAAATCTGGAAACAGCACAAAAGTCTTGGCAAATTACATTATTTGGTGTTTCTGGTGTGGTGCATTTGGTGTGTTGGAAAATGGCTTAGAGAGCTTACCTGCTTCAAGGGCAGAAAACTGAGACAGTGGTTTGAGAAAGCTGAGAGTAAGGAAAAACAGCAAAAGCTGCTGCTGCTCTGTCTGGTTTTCTAGCATAACCTTTTCAGAGGTATTACCGGGTCCCTGGGACACACCTTGACTTCTGGTACTCTCTGGAGTTCCCTTGTGGTTGCTTTTTTGTCTCTTCCTCTCGGGACCCTTTTGACCATCTGTGGCTTCTGGAGAATATGAAAGCTCCTTCCTGTGTCCAAGATCAATAGCTTTAAAAACAGAGCACAAGAACCCACTAATCATCTTTTCCACCAGGCGTGTTTAATTTCTGAAGTGCTTCAGCTCATTCCCTTTGAAGTTTCATTTCCATTATTTTTTTATTTTTTTATTTTTTTCAACAAGTGTCCAAAACTCAGAAGCCCACCCGCATGTGTCCTGCAATAGGCTGGGGCTGACTCTTCCAGAGTCTGTGCTGTTTGAACGTGGGTGGGCCACACCACTTTTTGGAAAGCTCTCCCAGATCCTGGAAATAAGATTTCAAAAGCCAGTTGAGATGTTTCCCAAAGCACCCTGGCTTCAGTGGAAAGAGCTGCTGCTTTTCTGTCTGAATCTTGGATTAAGAAAAGAAGGAAAAGGGAGGGGGAGAAAAAAATAGCCAAAGAGCCACTCTACAAATGTAATTGAATGTGGTTCAGTTCCTCAGTTCCACTCCAACTGAATAAGAGAGTGACTGAGAGAAGCTACATCCCCACAACCACCTCCTCTTGATGTGAGTAAATAAAACATTCCAGCAGTGCTGAGACTGGGCCAGTGGAAAGAATTTTTAATAATTATTTTTTTAAAAAATATTCTTTTTAGTTACTAAGTCATCCACAAATCACCTGATCTCTTCATGCTTCTGCTGCCCTCCACAGCAACACTGAGGGCTGCTATTACTGCAGCATTACTTGCAGAAGGAGAGATAGCTTGTGAGGTGTGTGAACTGTTCCCTGGAATTTTGAAATTACACCAATTCAACACTGTCTTCTTTGCAAGCATCAAAAAAATGGTTGTACTGCATAATGGGTGATATGGTATTGCCTCCCTCAGAAATGAACACATCAGCATATCAGAGTGGATGTGTACATGAGCCTCAACATTGCTTCCAGTTGTATTTGGCCCGAAGTGTCTAATACATCTCTGGCACTCAAAGATGTGCACTGTGTACAAGCCGTTGATGGCTGCCTTGTAATTGATTGTTGCTCAGCTTGCAGGTACAAATAAACATATGCTTGCATTTCCTCCTTTGCACAGCTAAATTTCTAATGATCAGACTCTGAAAATGTGTTATATTGTATGTGTGTATCACAAATACACTCCACTCTGGTAAGACTGGCACTGGATGCTAGGTAAGCAAGGCATCCATAATCTGTTGCCAGTTTGAAAACAGGAGCTGGCTGTCATTTATTTTTAATATACTGGATTTGTTTATTTTTTGTTCATGTGCATCTCAGTCGTAACCATTTCTGGCTGCTACAGAAGTGCTGAGGCTCCGTGAGAAAGTCTGTTTTCTTCATTTTTGCAGCATTAGTTAGGATGGAACTGAAACGCATTGAGGAAGCTTGAGCTGGCAAGGTTTCTTACCCAAATGTATTGGCTTATGAATTTCTGGGCATCTGTGCTCAACATGAAGCACCTGCTTGTGTAAGGTATGTTCTGTAAAGATTGGATGATGGCCCAACTGGAAAGGAAGAATTCCCACATTTAAGAAAAAATACCTGTTGAAGGCACAGCAGTGAGCAAAGCAGCGTGTGGCTCTACAACACACAGGGATAACAGGGATGGGAAGAAAGTGTCTACAATAGGAAATGACAAAAGTACACAAGAAATTATAACGTTCTGTAGTGATTACTGTAAACTGCTAATGTGCAAAACAGGGGAAAGTGGTTCTCTCTGTGTTTCTGGAAGTGTGAAATGCGTTTTATGCCATCTCTTAAGGGTGACCCACTTATAAAGCAGTTCACTGATGGCAGGAGACTTCAGTGAGGCTAAAACTAAATAGATACATCTGTAGACATGTTCATAAAAGAGAATCTCCCAGGAAATTAGTGTTAGTGAATCCAGGCCTTGCTTTTAGTTAATACTGGATGTAGATTCTCCTCATCTTACTGGAGTTATGTGTTTGTCAAACAGTATAAAAATTATGCTCCATTTAATCCACTCTCTTGTTTATCTCTCATCCATCACATGTAAGGAGACTGTTTCTGTTGTATCTTCCAGGATTGCTTTTCATCTCCCAGAATGGGATGAGATCTCTGTTCTCTTGGAACTTCATGTTCCAGGGTTTCACAGATAATGCTTGTGACTCTGGTGTCTCCTTCCTTATGGGTGGATGTAATGGGGAAATTATGACCAATATAATTTGGAATATACACGTAAACTGGCGTTTCCAGTTCCTTGTAAGATTCAGGTGACAAAAGACAGATTCAGATTCACTGAATTATGTGGTAAGTAATATATAAATATTTCTGATCTTTTTCACATTTAAAAAGAAAGAATTACTCCTTGTATTGGATCTTCTTGTGTTTGTCACCCAATGTGAAACACATTTTCCTGCAGGGTGGTCCCTAATCTCTGTCCAGAATGACATCCAGCTGATATTATATTAATTTGGCTGATATCCAAATACAGACTTAAAGTGAAATTCTGGTCCCAAGAAAGAAAATGGCAGCATTGTGAAGTCAAGGCTTGGATTGCCACTGCCCTATCTTATAGGTTCATTGCTTTGGAAGATACGTGAGTCACAAGCTAGCTGTTAGTGCAGAGACCATTTGAAACCATCGACTCCCAATTGCTTTGCACTCTCCTAGTTTCAAAACAGGCATTTGATTTTTCTGTCCTAATTTGAAAGCAGAGAAAAGAATTGCTTCTGGGGCTGTAGCCTTGTATTAAATGCTAACTGTAATTCTGATTCAAATACAGAGGAGTTATGACCCCCTAGGGTTCACCAAAACTCCCTTAAAAAGAATGGGGCCATCCATTTAGAGAGTGGGGAAGTGAGTCTTTAGGAGAAGGCTGCATATCCATTTATTCCCCTCCTGTGCCAACTATTCCTTAAGGTGTCTCTTGCACAATATATTTTATTGTTAGCTGCCCATTTGCTTCAAAGGCTCTCTTGCACCTGCTGCAGCAGCTCCTGGCAAGGAATATGGGGTACAAGTGCTTATGCTGAAAGTTGTAGGGTATTTTGAGGGTTTGGTCTTTTTCCCCATTATTTTCCTTCCAGCTCATGTTCCTATGTCTCGGACCATAGAATGGAGTTTGGTTTATCTCATCAGGACTGAGGTTCTAATTCAATGTAAGAGGCCTCTTTTATGACTGTTTTTACACATTGTTTTCCCCCTTGTGCCAGAGCAACATGGGCACAGTGTGTAGGTGAGATTCTGCCCCACCAGAGTGGCCTCATTTCCCCAGTCTGCCAAGCGATGAAAGGTGAAGGTGGCAGAATATGAAGTCTAGTATTAGCTGCTTGGATTATATTTATTTAATATAATGAATAATTTCAAGCTGCTTTTTTTTTCCTTTTACTTTTTCTTCCTCCTGTCTGCTTCCCTCATCCATTTCAGCTTTTCCTCTCTTGTTTTTGGGGGGTTTTATGAATGAAACTGTAGTCTCAGTGAAGTTAGTGAGAGTAGAGTTTCATCACATCCCCAGAAATTATGTTTGGTGGTATACTGTTTCTGTACAGATGTTTCACTGAATCTGTAGCCATTGTATTAAGCTAAGTTTTCTCCCTGAATGGTTTTAAACTGGTTGGCAAGAGAGGATTTCAAGCCCTTCAGATCTCATCTCATCCCCCAATAAAATTAATGTTGCTATTTAAGATTTTGGATGGATAAATAATGTTAAAAAAATTGCTTAGAAAAACTATGAATGTAAAAATGTAAGAGGTTTTCCCTATGGTTGTTTAGTGTCTTTATCTTTTGCCTGGGAATGCTATTTGCTATTTTGGATACATGTGTGCAATGGTGGGGTTCCTCCCCCCCCACTCCCGGTAAACAATCTGTTTACTTCTAGTGGAGAAAGAAGCTTTGCAAAAAGAAAGGAGATAAAGAGAGGGCTGCATCACTGTAAGGGATAGATGATGGAGTGCTAATATTGGCATAGGTACAGATCTGTCTTTTATTTGTAGCCAACTGCAGCGCATTGTGCGTATGCCTCTGTAAGGCAGCGTCTGCCTTGGCACCAGAGCTCCCTAATATTCATGAAACTTCTAAAACACACAGAGATAGGTTTCTTTCTCTTCCCCTCCTTCCCCCTTCTTTCAAAACCTTAAGGTGTTGACTGGTGGTTGACTATAGCACTTAGTATGTTACCACCTATTCAGACCTCTGCTTGTCTGCTGCCCCCACCTAGCTCACACTTCTCTTGCTGTAATGATGTGTTGCAGAAATAAATTGTGTTGCACAATAAATGCGTAGAAAGAACAAGAGGGTATTTAGAAGCTGAGAAATAGGAGAACTCGTGTGGAAAGAGAGAGAGGGAAGTGCTTTTGGCACAGTGATCTGGTAGTGTATTATAATTCAAGCTAGATGATTGCTGCGCCGGAGTGATTATAACATTAATTTGAATGCTGGAAGTTGAATTTAGCAGGAAGGGATTGGAAGGCTCGAGGTGCTGCTTGTGAGTTTGCAAGGTCAGGATGTTGTTTCTCTGATTTGCTCTAGGAAAAAGGACTGTGGTGTGGTTTTTTTGGGTTTGGGCTTGGTTTTTATCCCCACTCAGGTCTGTGTGCAGAGAGGGCTTGGGCAGGTACTGCTGAAACGTGAATCCTTAAAAATTCCCCTCAGCACCTTTGAGATTTTATGTTATTTTCCTCAATGTGGGGGAAGAGAGACTTCCTGAGAGAGAAAAATGAGTTGAAATAAGCATTTAGTGTTTCAGCCATGCAATCGTAACACTTTCCTGTAATTCCAATCTTTTGGAAGATTGTACCCCTTGACCACACTTTGAGCTGAGGCTGTGTTTTGCATTCACAGCACACCCAGACAACGGGCAACTTTTGCATTCCATGTGCAAACCTCCTTTGCTCGCTCCTCTGAAGCTGGTGCTGCGAGACATGGCACAAAACTTTATTAATTTCTTTCCAATTTCATTAGATTTCAGTGAGCTCACAATTTGAAATGATGGCTTGCCCTTAAAGAGCTGGTCGCACTTGACAAGTGTGTGGCAGTACTTCATTAATTACAAGCAGCCCTTCCCAGCACAACCTCAGTTAGGTAGAATATTTGTTCAGCACACGTAATTATCTCTCTGTCTTTCCCTCTCTCATATTGATTCATGTGGAAAAATATGATTAAAACATGAACATCTACAAATGATTCAGAATAACAAGAGAGGAAAGGCCATTGTTTTTTTGCACTGACTATAGCAGATTACTATAATTACAGCTGAATGGTTATACATTTCTCTGTGCCCCCCACAAGACTGTGTGTGCCTTCACAACCCCAATGTACCATTTAGAAGTAGAAATATTTAAAAGAAATATCCTCTTTGGGATGTTTCTTTGACCCATTAAGAACCTTTACCTTGGCACTCGCACATGTAATCTCTGGCATAAGGTCATGCAAAGGGGGGGATAGGGATAGGAAAAGAAACACCAACCCTTCAGACATCTGTTCTGGTGTTTCGGCCAAGAACGGGAGGGAAGGCTGTGCCAGTTCGGCAGCCGCTCCTGCAGATTGCAGTCGGCTTGCTTTTGATGCCAGCGTCAATAATGTGGGCTTCCCGCTGAGGGGGTGGCACTGCCAGATTCCTAATTAGAATCCTCTAAGAGCAGCAAAAGGTGAAGTGGTCATTTCTTTCCACCCCCCACATCTTCAGGTCTTCTCTCGGTAGGTTTGTTTAGCCTTATTTTTATTTTGGCCACTTAGCCTAATGGAGAAGATTGGGGCAACATCCTGTGCTCTTGCCTTGATCTCAAATTAAAGAACTGGAAATTTTGATGTGCTGAGCCCCTCAGGAAGGCCTGATTCACCGTGGTGTGTGTGGAGATGACAGAACTAATTTCACACTTCATCCATTGTGCGCAGTGGGTTCACTTGTTTGCTCTTGCAGCTGGTGCAGACTCCTAAGACAGGACATCGTTCTCCTCTTCTGTTTTGATGTGGACTACATTGGAAGAGCCTAGTTCAGAGGACAAGAACATGCTATGATTATCCCATTGGCAGTTCTTGTTTCCTCTTAAGAGGCTGTAAATTCTATTCCAGAGGTCTTGTTTGCTCTTGGATGCTCCTTGCATCCTTCAGGCCGCTTTTTGTTTGGTTCTGGATCAACTGGTCAATTTGGAGATTCTTGAAAAGGTTCTGGCAACTGAGGTTGAGAAATAATTGCATTGTAGGATTTTTGGCATGAAGTGTTGTTGGTATTGGGTATACGTGCCCATGTCCTCTGGGAAAACAGGCCTGGAAGCAGGCAGGACACAGAGGCACAGCTTGGAGGAACCAGGCCAGAGTAGCACAAGCTAACTGGAGTGTGCTGGGGTCATCCCTTCTAGATGGGGTGGTGGCACTTCCTGGGAGCTCTGTTGTGTAAAGGGAAGGATGGCAAGTTTGATGGAAGGTGGAATAACAGTTTTCAGGATAAGGTGGCTGGTGTTTATTTATTTTTTGTTTGTTTGTTTTTTCTTTTTCCTCTTGCACTACTTCTGTTTACTTTCATTAAGAAGAGGCTTTGTAGAAGTTTATTACAGATCTGTTTCTCTCTGGTTACTTGAAGAAGGAATGGGATTAGTTGTATGAAAAAGCTGACAAATTGCAACGTGCAAAACATGGGCCAAAGAGTTCAGCAGGAATTGCATCCCTGAGCCTGAAGTGGTTGTCACCAGAGCCCTCATTAGGAATGTGCAGCACTTTTTCCCTGACATGCAAAAGGGCATTCAGCTTTTGCTTGTAAGGTTTTGAGTTGCAAAACTGGAACTCTGGTTGTACAAAGTTGCTAATGAATCAAAGCAGTCCCATGAAGCCTTGCCAGCTGAAATTTCTGACTTTTCCTTGGCTTAACCTATAATTTGCTGTTAGAAAACCTGTGATCAGGTTTTAGCCTGTGAACCAGAAGTAGCCAACTAATGTCCAGCCTTTCTCATCACCTGATTAAATGAAATCCTTCATATTGTCCTACCTTTTGATCAGTAATGCAATATGAGGCATATTCCAGTAACTGTGAATGCAGAACAATGAGTCTTCTGCCAGAAGTATTTTAACACAGCTGCACTGCCCATTGCAAATAACATTTGATTAACTGACCTTCATGATGGAAGGGAAATTCTCTTTCTTGATGTTTGTGAAATACTTGCCATCAGCCAGTAAATACCTTCTAGTTAGCACATTATTTCAGTTCCTTTCTATTTATGCCGTATAAAACAAAACAATGCCAACTCTCTTTTTGGCTATCTACTAACAAGGACATAATATTTATAATAAATATTTTGGAAAATTCCTATCATGTGTACAGATATAAACGAGAAAGAGCTGAAAAGCTGAAAAAAAAAAAAAAAGCCAGGTTCTAGACAGGGTGAGACAGAAAGGGAAAAAAAAAAGATTTTCTGAGAGACAGCAAATGTGTATCTTTTGTTTGGTAATATGGTATCCATGTAATGTCTCTGAAATGGCCACAGTTAAAGTTCATGCTACATTAGGAAAGCAAAGTGGTTTACATTGAAACTTAATAGAAGTCAATTGTGTTTGAAACATCTGATGCAGAAATAAAACACCTTATGTTTTATGGGAGCGAGGAGCTGCATATTTGGCACTCATTCTTCTTTCTAAACACGTGTGCTCTCTATCAGTTTGAGATAATCCAGGTCTGGCTCCTGCCCAGTTGCTCCTCCTAACCAGAATTACGCGAGACGTGCTGCACTCCCTGCACGCACACAGACATGCACACACACACTCCCTCTTGAACCACAGATCGAGTTGAGTGAGAATTAGTTGGCACCTTTTACAAATCTTCCACCTTCCAAGAGAGCATTATTAACAACGGATATTTCTTCCTTCAGCAGTGTGAATATTTTTCATTTGGGAAGAGCTTGTTTCTTTCCCCCCATATTTTTGCTGTTACTCAATAGTTTCTTGATGCAAAGTTCAAACTTTTGGAGTTCACATCAGAGTACAATCTATAGGGCTGCTGTTGCTTTGATCCACTTACCTAGACAACCAGGAAATGTTGTTTCATGGACAAAACCACTCTGTTTTATAGATAAGTACAGTTATGAATTGATCCTTCAATTGAACTAAGTTTTCTTGTGGACATCTTCCAACTTCTCTTGCTGCTTCCACCCAATTACATCCTTATTTTCTTCTGTATCTATTTGACCGGCACAGATTTTTACAGTTTTATGTTCAAACTGACAAGTGTACCTCTATTCTTTGCTGCAGGAGATGTATGCAGGCATTCCCACCTCCAGAGTGCAGCAGGATCTAAACACAGGGAGTCAGTCTATGAGAACGTAACCTATAATTTACAAATACGAACATATTTTTGCACCCTCATCCTTCTGAGGATCTGAAAGTCGATTGAATTAGCTATTGAGTGATCCTCTTTGGTAGATTAGTTAGGATTTGGATCTTATGACAAGATTGAAGTTTTGTTCCTACAAGATTATACAACAAGTTGACAAGAGAACTGAAAATAATAACCAGAACTCTAAACCCATAGTTTGGTGCTCTCGCTATTGCTTCATACCTCCTCCCTTTAAATTTGACAATGTCTTCCTTGGGAGCACATAACAAACTTAATCCAATCACATACATATTCTAGGTTCAAGCTAAGTTACTCAATAACTTTAAATAAATGACATGTTTGGTTTTTTCTTGTCTAAACTTATCTAAGCTAATGTGTGAAAATTTATAAGACTTTCTCTCTGTTAACAGTCAAAAAAAGACATGAGAATGTGGCCTTTCCAGCCACAGTTAAGATTGTATATATTTAGCCAAGTCTTTCACAATAATACTTTTATTCTTCAGTATAAATCTAGCTTTTGATTGAAAATTATTCTGTTTAAAATCTCGTCTTTTTTGTTTACTGACAGAAAGTGAACACTTTTCATTGGAAGACTTATACATTGACTTGTTTTGTGCAGCTGAATGTGGTTAGACCTAGCAACATTTTCTATGCTTTTGGTGTATTTTAGTTTGCTGTTAAGGATAGAATTAGGATAGGCCCTTTGAAATTCACATATTCTGCAGTAATTACAAGAGTTTCTGACCATTCCTTCCAATTGATAGTGTGTTATTGGAAACCAGGATTTGCCTAGAGTCTTGATCTGTTCAAGAAATGGAGATGATGTTGCTATATTTTTTTATACCAGTATATTAAAGTTTATTCTCCCAACAGCTACTTCTAACAAATAGGAATCAGTCAGTTTTGTACTATTTTATATTATGGCAGTTTCATAAACAGGAAAACAATATGTTTTGTGAAACAATCTAAAATGCGAGGAAAACTTAATCCCAAAGGGGAATGTGATAAAGCAGTGAACTTTTTAAGTAAAAATTTTAAACTCTGCTCTAGCGTTACCTTTCCTAGGGGATTAATTTCCATAGCACTGAAGCTGTAAGTCACCTTCCGTTACCACGCTTTGTTTTTGTTGGCTCTCTTGGAGGTTTTCCTTTTTCTTTTGCAAAGCTTTGAGTATGTGAAGACAATCTGGTTAGCTGTGCATGAGGAAGGCAAATCTGTCTGTAAAGAGGAATAGGCATTGTTCTGCATGCTTGAGTAGTACCTTGTACAGTAAAATATTTCTCATGAGCAAGGAAGCAGACTCTGCTCCAGAAAGAATTGAGTGCTGAGCACAGAACTGGAAAGGAGCTGAAGTGTAGAGCTAGTGTAGGGTGTAAAGCTGTGTTTTGAAGGCTAGTCCTCTCTGAAAGCATCTTAAAGGTTTAAAAGTCTACAATATGAAATTTCTTCCCAGTTTGAGCCATGGATACTCCAAGCTTTGAGCAACATTTTGGTGTTTTGTTTTTTTTGTTTGTTTTTTTGTAACACAAGAATGATTGAGTTGAGGCTTCCAGCTTTTCTAATTTGTCCATCTTTCTTTCTTCTTTATAAGAACAACTCCAAAATAAACAAGGAAATGAAATAATTATAACCCCTCTGTTAATGCAAATTTTAAGCCATTTGAATCCACAGCATAAGGCAGGAAATGCAAGTTTTCTCCCATCAACATTAATATTGTCATAAAAAGCAGGCGGTGGTGTGGCTAAATGTCAGTCTTACCTGGGTTTTCACAGTATATTTCCTAAAGCCACAGTTCTTAGCATTCTAGAATTATGTGAATATCTGGTCCTCCCAGATGGAAGAGAAAATTTAGGAACTTGAGTAAAAATAGTGATTTAAAACTTGAAAAGAAGACATGTGACTATTATTTCTAAATGGATATATTTATTTATTTATTTATTTTTAGATTAGGCCCATGATCTTTAAGTTCTTAGTTCTGATTTTTGAATGCTCAGATTTGACAGTCCTGGATTAAACCAAAGTGGAGAGCCATTCCTGGTAGGGAATGCTGACCCAAACACCTCAGTTCTGCCAGGGTGTGTGCTCTGTAAGTGGGCCCAGTGTAAAAGTGAGACTTGATATTTCCCTGTGCTAAAAGGCAGAGGACAAGAGATGTTCACCGGACAGTCTGAGCTCTCGGTGCCATCACTGGGACAGGAGTACTTCCTTCTCTCAAGCTCCTTGGACATATGGCCAGCTTATGTGTCAGCCCTTGCCCTGTCTCCCTGGGGGCTGCTGGCTGGGGGTGAGGAGATGTGATAGTCCCGCAGCTGGCTAGCATCAGTGCTGCTGTCAGCACCAACTACTAGCCTGGAACACACACTGCTCCTGTGCACAGAAAAAGCCAAGTCCCAGCGTGGTTCCCTGGCCCAATCTGTTGAAGCCAGTAGGTCTCCCTGAGCAGGGAGCTTTTGTCTTTGCTCCCCTTGATCATACTGACACAAGTGATAATTACAAATACATTTCATGTATGGTGCCTGTGGAATTCATACAGCAGTGCAGAACTTAGTGTTTCCTGGCTCTTTTAAGTTCTCAGCGTTAGCTTTGCATTCATCTAGGACAGTCTATCTCTTCCCTTCATCTCTGCAGTTGCAGTATGGCAGGAAATCCTCTCTTTTGGGTTCGGTCATCACTGTCTCCTTTTTCCTCTTCTAGCCCCACACTTGAGCAATCTTGTTCCTTGATTGCTATCTAAATTGTCCTTATCATATGCCAGACACCGAAAGAGCTGCAAGGCATCATTTCCTGCGGGGCAATGCCAGGCACATAGCATATGCTAGACATCGACAGGCAGATGGGGTTGGTTAGGGCCAGTGAAGCACGAAAAAACAGGGGCTTTGGTAGGAAGAATCTAAAGAACTCCACAAACTGGTTGAATGCCATATCCCAAGCAATGTTAACAGCTCATTAACATTCCCTACAGGGCTGGCAGGTCAGCACAGGAGGTCAAAAAAATTAAGAACTATTTTCTTAAGGAAGCAGGAGGTAAAAAGGGTTAGATACATACAGCTGGTGTAGGGGACAATGTAAGGGTTGGTCTG
The DNA here is from genome assembly GCA_013398125.1 of Aegotheles bennettii. Taxonomy (NCBI): domain Eukaryota; kingdom Metazoa; phylum Chordata; class Aves; order Caprimulgiformes; family Aegothelidae; genus Aegotheles; species Aegotheles bennettii. The sequence goes on along the minus strand of VZRW01008838.1, from coordinate 807,452 downwards.
AGAGAAGGCAAAGGGGGACGCTTCATCTCAGTCTCTGCCTGCTTAACTAGGACCAACCATCTGTCCATTTTCTACCTGGAATTCTCCCCATGCTGAGCTGTAACTTGCTTTATTATTCAAAAGCAAACTTGCCCAATGACACAAGATGTTGGGAGGCAGCTGATTCGTGACCTAGCCAAAGACATCGGGAGGAGGGAGCGAGGTTTTCCTTTGAACCAGGCTCTGTAAGCATATGGTAGGCCTTGTACTTCAGGACGTGATCCATATGCTGCTCTTCAGTGCCCATATGCTTTCTATATTTTCCGTATTTATTTATTTTAATCAGAATTGAGTCTGTGATCTTGATTTTCCTTTTGCTGCTGGCTGTAATTACATTTGGTTGTGCTACTGGAGGTAAGGCAACGAGGTTAAGAATGTACACCAGAGCATTCAGTGGTGTCCTTTTAACATTGTCTTGTTCTGTGCGTTTTGTGGAGAGAATTGTATTCCAGGTTAATGATCTCTAATGTTAATAGTTTACATTTCTTCGTGTTGCAGCTCAGACGTGGAGTTTCATTGACTCAGGGCCAGAGGAGAGACAAGCTCCAACATTAGGGTTCTACAAAGATTAACTGATACGCAGTGTTTCTTGTGGGGTTAGAGGCTATAAATCAGTGTATTCTTATTTCACTGGAAAAAGCAATGGAATTGAGACATTCTCTGTCTCCAACCAATGCGGCAGAATTTGACCTAAATTAGTTAAGATTTATAGGTACAAGGAAGCACTGGCAGCCACTTTTGTTATCTTCTTTAGTAATAGGGAAATATTTTGGCTTCAGTAGGGCAGTATTTCCCGGTCTCTTTAGCTGAACCCTTCCCGTCACATAGGTGACAGACATGGCTCCTTAGGTCCCAGAGTGAGCAACACTGTTGAGAGCAACTGCTGTTGAAAGCCCACCTCTGCCCTGCAGACCTGTGCACAGAGGGGTGACCACATCCACAGAGTATTAGCCTGACCCAAACCAGAAGAGCAGCACCTCCTGAACAGAGCAGTGGGGCTGTCCCAGCTCACTGTAGCTGTGTACAGGGTCCAACTGCACCATAATTCCATTAGTGTCTGTTCCCCCCCATCCACACTCTGACAGGGATGACCTTTGCACTCCTTGTGCAACCCTACAACAGGAGCTGGAGCAGCAAGACCTTTCTAGTATGTCCAGCCCATACCCATCTGCAGAAAATCCACCATGTGTTTAAACAAAGCATTTGTAGGCGCAACAGTTATTCAGAATGAAAAAATGAAAGCATGTTCCAAAAAGAAGAGATACGTTTTCATGTATTTAGTTCTTCAGCCTGCAAGAAGTCTTGCTTTCACACTGTCTGTTGGAGGGCCAGGGTGAAAACAGAAAGTCATTTCTCACAGCCAATTTATGGCCCAATTATTTTACCCGTGTGCTTTTTGTTTTCTCAGGAACCTGCTAAAGAATTAATAGTGCAATCTGATTTCTTTAAATTCTGCATTTTTATCTTAATAGAAAAATAACTCCTGACAAAATAATTCCTCTTTGGTTTTCTGTTATTGGGGTGGCGGGATAATGGGGGTTTTTTTGTATTTTTTTTTCTGTAAGAAAGAATGCTCTATACTATGGCTCTAGCATTAATGAAACCATCTTCTTTTGAGGATTCACGCCAGTAATTAAATGCATATTCCTCACTTTTCATTTCATACAGGTATCAGATGAGCAGATTGGGTGTTTCCTGCATGAAGTGATAACATCTGCGTATTATTGGGGAATACGTAAATCCTTTATCACTGTGTAGAAACTCACATTAAGATTATTTGGAATCAATGACAGTTTTATATGAACAAAAACTATGTCCTGGCTTTATCATTGATGTGTTTTACCACCACAAAATTCTTAGACACTGAGAAGATCCTATGATGTCAAGGACTTGGGACAAAACAGCTTTCTTGCAAGCAGAACCATCTCAAATTTTCATTTAAATCTTCTGCTGAAAAGTTTTCAGGTAAGAAAAACTTAGTAATATTTATCCAGAAATACTTTTTGATTTCGTATTTGTTATTACAGGAGAATGGCAAGTGTCATACTGAATAGAAGTGTTGTTTCTGATCTCAGAAGGAAGCAGGAGATACAAACCTTGCAGGAGAGCCTGCTTTTGTGAGAGTTTGGAGAACCTTTTCCAGAATGGAGCCTTAGAAAGAAAACTATTCAGGAGATTTCTGATGAAAGCCTTTAGGTAGAAAACAAAGTTTTTAAAAATCACAGTCTTTTGCAAGGAAGGTATAACATGGTCCTTACAGGAGAATGGGGGCCATGCAACATTAAACTCCAACTCTTGTGAGGCATCACTGAAGATGCACTTCAGTGTTGAGTGAAATCTAAATTGGTTCTAACAGGATATTAAATACTTTGGATTAACAGCAGCAAGAACAACAACAACAAATCTCTCCCCAGTAAAATACGTATTGGAACTTTATGGTCTACCCTTTACCCTTAAAAATAATTTTATTTTCATCTCAATTGGGAAGGAAAATCAAATAAAGAAATACTGGAGTAGCCATAGCACATCAATTCCAGTGTTCAATGAACTCCAATTAGGAAAGATGGCCTTTGAACAGGAAACTCAGGAAAGGATATGAATTTCAGACCTTCCAGGGTTCAGTAATTTCTCTACTTTAGAACTTACATTAGAACATTAATATAGGATCTCATTTATTCATTTGAATGCTTTTCTGAGTCATAGAATAGAAACCAAATCTTATAGATTATCACAAGATAATTCTCTGGGCAGTCTTTCCTTTCTGTCATAAGCAGCTGGGAAATGTGGCAACCTCACTTGGATTTTCCAACATGGGGAGTTCTGCTCCATTTTCTTAACCTGTGCAAGCCTCAGGCTGCTGTCAAATCAACTGCTGATAATGATGGTAATCATTGCTCTACTGAGGCTTAAATTACAATCTTCCTTATAATTCTGGAAAGAACATTACTATCTTGCAACATACTCTGCACAAAATCACATTTTAACTCTTCTGGAGAAGCCGTGGAAAGTACCTGTGTGTTTTATGGCAAGTCTTGGGTGGGATTTTCCAAGCATAAATAGACAATAGAGGGCAAAATGAGTCTTGTCTGAATTGTAAGAATCTATGTGAGGCAGGGCATGTCCTTGATACAAAGAAGAAACAAGCAAGATCACAAATGTTTGCTTGAATGCTGCTTGCATGCTGAGCAAACTGTGTTATTGGCCAGGAGTATTTTGGCATTCTGGGCTCCAAGCAAGCAGAGAGCAGAGTAGCACCTGTGTTGTACAGCTTCAGGGAAATCCATCTTCCTTGTCCACCCTGAAGAGCTGGAACTGGGTGAGAAGAGAGGAAGATCTGAGACCTAGATCCCATCTCTCTGGATGGAAATACTACCATTTTCCCTTTGTTTTCCCAGTGAAATTTCAAGGCATCCGTCATTATCTCTTCTTTCACCATTTAAATTATAAGAACCAAACAGATCTGAAAATGTCTCCATCTTACAGCAGTGAGCCTTAGATTCACACTTCCTTTAATTCACTGCTGTGAAAAATGGGCTGGCATCCTACTGTGAATTTAAATACATCCAACCTAGGAATAAATGGATCCCATGGCTCATTTATCTTTCAGCTATTAATTAATAGTGGTTAATTGTAGTTATGAACTGCAGCATTCCAGTCTTCAGCATCCATACATTTTATTTAATATATTCTGATTAAGGTGGAGTCAGCGAGTTGGAGAATAATTAAAACAGTTCCTTGCTATCAGCATCTAACAAAATTTCAGCTTCCTCATGAATTCGTAAGATAATTGCATCTAACTCTTTAGAGAGTGAGTTGCTTGGGGACTGAAGCATAGTAAACCCTGTGAGATCCATTTGAAGACAGTACTCATGTGCTTGTCCTAGATGTCACAGAGTAACCTCTTACTACCTTTCCCAGTATTGCACTAATGGAATAATATTACCCATCTGAAGGCTTTGTTCTAGTATAAGAGGATGAGAATGGTCTCAATTCCTATCCTTCCTTTATCAAAAAAATAATTGATAATATGGGTAGAGCAATCCATGTCTGTGAGTCTGCAGTTGGATTATAATTCCATGAATGGCTTCTTCTGTATTAACTTTCTGAAACCTTTTGTTACTCCAAAACAGATGGGTCATGGAACAGGGCTAGGACAGTAGTTTGCTTAGATGGACATCATGTTCTTAATTCACAAATCTCATTTCCTTTTCCTGGAGACATATAAATAATATTTTTCTGTGCTTTATTGAGATTTTATTTACTAGTGTTTTAATAAGTAGATTTTAGGCTGATGGAAATAGAAAACATCATTTATTTGAATGTGCATGAGAGGTTTGGTTTCAAAGCTAACCTCTCCAGTTTGATTTTGACCGTAGACCTACGTTTGAGTCACTCTACATAGCTCTAGGCAAAGTGCGGGTCCATGAAGACTGGCAGGTGTTAAGGCACATACATTGCAAGCTTTGAGGGCTGTTTCCTGAGAGACTTCCTCCTGAAGGCAGCTATTGTTTGCTTAAGAGAAAGCCATATCCACTCTGCTCCCAGTGGCATCCTGAAGCGTACTTGCAACACAGAAAAAGTGATGACTCTAAAATTGATTTGATGATAAATCTTCCCCCCCACCCCTCATAAATGCTTGTGGCTGAGCTCTGGCAGAGAGATGTCCTGTTGGAAACTGAACTTCGTTCATCTGTGCTCTGGTGGGAACCCTGTGTTCAAGATAAACATGCTCGTGCTCTTTGAAGTTGTTTGCTCATCAAAAGCACAGTTACTTTGTTTGCATTATGCTTGATACTCCCGTGAGATGTAGTTCAATTTATGGTATAAAATCTTGGCAAGAGGAAGGCAGTTTAAGAAAAAAAATCCCCCAAATCAAAACAAAAACCCCTTTACATTGCTGGGAAGGTGGGAATATTGTCCTCAGAGTCCATCATCTGTTTCTTTTCATAGTATTAACAGATTTTATTTGTACTTTTTCCATACTTCATATGAAAAATCTTCCTTATGCCTCCAATACTTTTCTGAGTATTTCAGAGCAAGCTACAAGTAAAATCTCTTGAGATTTTAAACTGGGACGCAAAGACTGTGATCTGATAATAAGATAGTAGTTACTTCTTCTATGATCTTTCGTTGCCATCATTGTAGGAGTGGAAATGCCCCTGTGGGTGGGTCAGTCATTTGCTCCTTGTTTCTCTGCATCCTAAAGGATGGAAGTTACTGATGTACTTTTGACGGTAGCTTTTAGAAGGTTTCATTTCCTTCTAGATTTGAAAATGTACTTATATACAAATTCTGAGCTAGGTGAAATACATGTAGCAATTATAGAATCAGGAGGCATCACAGAAACATGGCAGGATAGGAATAAGTAGTGTTTCTAGTGGAGGCATCATCCATCCTCACATGAGCCAGGATGCATGTGCAAATATTAATGAATGAAAGTATTTGCAATGTATTTCTATCAAGCTCATATGGTTATAGTTTTTTGCAAAGAGTGTGTCTGATTCCACTGGCTCTCAACCGTTTGGAGCTGAACTCTACCTCAGGTAAGGAACCCTTATCTGTCCCTTGCCTATCTTCATCTCATGGACACGATACGGGTCCCACTAAGCTTGGGTTTTGGAAGCACAATGTGCTTCACTTGCAATATGATTGTTCTCAAAACTGGGGATTCACTCCACTGGCTCAGAACTGCTCTTCTCCAGTTTTTGTTTTGATTCAAACTTTATTGGAGCCTTCTAGGAATCTTCTCTTGTGAACTGTGGCATCTAATTGCAAGGACATAATTTTCTGAGGCTGGCAATTTTGCATTCACAACTTGATGGAATTTTGAGTTCTAGCAAGTTTTTCTAGTGGCAAAGTGTAGTTTAGATCTTTTTTTCCCTGATGAAAAAATGAAAACCAACCAAACAAAATGTTTTAGAAATAAGCCATAGTAATGAACTGCTCAGTCTAAAATTTAAATCTGTAGGTTTTGTGCAGATACAATCACATAATCTCTCAGTGTGGCAAGTTTGTGAGTACTGGCAATTTATAGTGAGAGATGCACCATGTACATAAATATGTATATTTACATTTATTCTTTATAAGTGGGTAAAAATGCATTCTGAGCAGTCACAGCTGAACTGAGGGAAGTTTGTCATGACTTGCTATATGCTCAGAGGAAACAGGAAAAACATATGACTTGTTTTTCTTATGGTGTGCTTTCTTTTTCTTTAACAGAAGTGTTATATTCACTGTCTGTCTTTCTAGTCTATACTAATGATAACTGATACATCTGAAGCAGTACTGGTAAATTAAATATAATTTTAATCTTCTTCATTGCCTCGTAAGAGCCTTAAAGCAATTTGCTTTTAGTAAAGAATTAAAGAAGGATGCCACTGTTAACAAAAATGGCCATCATTGCAACAATGAGAATTTTTTAGAAGGTGAGATATTTAAATCATAGAAAAGCTAAGCTCAGGATTTTTGGAGCACTTCAAGTACATAATTTTTGTGGTTGCGTGGTTTGAGATTGCTTAATGTAGTCATCTAAAATTCAAGGCTCCTAAAATCACTCCATGGAATTGCTCCATCACTACATGGATTTCGCCCAACATCACGGTGGGAGTCTGTAATAATGCTGGGCCCAGAATCCACATGCTGATTCTGACCTTGTTTAAGCTAATCTTAAATCTTCTATAGCTATTAATGTCAGTAGATTTACTTTTGATACAATGTTACTGTCACTAAGATTAAAATTCAGATTTCCAGACTTTTCATCCTGTGCTTTAGCTCAGCAGAAAATAATTCTTTCTCCATATGCTATTTTTTGGATGAACCTTAAAATCAGATGCTTATCTCAGTCTCTTCTTTTGGCAAAAGTGAACTGGAAATCTCAGCTGGAGTTTTCTATTCTGGTTGTGTCAGAAATGTCTCGGGAGCAGCTTTCTTTGCAGTGTTTCAGTGCTGCTCATTCTGCTCCCATTCACAATATTGGGAAGTACAAAATAAAATGTACATTCTGGTGTTTTAGACTTAAGAAAAATATTCTACTTGATTAGTTTAGCAGTGGCTGAAAATATTTGTGATTTTTAAAACAGTGCTGCTTAGTTGGAGGCGAGATCACAAATTATTTTTGTTTTCTATATATTTACCTCTTACACAATACCAAAGGTAGAATTTTACTTGGTAATGTCTGATACAGCTCATAAGCTCACACTCGGTCATTTGGCAGCCAACGTAGGGTGTTATGCATAAAACTGTTTTGTCTTTCTCATTCAATCTTTATGTGCATACACTGATAGTGACAACACAAGGAGATAAGTTCAGTTGCATACATGTTTCAGGTGTTACCTGCCCATTCATAAAACTATCCCTTTTCCAACAGATTTGACTTATGCTTGCCCAGCTGTGAGGTTTCTCAGCTATTGTTATGGTCTTAAGCATTATTCTAAAGGTGCTTTAATCTATCAAGAATGCCTCCTCTTTCCTATGTAGGAGAAGTGCCCAGATTTTTTCTGTGCCTCATAGCAGTGATTCAGTACAAGGGAACGGAGAGAACATGCTACTTCTGCAAGCAAGCTTCACCAATAGTTTAAGTGAAGGTAATATTTTAGGTTCTTTCGGAGACAAGTCTTTACATCTTCAACAAGGGTTTCTGAGTCTTGGTTTATCCTCAGGTATTTATCTTGACATATAACTGGCTATGAGAACAGCCGCATGTATTCTGCTTATGAAGCCCAGCCCTATATAGCCTGGGTCCCTCCATGAAGTTGAGTGTATGGTTTGGGTTGTGGTAGTATGTCCACTTCTTTTACTTTGTGTGTCATCTTGGAGGGAGTTGGCTCTAAAATGAAGTAGATGGAAAAATGTTCACTGAAAAGAACAAATGAATGTTTTCTATCTTCCCTCCACGTAGACTGTTTTTGGACAGTCATCTCCTGAGGTGTGTGCCATATGGAAGTACTCTTTCAAGATGGTTATTCTCTAGTGTCATGACCTAGATAACAAATACAGTATTGTTGAGTGAACGAGCTGTAGGTTTTTACTTTTCTTTGTTCAGTATTTCTGAAGTTCTACATTCATGTTTCATTTCTGTGTTTTTATTTGCACGTGGCATCAAACAGCCCTTTTGGCTGTGTACTGTCAATGAATCAGGAATAACCTGTGAATCAGTAAACACAGAGTTAAATCAGGAGGCAATAACAAAAAAACCCATTGCCTACATTTGAGCAGTTTATAAAATATGCAGCCATGGGAGGGACTGGAGGCCTACTAAAGCTCTTTCATCAGGGTCTGCCCAACCTTGGGTGGAGAGGCTCTGCTGTCTTCCTCTTCTGCCAGGGAGGGCAGGTGTGGCAGCATATGGTCTCTTGTTCTGCCATCCCTGAAGGGTCAGTGGAAGAGCCAGAGGAGTCCTCAGAAGCTGGATCACATGTGTTTTAGTGGGTTGACTTGTTCTCCTGCACCGTTCTTCAGCTCTGCAGGTTTCCAAATAAAACTGGTGTCAGCAGAACTCAGCAAACAGTGATTCTTGCTGCTCATAATTCATGGCAACGATTGCTGTAGCTCACAAACTTGCAGGGTATGGATTGAATTTTTTTGAAAAACAATGATTAAGAAAAAGAAATGTATTTTTATTTTTAAAAGAAAGTTGAGATTCTCACCTATTTGCTTGATTGCGGAACCAGTACCTTTAATTTGTTGTCCCAGAACTTCAGCTTTTGAAATAGATTCTCATTTGACCAATAAACATCCTCATTTGTGGTCCTCTTGCCATGAGGCCCATCCACTCCTGGCTATGGTGGGAAGCTGCAGGACTGTTGGGGGTTTGATGCTGTGTTCATGTAGGAAAAAGAGGGGGACATTCACAGTCTGACATTGTCACAGACTGCCCTGTCCTGCCTGCCTCTTCCTTGTCAGTTCATTTAGCTAATTCCTTCCCTCTTAAATGACTCCCTTCTGCTTAACAGCTTTCACAACTTGTTTGCAACCACCCGCAGTCACTGTGGTTGTGTATTCTTTTCTGGGGGATATATTAGACTGTTTATTTAAGCTGAAAGCTGCTAAAGGAAGGTTTGCAACTGTGTTTTCATGCTGTCTAGCACAAACAGAGCCTTACCATTGTTTATTTCAAAACACACTGCAATAAAAACAATTGATGTTGCATGCATTAATCAAAAAAGTTATAACATGGTGTAACTAAATCCCTCTATTAAGTTGTTGTGCTCTAAGAGTCTGTGAATGGGCCAGAGAAAGGAAAACGTGGCCCACAGCAACTTCAACACATGGCACAGTAATTGCTGCTTTGAAGAGCCCATTTCACCTGCGCTCTCCTCCTTGCTCATTCCCATCAGTGTCTCTACTTAAAGCCTATACTCAAGGCTCCAATCAAGCGAGCACCCAAATTCCTAGAGGTACCATTTTGCAGCAATATGAGCCTAATTGTTTCTAGATTGAATATTTTCATGGGATATCAGTCTCAGTGTTCCTGGAATTAGCATGCTCACTGAAGGATTGAAGATGCTTATCGGGCCCGACAGCTTTAGTGTCAGCGGGATCGTCGACAGCTCTGCGAAACTTAGCTGGGCTGGCGACAATATTTATTTATGCGGAATGGAGACATATGGCCAGAATCATCCGCTCCCTTTCCTCAGTAATTAAAACATCTGGGAGCACAAAAGGGCCATAAGAAGAAAAAACTGCGCTCTCTGCTAAATAAAACAGGAGCATGGTGCCTTTACATAATTGCCAAGGCTTTCTCTTCCAGTCGTGGTGGGGTCTCAGGAGGACCAACCTTCTCTAATGTTTTTTGAATGTGTGACGGTCAATAGAAACACAACTGAACTGAGCACAGTGTTCAAACTTTTTGTTAATATTGTATCTTATTTTATTTTCCAAAGGACAGATTTTAATACTCCTGAGAGAAATTGGGGATTATTTAAAGAGTAGCAAAAGCATACTGAAGTCATCAGCTGTTTTACAGACCATGGTTACAAAGCTCTAGCTTTCTCTGTATGGAGTATTCTGTAGATATATCTTTGATAAACACTATTTCACAGAGAGCTTTGAGGTTCAAATTCAGACCAGGGCAGTATGATGACAGCTGTTATCATTTGATGGATATTCAGTACAGTGTGTGAAGTGTGTTTAATACAGTTTTATGTCATTTTCAGAGATTAGGTGTCCCAAACACAAAGCCATCACAAAATGAAGTCATTTTCTAACTTCTTGGCCCTTGCAAAATCCCCAGCTGAGCTGTGTGCTCTCAGCCTTGCTGGGTTGGACTTCAGAGGAGGGATCTTATTTTTGATATACAACACTTCTAAATCCTAAAATCTGTCAACTGCAGAGATGGGAAGCCATTTTGAGAGGTTTTATTGGTTTATTATGCACAAAGCTCACACTGTGCTGCTTTGTGTAGAGACTTTTCTTATGTCTTATTCTTTGTTTTTTAAAATGGAGTAGGATCATGATTTGAGTGGTGGTCTTCAAGTACCTGAGTCACATCCCATCCATGTTTTGCTGGCAGCGGTGAATTTACTATCACGGTATCTCCTGTGGGAAGAATGAGAAACTGAGGCAAAGAGGTGGAATAGGATTTGCGCACAAACATGTAAAGTTTGTGGCTAACCAGGAGATTGAGTAGAGCTCCTCTGAGGCTCCTCCTGTGATGGCTCTTTGTGTTTTGAAACCACAGCTGAGCAGTACGCAGAGCTGCCAGCAAGGAACCTGGCTAGTGGTTCATAATGATTTTTTATGTTGCTAAAATTTGTTAAGTAATAAAGCCCCTGCCATTGAGGAATGATACAACACCCTGTTTCTGGGAAAAGTGGTCATTTGTCAGTCCCAGTCTGTGAGATCTGCACCTGTGTGTGAAGCAGAGCTGGGACCAGTGAGGACTGAGCTGCTAAGTGATTAGTGCCCTCAGCAGCTGCATTGGGTTGGGGTTTAAATCACCTCCCTGCCTAGTTGAGAGAAAAAGTTTAGTGCTGTTCCCTCCATGTTTGACATGAGGTTACCAGCTCTTTGCCTGTTTTCTCTTAGGTGTCTTCTGTGCTTAAAAACATTTTCAAGCTGTGAGGCTTGGGTACCTACGCCTCCAGTGCTCCAGGAAGCATCTGGCAGTGATACAGCAGCAGCTCTTGGCATCTTGAGACTCTGCTTTTTATAACTGCTCCAAGGTAGGAACTTCTCTGCAGGCAGTTATGGAGATGCAGTTTGTTGCTGTGTGAAGCAGCACGTCCTGCCTTCAGCCTCTCTTTTTGAACCAAGTGTGGTGGTGCCTAAAGGGACTTTGGCTTGTCAGGATTTGTTCCTGTGGGGCAGGGTGAGGTTTGTGAAATGGGCTGTGCTGTGCATAGGTGATAAACTTGATGGGTCCAGTTTCTAGGCAGACATGGAGTGAAATGCTAATTTGGGTAGGTGGGTAAAATGGCAGAAGAGGGGTGGTGATATGCAGAGCATGAAGTTCCTTATTGGAGCTTTAAGGAAGAGCACGAGACCTCAGCAGCTGGGTGATGCTGGTATTTATTTTGTTCTTGACACCCTCTATTGCTTCCAACATTGCCCAAGCAAAATAAATTGGGAGCCATTGGCAGCAATATCCAGACTAGATTTAATATAGTACTGAAAGCCTCTGCAGTGTAGCACACCTGCACTAATTTAGCTCTTTGTCAATAAAATTAGCTCTTGTGGAGTGCTGTGGCATTTCCAGTAAGTGAACTGGCTCGTTGACCTGGCTGGGCAGTGCCGTGCTGCATTGCGCTTTGGGCTCTCCACCTTGACTCAGTAAGGATGGAAACATAGGGAACCTCACTACCCATCTTTTTGGTTTGTTACTCCTTCTCCAAGTACTTTATGAGTTCTTCTAGCTGCAGGTAGCTAGGCTTGCAGTGTTAGCAGCTATTGCATGCAATAGAATACCCTGAATAATGAAAACAAGCAATTTTTTTCCTAAAGAAATCCTCTCCCAATAGAGGTCCAGTCCAATATTGTGTATATGACAAACAACTGAAGTCTTGGAAATGTCTGTCTAGTTCAAAGAGTCAATTAAACCCAGCCCAGTTCTAGATGTACTCCTAATTAAAGTATTTGACATCCATGCAGGCATAAATATTTATGCTTGGTAGAACCTATCCTGAACAGCAAAACAAATTACCCTGACAACATGGAAAACACGAATACTCTCCTTGTGATAGCTCTATTATCTCTGCTAATAGCTGAAGTTTCAGCAGGTGCCATTTTACAAGCTGTGGAGGAAGCTGTCAGATGTGTTTGGAAGAAGGCTGACACTGTGGGGGAAGGTGTTAGTTTTAGTGGGAAGGGAAGAAGTCTACAAGCAGCACCTCGAGCCCAGTTCTGCCCTCAGTTTCTTAGGCTCAAATATCTGGGCTGTATTCTCAAAATCACTGATGTCCTTTTACCCTGCCTGTGTGCCACAAGAACCCTGACAGTGCACATAAATGTGGCAACAGATAATTTTTATCTTGGGAATTGCATGTGAGTATTTGTTTGGTGGGTTCCACGTTGCTGCCTCTCGCACCATGGCCAACACCCCCAGCCAGATGTATGATCTGCTCCCATGTCTCCTGGCTTCCTAACAAATCCAGAAACCATCCAATCTCTAATAAATTCCAGTGTTATCAACCCGTAATTCCTTCAACCCCACAGTCTAGTACAGACAAGCACTTAGCAAAATATTTAGGGGCTGTCTTTGGTGCTTGCTTTGGAAGATGTAGTTGCTGGCATGAGTGGAGTTCTTAATTTATAGCATTAGTTAATTTGCTCTGGAGACTGAAGATCCTAAACTGTCCTAATTCTGTATTTTAGGCCCTATCAAATGGTATAATGAGAGTGAGGATGATTTAGTGTTGTTCTTGCTGGCATAAACAAGGGATCTTGGATTCAGAAAGACCCCAGTGTTCAAACAAAAAAACAAATCTCAAGTTCAAAACCAAGATGCATACAAGATTAGGTGTTTCTGCTGTATTTTATCAGCTTTCATTTAACCCTTGGTCTTCATTTTCCCCTCTGTTGTAACGTTAAAAATGGAATTCAAAAAACTAGCCCAAAGCTGGAGACATCCCACAGAACAGAAAACACCTGCATTTATTTTATTTATTTAGCAATGGACATCTATTTTTAAAGGAGTCAACAATCCCTCACGTCCCTGCTTCCAAGCAGGAAGAACAATGATCATAAATAGTGTAATACATTTGGTGCCAGGTGAGCATCTACATATTTTTTCCATTTACCTCCCTTTGTGCTGGGGATTTTCCAGAGTCCCAGAAAACCAACTGTCTTCCCTCCCCTCCACTTCTGCCGTCACTTACAGAGCTGCCACCCCTTTATCCCACCCACTTAGGCTGTTTCCTACACCAATATCCTGACCTCTTGTTTTGAGCAAGTAGGAGAACATGAGTGCTGCAGGTTCAGAGCAAGGCCATGATGTGATACAGGGATGCTTGTCAGGGAAAACTCCAGTTGTGTGCCTTTTCCATGGGCCGGTCTCCATTTGGAAGAACACAGTGTATAGACCCCTGTGGAGATGTATATCAGAGTGCAAGTGGTAGGATGGAGGAACCCATACAGACTTATGGCAGACAGCATTTATAGAACTTGTTACTTGGGAGAGAAGCCCGTATTTACACTCCATGGCTGTGTAGCTGGTTAGTGTTAACATTGCTTCTGTGAGCATAAGGGGAATTGTAGTAAATCTTCCAAGAATGGAGAGCTAGTTTCATCTTGTTTGACACATTGTTTCCTGGTAAGAGCTGCTGGGAAAATACTCCAGTTTCCTTGTCAGACCAAGCTTGCTGAGTTGCCAGGAGAGACTCTGAATCCACAAGGTCCTGAAAAAGAAATTTAAAGAGCCAGGCTGTGGAGGGAGTAAACTGTGAAATGGCTGAACACCAGGGGCAGCTTTTGGAAATACAGGCAAATGTAAAAAATGTATGGAAATGTCTCTCTGGCTCTGTCTGATGAAGAAAGGTGAAGCTTTTTATTTTCTCTATGATTCCTGTTTTTCACCTGTTTCTGGTTCCCTGAGCTTGTGCCCAGGCTGCAGGGTGCCAGTGGAGCTTAGGAGCCGAGCTGGTTGATGCTGGCTGAAATGTGCAGCAGCCAAAAATTACATACATGGGACTTGCTCACATGAGGAAACTTTGGAGAGTCAAGGAGACTCAAAAGATGCTGCGTAGTTTAAAGCCAAAATAGAAAAAGGGTACAAACCCAGTACAGGGGTGTTCTTTTTTTGGTTGAAGGGGTTTGTGTTCATTGTAGCTTAGTCCTGCTGCAAATCGGTTCCTTATGCGGTAGTGTCAGTTGGTGTTCCCATGCATCCTGAACTCTCTGATAATCCCACTGATGCTTTTTGGAATGACAGTCTCTATTGCAAATAATACTGGTTTGAAGCTGTGCGCCAGCAAACGTGGAAGCTTCTGTTCTGAAACTCCAAAGCCTGGATAATTCTTGAGGTCTCTTTGTGTGTAAACCTCAGTCTAGTTTTTTGGTGGAAAACCTGCACTAAATTTTCATGCCAACCTATGTTGCAAACCCCAGACTGTGCATGGGCTTGACGTGACTTGATTGCTAGTTTTTGTCTAAAGTTCTTTCAGACTCTGAAATTCAAGGGTTGCAAGCTCAGATAAAATAAAACAGACTTCCCATGAACCCCAGTGAACTGAAGCCACTCATTTTCAGCAAAACTCACACTGGGTTGTGTTCAGCCCTGAACTTCACTGACTCCAGCAGAGGTAGAACATTTGCTGTAAAATTGTTGTGGATGTTTATTTTTAGCATCTCTGAAAGTCCAGCCATGTGCATAGGTGTCTAGTGAGGATTTATTTGCCACCTGAACTGAGAAGTATTTCCTGTATATCCAGCATGAAAAAACAAAAGTGAAAACATGAATGCAGAGAAGGGAATGTTGGTGCCACTTTATCGGTGCCTGTTTCTGTTCACTGTGAATGTTTCTTTCCAATCTAAATTTCTTCTTGCCAGAAAGGGTAAGCACTTGTGGAAGAGCACACTTGTGACAGACACACACAGTGACAAACTTTTTAAAAATACATGTCCCTAATTTTCTGAGCAGCTGTTTAAAACTAGATACATATCAAAAATTACCCCAGTGATGTCAGCTCAGCCCTTTGCATTTTTCACTACCTGTCCCTGGGCAATTTCTGATCCATCGCCCTGCACAATCAGAGATGCTTTCCTTCTACAAATTGAAGTAGTTAAACAAAATGGGAGCTTGAATAAAAAAGTTTATAAATTAGCTATGAAGTTCTGTAAACATGTTTGCTGTTTTTTTCTTTCTTTTTTTTAATTTAATTGCAGCTCTAAATGTTTAATTTGGAGATTTCAGCAGCAGGCATAGCTAAGGATTCTGATGGGGCTGCTGCAGCACAGCCTCCTGTCTGTCGAATGGACAGGGCTCCCAGAAAGAGCAACCCAGATTCCCCAAAAGACATCTATGTCAAATTGATGATGAGCTTGGCTGGCATCTTAGAAAGATCTTGAGATGACAAGATTAACCCTCAAATACCCTGGGAGCCAAAGGCCGTGCTATTTGAAAGGAGGGGCACACACATGACTTGGTGGATGGAAAAAGCTGCCAGGCTCAGCTAAATGCAAGTCTTCTATCACAAATGGTAATTTGAAAACTGGGGGAGGGGATACAATTAATTTGGTTGACTCTCAGTGTTTTTTTTTCCTTGGGGGGGTATTTTTTTTAATGTATTTGCTGAGAAAATAACCACTGTGGAGCGTTTCATGGAAATCATAGACCGTATAATATTTTTCAGGCAGTCCCAAACATCATCTTGCTTTAGGACCTTGGTGCTTTTCTCCCTAACTGGAGAAATCCTTCATAGCAGGCACTTGGTGCTACTGTGGTGCGATTGGGTACTAATGAGCCACCTAAAAAATTCAGCTTGATGTCCTTGATGTTTCCCTGGAGAAAAAAATAAACACAAAAGACAGACAATTGCCCTGATAGTGAAGGGAGAGCAGTTGCTGTGCCTGAATCTGTGTGCTAATTGCTGCTACTGTAGTGTCGGCAATGTGGCTCCTGGAACGGAGAGAGCCAGTTCTTCCACTGGTATATACTGGTGGGTCTCTGCTGCAGTCAGTGGAGCAAGATTTATTCACACCAGAGGAAGAGCTGACCTTCATTAGTTATAAACAGTCCTTGACAGAAATATGTACCTGTGGCCTTGTCAGCTCTCAAAGATTTTGTCAGTGTTGGTCTATAGTAAACGTATTGGCAAACTTCCTCTAGCAAAGCCAGCAAAATTTTGTCCTTCCTGGCCTCGTATTCCAGTGTCTCCTATCACAGTAAGAAACCCAAAGAGCCATCTGACAAAAAGTAGATTTTTCTGTTATGCTTATGTCCCTGGCATAGTTCTGTTGGTTAGAAATTGGGTGTCACTGTATCTCTGAGTGACTGTATTCTTGGTGAAGTTGTGCATTGTAGGCATGACTTGACATATGTAATAACAACCCCACGGGAATGTAATTGACTGTCTCAGTGAATTTAGCTTTATTCCCAGGGAATTCAAATGTTTCAAAAGCCATGAAAAAAAATTATATTCTGGCCTTAAGTAACTAATCTCTCTCTCTTTTAAATATATTTTCTTGATTTGATAAATTTGGACTGAGGCAAAGATTTTGGGTTTTCTCTCATCATGTTCATAGGTCTCAGTTTGAAATTAGCCTTTTGAACCCAAATGTAGCTTGTGTATGAGTCTTATATTGCTAGTGATGTTATGAGAGCATTGGAGCCCCCTGTACTTTCCCTTGTTTCCTTCAAATTAATCATGCTCAAAACTTTATAAGGGACCAAAATAGATATTTAAGAGGGGATAAACATTGAAGGTGTTTTATTCCTAAAAATGAGCAATAGGTTGCTCAGAAATAGTTGCTGAAAATGGAAAAAATATTTAATATCTATTAGGCAGAAACTGATGGACCCCAAGGCACTTTGTTAACAATTAAGGAATACAGCTCCCACGTCCTGTTGTGATTGATACGAGTGTCTCCATATACAGATGTGAAATACTAATGGGGACTTCAGCAGAAGGGTTAGGACTCTCCTGGGGATTTATCAAGTTGCTTTAGACTGGTGAGAAGCAGAAGTTAGCAGTAAGTTGCAAAGGCTGTTGCATTTTCTCCCCAGCTGTATATTCTTGTTTAAGGGACAACAATTTAATAGAAGAGAATGAAGAGGAAATGGACTCCAAAAATATAAGCTTTATTATGGAAAAATGCATTTGGAAAAATTTGAAGACATCTGAAGGCCAGGTGAGGGCTTCTAAAAATAGAAAGCCACTAAGTTTACAAGTTTCATTTGCGGTTGCAGGCGGAGATCAGGCTTTGACAGAGCTTAAAACTGTAAGTCAGGATGTTAAATGCAGCTCTGCAGCTGAGCATGGCTCTTTGCAGCCTTTAGAAAGCCTTTCCCATGATGTGGAGGATGCCCAGGAGAATCGTGGCTGTGATTGAGATCCAGGGGATGAATAGCAGCCATTTAAGATAAATGCTTCCTATCGGTCTGTTCACTAGGATCATAAATATAGGTGGCCAGCATATTAGCCTTTGATCCACCTCTGTGTGAGGACATCCACCATCTTTGGGTTTGTCTGTCATTAATATCTCAAAGTTCTAAACTGGCGCAGACCACAGTGGTTTACAGCAAGTGAATTAGATCAATTAATTTCCAAAGCAAACCTAATGGGCATTTTAGAAGAGGATTTAATGTCTCATTTACTCCCTATAGCTATCTTGTTAAATGCCAATTAAGTATCTAAATATTTCTTACAACCTTAATGAATTACAGTATAATAAGTAACGAATGATCACCGGTTTTTGCTAACATGCTGAAGTCTGCTGTTAACTTTAGAAAGCAAACAATAAATTTTTCTAGCACGCTTGTTTGTGCCAGTGCAAGAATTGTTTTAATAACTGGATGATGTTTAGGTAACTTAACAACTGGTCAAATACAGATATTTTTTGCCTAGTAGGATACTGTCAACGAGGAAAAGTTGAGATTACCCCTTAGGGTCACATATATGAACAAGTTTTAAAACTCATTTTTGCTCCTAAATTGTGCAAATACTTCTGTTTATTCCAATTAGTTGCTTATATAACCACCTCTATTTTCACATCAAATTGCAGAGCTAAACTGAAAATCTAGCCCCATGTTTGTTCAAACTGATGAAAATAGTAGTGTGGAATTTGAGAGTGCAGTAGCACAGTTATCCTTTTCCAGGTGTACTTGCTGTCCTCCAAAAACATCTGTGCTTTTTTATTTTATTTTATTTGCAGTGAACCAGAACAGAATATATATGAGCATGCAGACACAAATAAAATACTTGCAGGTGATTCACATCCCCCCTTTATATTTAGGCTCCATCCTTTCCTTCTATTATTTGTGAACCATATGCAAACATCAAGGAGGTGATTTTAATCATTCCTTTCTGTTATCTTCAAAGAGAAAGAAATCTTACTTGTTGTTCTGGACAAACTGGTTTATGTCAAGATAAGGGGTGCATAAAACTTCAACTTCAAAATCATGCAAACAGGGTCAGGCAGACTGATTCAAAGGACAGGACTCGGACATGTCTGAGAATAACCCCTGGAATAAAACATCAGCTGAACAGTGGATGCTGCTGTTCTGTTTTGAACTTACTGCAAATGGGCATCTTGGCATTGAAAGATGTTTCATTTTTCCAAGGCCAACCCAGGACTTAGTCCCTCTGGTAAAGTCAATGTGAATAAATTCACTCTTCACAATGTGCTCCCTAAAGTTAGGAGAGACATCCCTCCTGCGGTTATTTGGCACTCCACTACTCCCATGCAACAACAGCCTTGGTTTTCCAGCAGTATGAAGGGTCATGGTCGACACTAGGTTTTTCAAGACTGTTCCAGCACCTGAACTCAGTGGGTGACTTTCCTCGGGTTGTGCTGAGCTGTCGGGGTGATGGGAGCTGTGCCAGGCACTAAGCTTTCTTAAAGGCATTCCTACAGCTTTATGTTCCTACTGGAGTGCCATTACAAAAACTGACTTGTGGGTTTTTTCATGCTCTGTTCCTAGACTTAGGGCTCTTAAGAGTATTATTCATGTATTATTTCCAAGTAGTGTCTCCTATGCTGTATTAAAGAGAATGCAAAGGTATTTTAGGATTCTTTTATTTTTTTTAAGCAATGTCCTCCCTATTTATGTCAGCAATTAGTTTATTCTTAAAAGAAAAGAGGAAAACAGAAAAAGCAGCACACAAGCACTCAAACTGTGCAGCTCCCTAAGTGCTTTTTTTCCAATTTATGAAACAAACAAAACAAAAAAATACCCTCCGAAGTTAAACTAATATGAAACAGCCCCAGCATTTGAACTTGTCGCACGAAGCTGGTTTAAATTTTAATGTGAGCTGTGGAGTAGATTTGTGTAAGGCAAGGTAAAGCAAGTCCCATGAAATATTGATTCTGTACATTTTCTTATGAATTTTTATACTCCAATTTAGTAAATTTTTCATCTCGCCTGCACTTAGAGGTTGCCTATAAAGTCGTTACTACCAATTGTATTAACTGTTGTAAATAAATCATCTTGGTTTGGGCTATTTGTATGAACATGGGCCGACAGGACCTGGGTTTGTTTGAGCTGTGGCAGGTTATGGCCTTTGTCTGAAAGGTCTAAAATGGGATTATCAAAATTTAAAATCCGTCATGGCACGGTGGCAGAGATGCAAAACCCATGAGCATCTGTCAGAAGCAGGCATCTGCATTTTACATTTCCCACCTGGATCAGATAAAGCAGCTTGGAGGACTCTCCAATAGAAAGGTACTTTTCTGTTGCATGTCAAAAGAAAATGGGGGGATGGACTGGGGGGAGGGTGGTGACATTTCACCCTGCAGTCCTTATGCCTGCAGATCAATCTATTGAAGATACAAATAAAAACTAGAAAGGCTTGTACTACTTTGGTTATATCCTGACTTTGCAAAACAGTATTTTCTTTAAAATGCCACCTGAAAGGGGACATTGAAACACATAATTTGAGGGAAATCTGTAAGTAAAGATTCCTCATTTGACAGTTTCAAGCATCTAAATCCCAATTCTCCCTATATCTAGAGCTTGAGCTCAAATTAATATCCTCCACCAAACCTAGATTAGATATTCACACTGCCTCTTCACCTCTAATTATAACATATAAAGTGGGTAGGTGGGCAAGATTCTGTTCTCTGTATCAAACACAGTGAAATGTAGGTTTCCTGATGCCTTTCCTTTTAAAAGCATTTCAAGACAGCTTTTAAAATATCACATAACATTCAGCTGAATAAAATTAAAGATCTCTCCTCTATGAGGTATGCCACTGGTGAGTTTGATTGACTCTACCTAGAAACAGCACAAGAGGGACTCAAGGTGTTTAAATGGTTTCCTTTATTAATCTTGAACTAATCTTCAAGGAATGCTTTTTTCTTGTTATTGTTTCTTATTTGTGTTTTTAATCCCCCTCTCTCTTAAGACTCTGACTCAGCAAGTTTCAGTTACATACTCCTTTAGCTTAAGCAGAGTCAAGCCTGAGCTCTATTGTAGATACAAGTGCAGGCTGTGCACTGTTATTGTTGCGTAGCACTTGAATCATAAATGTCAGCAATCATTTGATGAGGACTTAAAGAAAGTTTTTTCATATGCTTGTACCCCATAGTCTTGAGTGGTACTTAAATAAGTCCTTAAAGCTAGAGTATATGCTCCAGTGTTGTTCTGAAGATGGATGACATGAATGTGGCTCGCTGTGGTTGATGTATAAATAAGAACAGATGGTTTTTCCAGATTCCAGTTAATGGTAATTAAACTCTAATTTAGTATTTTTTTTCAGAATAAATCTCCATTTAATTTCTGGTTTTGTAAATATTCTGAAACAACACTTTTTGAGAAACTGTCATGAATATTTGGGCTATTTTGAAATGAGCCTTATGGTAATTTGACAACAAAGCATACCAACTGCCCTTTTCTTGATTCTCTGTTGTCTATGTATAATTTTCCAATCATTTTGTAGCTCACTTACCTATAAATAAAGATTTTTAGTTTATTTGAACAATATCCCTAAGCATAATTTGTTTCAGAAAATGGTCCCGTGAGTAAAATAATTTCAAGTGTTTGAAGAGAACAGCAAGAAAATTCATAGCTGAAGGAAATTCACTCAAAATGTCCAAATAGTACTGACTTTACCACTCCTATACTTGTCTAGCTCTGCTTAGAAACCAGCTACGCTCTGTTGTTTCATGTGTTGCTTGTAGGTTGGTTTGTTAGATACAGTTAAAGCTTTTTCTTTTTAATTCATGACAGCAATAGTATTCAAAGAAAGACTCAAATATTTTTCAAAAGGAACAGCACCTCATTAGTTAAGTGGCTTTCTGTAACAATCACCTCAAATTCAGTTTAATTCGCCCTCCATAGCTGGAGCTGACCTTTCAGCTGTCTGTATATTTTAAGTGTTTATGTAAACAGCAAAGGATCCAGTTAATTACAGAGCCTTCCTCCCATTCAGCAAAGTGATGTCCGGCCTTCTCTGATTGCGAAGGCGATAGGAGAAGCCTCTGGGAGACAGGAAGGAGCTCTCAGAAAGGGAAAACGGCAGGAGGGAGGGAGGTGGAAGCACACCCTTGGATAAGGAAAAGTGAAATGGAGCAATGGGGTGTGCAAGGAGCATCTCACTGGGATCTCAGGAAGCTGCGAAAGGGATGTGTGTAATTACAGACTTAATTCTCTGTGTTGTGGTTACTAGGGTTATATCACCAACAGGCTTGACCTGAAAAGTCCACCGGATGCTGAGATTTGGTTTTGTGTTGTGTTCCCCAGTTTGTATTGGGAAATGGGCAGACTGGTATGCTAAGGACCAATCCAAATCTTCTCTCCAAACTTGCAGCAACTCCTTGAAGCCTAGTGGAGCTAAAAACCAACCCTCCCCCCCCTCGTGTTGCTGTCACTGAGCTACAGAGGAGGTTGTCCTCTTCAGTTACAGATCTTGCTGCTTTGAAACCTGCCATTCCTTTACCCTGACACAGTGTAGCTGCTTGTGATCTTACACAGAGTAAGCAGGGCTCTATTTGAGGTGCCTTTTCTCAAGGGACATGCGTTTTTTGCATAATGATAAAAGGAGTATCACTGCAGAAAGAAAGAAAGTGAGGTTGATAGTAAATCTTCATGAAAGGGTCAGTATTTGCATTTCCTTAGTGTACAGTATCAAGACTGGGAAGGAGAAAGGATTGTAGAAGAAAAAACCAAAAGCTAAGTTTTTCCTTTGTGTATTTATTTTTATAACCCTGATTGGTGTTGGTTATTCTAAGTTTTCATGCTAGTCAGCTTCACTGTCAGTACGATGTTGTAATTATGGTGATGGGATGAGGCTTCGGGGTGGGTGGCAGCCCCACCTGGAGCAGTAATGTGGGGAATCTCAGATGCGACTCTCCCACTACAAATCTGTATATTATTGATTCATTTTTTCCAAGATGCAGGTAAAATCCTGCTGTTTGATTGGAGCTGACAAAGTGTAACTCAATCAGTTACATATGAAAGCCTTTTGAGGGCAGCTAGAAACCAGTATTGCATGAAGTTCTGATATTTAGACTTTAACATGTATGGCAAAAGCCATATATTTAAGTTTATGAAAACTATTTGGTCATAATAGTATTTAAACCTAAAACCTTTATTTTTACTAGCTGCTAAATGCATCATTTTCAAATACTGTATGGGCAACAACTAAGATGTAGGCACAGCTAATTGCTCTGCAAATGAAGTGTCAGAGAAGGGAGGATAGTTGAATGCAGGAAGAAAGCCTTGCACATACTCGACTGAATTTTTAACAAATTGGATATAAGGGGTTGTCATTTTGGCTGTGATGTTGCCTGGTGTCATAATACAGAATTGCTTTCATTATAAATGAAGCTGAGGGATAGCTCTGTGGTCACACAGGGACCTGTTATTCAGACATCAGCTAACTAGGCCTTCCAATACTTACGTATGGTTAAGTACTATTAATATTAGTTTGTGGGGTTTTTTTAATCAGCTGAGGAAGTAGAAGCTCAGAAAACTGTTTTGATAGAAAAAGGTGTAATTTTTAAATGTGCTTTCCTTCATTTTGCATTTGAGGTACAACAGAGAGCACAGATAGCTTACTACTGCTTTGTGTGTTTAAGAGAAATAATGAAGATCTAGGTATAAACTCCTAAGGTAGGCACCAGCTTTGGCATGTATCTGCTTATTTGTTGTGTTTCCTTAGCTCCTCATAACTCACTCTGAAAAGACTTGAGTGTCAGGTGCTGGAAAGTTCAGCACAGAGCAATGTCAGACCCAAGGGCCCAGCATTTTAAGAGGAGCAAATTAAGTTCACCCTTCAACCCTCTACTCTGAGGATCTGCCACTACTGTAAACCTGTGTTAGCTGTAGTCCCCAGAAGTCTGCCAAACAGAAACTAGAAACACTTCAGTATATATTTCTCCTGGAAGCAGGCAGTGTCGAGAAATACAATTTTGTTAGATGACCACATTAGCCTTGAACTCTTCAGACAAATCTAAATGAAGAGAAAGAGTTTATTCTGGCTCCTAGAAACTGATGGGAGCCCTGTGGGGCGTAGGTTCAAATTTTTAAATGTTCACATCAAATCAGATAATGGTATCCACCCCCTCAAAAGCTCGACGGGTGGAGAAGAAAAGAACATACCAATAAGCACATGCAATCCTTCAGAGTTCATTATACAGCAAGTGTGTTTCAAAGGACCTTGAGAACATGTTTCCAAGGGAGGGGTAAGGTCGATGCTTGGATGGGAGAAGCCAATTGAAATCAATGGGAATTGATTTAGAGTCCGGGGGCACTGTGTTAAAATCTCCAGTCTTACAATATAGCTTCATGAATATTAACAGGAGCAGGATCAATACGCAGCTGATTTTCAGATGTACGACTGGCTCCTTTTCGTCTGTAGATTAAAGGAATGGCAATCTTTCTTTCTTTAGGTAAGATTCAGAATTCCAGAAAATTATCGGGACTTTTAGATCCCATTCTCCAGGACTGTTTGATAAGGTTTATGATATTTTCCTACTTTTTAAGTACACAGTTTTCTAGTTCCATTTATCTCTGATATCTGTTTCAAGGATTTCATCTAAAGTAATAAAGCGGAGAGGGTTTCTCTTGGGCCATTGAGGTGCCTCTTGTGTAGGTGGCTCTTTTCCAGACTGACAAGCCCTGGGTTTTGGGGTAGCCTTGTGAGATAGTCCTCCTGGTCCTCCCTGTCTCCTTCCCACCTGCCAGATGGCTGTCACTCGCTGATGGAAGGGAACAGCTTCACTGCATGTTTCATCTTGTGCTTCCCGGCAAGTCAGAGTGCTGCTAAAGGCTCTATTTGTCTAATCTATGACAGGCTTGCCTCCGAATGACTAATCCACCACTCTGAAAGCCCAAATGACTGAAACTATCCCACTTGGAAGAGCTCTTCAGGGTTCAAAGGCAGAAACCTGCGCTGCCGCTGTGCGTGTGATACATCAGCTGAACCTTCGCAGTCCCAGATGCTGCCTGAGCTGTGAAAATGAAATCAGGCTTGAAAAAGTTCTCCCTTAACAAAGGATGCACATTATTTGAAACATCCTGAACGTTTTTGTTTGTTTGTTTTGAAAGTGCAGGTCAGGATCCAGACTTGGCAGCTTGTCCTGACTTCCTCAAGGAGATGAACAAATGCCCCAGGTCCAACCAACCTACTGAAACTCTGGGAACGTTTTGGGTTCCTCTTTACAGCAGACAAAGGTTTCTGTATTCAAGCTGCTTAATAACAAAGAATCATATCTTGTTTGTTTGGTTTTTTTTCAAAAACAACAACAAAATCTAAGCAAAAAATACTCAAAAAAAAAACCCCAAACAAAAAACAACACAACAAGAAAAAAAAATTCCTCTAAATGGACAAGGATTTTGATTTAGCTCTGACAAACTTTCTTTTGCTGTGTTTTCTTTGTTATCAGGAGTGTCAGCCCTGAGCCAGCCTGTGTCAGCTGAGCAGGGCTCGTGGGGTGGCAGCAGCAGCACTTTTTGCTCTTCTGGAGTTGCCAGGACTGTGGAAGTTCAGCAGCAGATTCAGAGGTCTTTCTTTGGGGTTTCTTGGACTCCTAGAATGCCCAAGCTAGATTTTGGATCTAGGAAGTGTGAGACGGGAGGGAAGAGACCCTCCTGTTCAGAGTAATTTGGGGCAATTCCAGTGTTTTATTGAATTTCCTGCCCCAGGGATCCTGTTAAAATCTCTGGCTGCCAACCTGTCATGCAGCCTGAGGTGTTTTGTAAGGACTGATCATTGGTCATCTTGTGGCACCAGAAAACATGCTCAGGTTGTGCTGCTCTCTGTACCAAAGCTAGATAAATACAAGCTGTGATCTGTAGCATTTACAGTGTAAAAGAAATAGGAGGCCCTAAATTTCACCTTGCCAAGGGACCATGGTAGATTGGGTTTTAATTTTATTTAGAGCAATGATAATTAGACTGTATGTCTACTTAAGGGGTTTTGAAAATCCTTCTGTAATATGATATATTTCACAAGCATGTTGCTCAAATAATGCTTCTGAGTATGTCATGTCTCAGGTGGACTTTTAAATGATGGAGCTGAAGAACCTGAGGGCTTCTTTCAAGCTCTCTGAAGTGAATGGGAGGTAACAGCCAGTGGGCTATTCTAGTAGCTTAAACTTTGCCAGGTTTCTAATTACATTACAAAATACTTATGGAGAGCTGAGTATGTCTTAGAGATCATGGTTTTACTGCTAGTCCCTGTGGTAACTTTAGGTACTATCTGTCAAACTGTATATAAGATGGTTGTTGAAAATATGTTTGGGTTATTTCAGTTTTATCACTATGACTAGTGTTAAAGATGTACATAAATGCCAAGGATGTGCATGTTATTTCTGGCATCAGATACTGGAGTAAGTTATTGTAGTTGTGCAGTTCAACATTGAGCCCGTGCGTGCTAAGGGTGGTTTGATGCACTTCATGTTCCTCAAGTGGCAAGCTTTACTTCCAGCTGAGGTTTGCTGTATCCTCATGCTCTGAGCTGTTCCTGGTTCATCTAAACTAGTAATAGTTCCAAAAGTGCTGAAGTTACCCCTGTGCTGAACTTCAGGGATTGCTTATCAATGCCTTTGCATGTTCTGCTTGTTTTGCGTTTGAGAGAGCACTGGTTTAGGGGCAATTTATTTGTATTGATTATTGACTGAACTCTGCAAAACTGGACTTTGGAGGTTGAGCTGATGCTTGTGACAGGAGGAGAAAAACTTTAAAAATCAGGAAGAAATTATTCCTGTAAGTTTTTTAAGGTCCACATAGCAGTGCTGCTGTGGGTTCCAGAACAGTTTTTGAAAAATAAAAATGGGGTGGGCGAAATCAATGTGAACAATGCATTGCAAAATGGGGTAAACTTTGAGACTTTGTCTCTCTATACATTATTCATTGCAGCTAGTGAAAGGCAACTTGGCTTCTCTTGTGTTTTTGATGGCCAATTGGAAATGGTGAAAATGTTTGTAACTTCTATTGTTTTTTTTCATAATTAGACAAGGCAAATAGTTTATGAAGAGCAAGGACAGAATTAATCATGGGCTCTTGCTCATCACAGCTGTGCTCTGAATGCCTGACAGAGCCACTTTATGGCATATAATTCAACATATAGAATGAAAGTACTACAAAGGACATAGTTTTGAAAGCATTTGCAGCAGTGATCGTGGGTTTTTGCAGTGTCCTGAGCACAACTGATTACAATTGAACTGAATGAGAACCGAGAGATGCTTTGGAAAGTGAAATCCATGTTGGCATTTTCAAAGAGGAGATCTGAATCTGGATTACAGCTTTTTATGCAATTTGGACATAATTTTCATGTCTAATTTGGTGACTGTATAAGCATATTGAGTGTTTTCTGCAGGCAGTTTGTTACCTAAGCATCCAACTATCTCTTTGGGTTTAAAAGCATAGAAATCAGGAGGTTCTGAGGGTGCTTTCAAGACATATGGTTAAAATCTTCCCTCTATGTCAATCTTCAGGCCAGAAGTTGTATTTATAGTCTATATTAAATATATATATATATGTTGTTTTGAAGAACCTGATGCCAGTAGCAGTCATACTTAATGTTTCTTATTAACTTAATAATTTGTATTATTTAGTATTAGCTTTTAAAAGAAATATTAGTAAATGTGTTTATTGCTCTTTGAATGTTTCTCTTTTCTATTTAACCAAATCTGAACTACTTCTGCTGTACTACTTTTATTTTAAAAGCTCTCTCCTACTTTTGCTTTAGTAAGAATGTCCACACTTGAGAATAAAGTTACCCTTTGAATTGAAAAACACTAATTTCGGTTTACGGGCTGCAGATGAAAGTGGCTTCTCAATCTTTTACCTTTTAGTGGTGTCTGTAATATCCATGCTGATTTGAAAACTGAATTGTATGAAAATGTGGATCATTTGGCTCTGACTTTACCTATTGTTAGGACAAAATGGTCAGATTTCCATTTTATTTTGTAGTGTTTATATGCAGTATCTTAGAGCACCTGACTGAAACTCTTCTGCCAACTCTGACAATACTGAAAGCTTTGCAACTCCATGGATTAGCGTTTCAGAGAGATTAAGTGTGTGTCTGAATATGTAGGTGCTCAGTGAAAAAAAACCTGGTCTTTTCAAATCTTTTGCAGTTGTCTCGTATCATGCAGTAGAAGCATATTTTGGATGTTGGATCAAATACACATTTGGCTATTGGTTTTCAAAGCACCATTTTTCATGGAGTGAAAGAGTATTCTTGA
The DNA here is from genome assembly GCA_013398125.1 of Aegotheles bennettii. Taxonomy (NCBI): domain Eukaryota; kingdom Metazoa; phylum Chordata; class Aves; order Caprimulgiformes; family Aegothelidae; genus Aegotheles; species Aegotheles bennettii. Next base: position 779,627 of record VZRW01008838.1, on the reverse strand, counting down.
CTTAATTATTTGTATTATAAGTTACAATGGCTAGTCTGTTATTAGCAGGCACATTTCAAAAGTGGTTTTCTCTTTCAGTGTCTGATATTACACACACTGGTGTTTAGCAGTGTTCAGGAGAGTTAAAATCCTTATAGTAATAGATCATGGAAAACAGGTTACTCCTTACTGGTATTTGATACTTCCTTTAGTATAACAAATCAAAGTTTTACTGGGTTCAGAAATGCCAAAGCAGCATATCTTGTACTTATAAAAAAATAAAAATTAAAAAAATCAGCTTCTGGAAGTGAAGAACATCTGCATCTAAAACACGCCAATTAGCAAGAAGACACGAGTGATGCTAAAGCTCTTGGTCTATTTTTGGTCACTGTCTACGTGATCAGGAAAAAACAGAGAATGCTATGGCTTTGGTTAACTCTTCTCATTCCTCTTCTTAGAGCATTTCTTCTTATTTTCAGTAGTGAAATGTTGATGAACAAAGCATGTTTGTGAAAATGTGTGAATATGTCTAGAAGAAATGAGCAAATGCATGGCCATTGGTAATATACTTGATATATTTACTCAATATTCTGCAGGCTACTGAGTATAATACCCTGCATTTTCCCATATGGAAGGCCAATAAAAGGCCTATATATTTACATAAGTAATTTTTGTATAGCTAAAACTTGACTTTTTTTACATCTGCATTTTTTTATTTAGTTTTGACTTCTGTTGTCTTACTTGACGTCTTCTAAAACTGCAGTGACAGTAAGCCAAAAGAAAATGTAAATTTCAATTCAAAATCATTTTAAATCTTCTTCAGTGGAAAAAATGGCTTTGAGGTCAGTTTTCTAATGCAGTTCTTTCCCCTGGGAGCAATCATGTCTTTGGACTACTTGATGCTTGTCTGCATACATCTCAATGACTTCTTGATTCAAAGTGACTTCTACAGACAGCAAAAACCACTGCACTTGTCTGTGAAATACTGTGCCATCATAAGTGAAATATAGAAAAGTTTTGAATGTGTTGGAGTGCAGTTATTTCTTTCAGTCTGAACTGGAAAAGTGTGATCAGGTTCCCAGCTATTGGAGTGTATGAGGTTAACGTTCACATCTCATGAGCATTCATATAAGTAATACTCAACTGCTTAAATGTTAGGCGAAGGCAATCTCTAAAGGCGATCTCAAAGACATAAGACTGTCATATTGATACTGATCAAAAAATCCCCTCGCTTCAGTTGGAAGTTGAATTGGGTTTACAGTACATACAACCAGTAGCAAATAGTTAAGTTACTTGCTGTTTATGTGTACTGTGTTGGAAGTTTTTCAAGGCTTAGCTGGAGAACTTGTGCGATTTCCCAGGCGTGTGTGGAACATAAGGAGTATCTCAGCTACACTTGCTCTTGTTCTTCCTTCGAGAGGTCAGGTGTTGTCAGTATGTGATACCTAGCACAGTCTTTTAGATGGACACCAATGGCCGTTTATCAGTGAAATCTCTGATGGGCTGATTCAGCCCATTTGAAGTGAAGGTTCAAGTTCCCATGGATTCAGCTGGGTTTCAGACAGAGCTATTAGCAGTGGAGAAGGCTCTGTGCCTGCTTGTTGAGTTGCAGTTTGAAGTTATACCTTAATGGCTTTGAAGCTGATTTACAAATATTTTAGTGTTGTTTTATCTCAGTTTAACAATTTTCCTGGTCTGGTCAGGTAAAACCAACTCAGGAGTTAATAATTGTTATTCAAAGTGTAGCATATGGTGAAATAAAAAAATGTGTTGCAGGTATAGCAATAAAATGAAATCCTGATTGGGTAAAACTGACAACAAAAGAGGGCACCAATCCTCCACAGATCCCGGGTTTGGTATGTTCATAGGTTTCCCTCTGTAAGTGTGGAGCACTGATAATGGAACAATTATCTTTTTGGGGTGGAGTGAAATCTGTGTTTACTCATATTTGCAATTTCAGTGGAATCCTTCCAATGTTATTTATGAGACCTTGAACAGGCTCCGAGATAACGAGCAGGAAAGCTCGTAGCAGAACAGCAGTACCCTCTATTTTAGTCCTCCAGACCAGATGTGTTGAAGACGTCTATGGTCTTGTGTAATAGTTGTGACCTTTTAAAGGGACCTCTTAAGTTGTGCAAAGCTGCACAGAATAGGGCAGCACACACCATCAAGCTGCTTTTCCTGCGCTGAGTGGGGTGGGTTTGTGCCATGTTGAAGTTGCAGAGACCTCCCTCCATATTACTTTCACAGTCTCTGTTCCAGAGTTCATTGAAATGAATGGGAAGATGCCTTCAGAGCTCAATTGCAGTGACTTTGCTGGGTTTCAGGGCCTGTTAAGGAAGCTTATGGCATCTTTTTCTATGTTGCCAGGTGGTGGGTCTCATAGTACCTCAAAATTATTTCATTTTGGTCAATAAGGTGACTAGGCTCAGTCTGTGGAAGAAATAAAGAATTAGGAAAAAAAAAAATCCAACTTTTTTTCTTGCTGATTGTTCCAGGTCTATGAATATTCTGGTCTTTGTATTTTGTGTATGTTGGCTGTGTAACTTCTCTTGGGAAAACAGATGGATAAGTTTGTGCAGCACTGGAAAATGTGATTGCAGCTTGTGGGTAGCTAGTTCAAACCTAATTCAGCTAAAACATGGGGAGCCAATACCTTTGGCATCAATCACCAAAGGGCTCAAATAGACCCATCATGGTCACACTGCTATTACTACCCCGTAGGCAGGTTGAATCCCTGAAGTGTCTGAACTCTGATGTGAAGTGAACATCCTGAAAACCAAGCAGTGGAAGTACAGGTAGTACCACTGCTCAAACAGCCATTAAATGAAGTTCTTAATTTATGTATTAAATATAATCTTGTTCCAGCTATTTCTTTAGTTTCTTCCTTTGAGCCTTGACTTAAATAGTAGTATGTTTTCTAAAGATAGCCAACAGGTAACCCAATAAGAATAGGAAATTATCCTATACATACTAATTATTCCAGCTGCAAATACAAATTATAGAAAAAAATAAAATCACAGTATTTTAACATTGTCATTTTGAAATGGTATTGAAATTCCAGGCATTTTCAGCATTTCATAGCTCTTGAAATTAAGAAATGTCCTTACTTTTTATTCTATAGCTTTTTTGGCTTCTCACTTCGGTGCCTTTTGTGGCCAATAGGCTCTATGTGTCATTGTAACTACAATCAAGCCAGTGATGTTGCTTAAGCTTCAATAGTAACATTGAAATCCTTGTCTTAAAGTCTGAATTTAGGTCTGTCATAACTGGATAATCACTAGACATCAAATGGTTCAAATACTTTTGTGTTATAATTGATGTCTTTTAAATATCTATCAAAATTTCTTTCAAAATTTATAATAGCCTGAGGCTTTCCCTGTGTAAAAAGTGAATCCTGCCTTTCCCAGATTTGAACAGTTGATTCCAGAGAGGTTTGCCAGTGTTCAGTTCCTCTTAAATGCTTGCTATTTCTGTACAATTCCCTGAAGTGTATGATGGTTTATTCGATTTCATTAACATTTGGAAAGGATTTGAGGAATTGCATGGTTTGGTCACTACAGTAAAAAGATAATAATCCTCTTGGGAGAAGCTGAATGTAGAAATTGCATGTGAGAAGTTGCGTGTCCATCCTTGGAGGCTGTAACAGCCTTTCTCTGTGGTGTGCTATAAAGTTTTAACTGCTCTAATCAGCAAGGACTATCACTACCACTCATGTCAGAGGAATGGCTCTCTTGTATGATAACATCTGAAGGCTGTTCTCATTGGTAGCCATGTTTATATGTAGTTTTCTAAACATGAGACCATACTTAAGTCTGAACTTGTTGCATGTTGAAATAATGTGGAGGGAGAGCCATCATGAGAGGGTGACTGCGATCTGGTATCATATGGGGGAAGCTTGAATTCATGTTACCTCTCCCCATGTGCTTAAGCATGCTTGTGTTACAGGCACAGCTATAAAGCCATTTTCTTTACCAAGCTATGTCTTTTGCCACCTACATAATGCCATGCAGTGGTGTCACACTGCCAGAGCAGAGCAGTTATCTAGTTTCCTTTCTTAAAAGAAATGTTGTTTAGTAGGAGGGCAGCAGGGGGGATGGAGGCAGCTGAGCTACACTAATCCACTTGCTTGCAATGACAGCCCACAGTGTGCTCTGGGCTGCTCTCCTATGAGTGCTTAAAGCTGCAGTCCATGTGAACTTGCTGCTAAGCATTGATATGAGCCCTGCATTTCAGTTACAAAGGTGCTTGTGGAGTCTTGCGAGTTGGTTTGGTGAATTTAGCTGGGATGTGAAAGGACTCGTGGGCTGTGGCACAGCTAAAACAAATGTATATCACTCAGTATTTTAGATAGGTTTTTGCAAGACTGGAGAAGAGGTTGCAGTGATTCCTATGTCATAACTTGCTGGCAGTGGTTTGCCCCAGAGACCTTCCAGCATTGCTTGTGGCCACGGGAAATTACTGTTAAGAGGTTGCTATCGCAGCAGCCCAGGTTGACAGCAAGAATAAAATAGCGTGTGGCTTGCAGCATGTTCCCTGCTCGGTATCACTGCCTGTAAAATAGTAAAAGTGTGGGAATACTATTGTAAGGATATTGAAGTAGTCTCTCTCTTTTTTTAAACTTGGACTTGAGGGTCCTTATGTGTTAACACAGTCATGTATGTGTTACCCAGCATTTTGGGATGATAATAAAGAGTTTTATCTCGAATCTTTGAAGACTGCTTACTTTGAAGTCTGAAATGTTGTGTGTGATATAGACATTTATTGGGAGTAGGGTTGCACTGCTCTAAATTAAAAAGAAAAGGTCTGATTTTATATTTATTTTCTTTTAGGAACAAAGCAGCTGTGATGGAGTCACAGAAAAACTTACCAGCCTATTGTTGCTTTCTCTTGTGCTGAGAATTCAAGCCACAGTTTTCATCCCTCCCTGTTTCTCAGTCCTTCCCTCTCCACCTCTCCTCCCTACATCGTACATGTGTTTAATCTTAGACATGGAAGTAAACCTGTCTATCCCTTATTTTGCATCCTTCAAGTATTATTATAATCAGGCCAGTTTATTAAGAATTAATGCCCCTTCGTGAACTGAGGATAATGGAATGGCCACATTTCCTCTTGTGCTGGACTGTGATTTACTAATAGGAGTTTCTAGGGAAAGGATCATAAAAGAGCGAGGCCCCCACCTCTGGATTAATATTTAATCAGGTGTTAAGAGAGCCTTGTGTCGGATCCGTGAGTTGCTAGCAGAAACCTGCAGGGGAAATGAGAGGGTCCTGCATCTTAAAGGGGCAATGCAATTATAATTAAAGGCTTGATCCAGAGCCCACGGACATAAATGAAAGGCTCCTGTTGATTTGAAGACCTTTGGATCTGGCCCAAAGGGAAACAAAAATAATGAATGTTTTTGCATGTGAAACAGAGAAAGATAGGCATACTTTTTTTATTATTATTATTTCAAAGGTATCAAACAAGGTTAACATGCATGGTCTAAATTTAAAATGAATGGGATGGAAAAGGTCTGCTGTAAAGACATGCATCAAACAAGCTGAGGGCTAAACTGTTCCAAACTTTGAAAATATGTTAATATGAATTCAGATGGCTTATTTCTTGTATTTTGTGGCTAAATAAGCTATGCTGAGAGGTGTGACAGCTGAGTTGTTCTAGCTTTCATTATGGTTTGTAGGCTATTGATCAATAATCTGTTTATCAGTGGGCACAGAGCAGTTGCCTTTGGTTTACAAATGAAATGTGCCCCTATACCAGCTGTGGCCACAGTCTGTGCAGGAGCAGAACAGGTGTGATTGCTCTAAGTCTCTCTCTGCAAATGCCTTGGTGGGATTCAGCCCACCATAGCAGACGGTGCAGGTAGCCAATCTGACAATGCATCTCGTAAATCTAACTGCTGCAAATGCCTTTTCAATTACTGCACCTTGTTTCCAGTACTGTTGCTGGCTTATTTTATGAAAAAGCTGGGCCTATGGATTTACCAGGACTTCTTAAAAATGTTATCGATTGGAACAGGGTGCTGAGGGGATGGTCAATATAGTTGACTGCTGTGTTTTAAACTTTGTCCTGTAAGAAGAGCCTCCAGCTGACAGGAAACCCCTGGAAGCAGAAAGGAGGCAAAACTCAGGGTTGTGCTGAGGCTGTCCTTTCCGGATGAGGTGGGAGAGAAGTGGCTGCTCTGCTCTTGCAGTGGCTGAGAGAAAATGAAGCTTGACCATGGCAAACCTCTCTTCTGGCTGGAGAGAATATTTTGCCTTCTGGTGAGTGTGTGTTATGAGGGACTGCCCAGCTGAGCTGATTTATATGATCTTATGCCATCCTTTTAAATTGGCCTTTCAAACCAATATCCTCAGTGTGTATGAAAATGCATTAAAATTGCACAGGAGGATGGCACACACAGCCTCCCAGTATGGCTGAACAGGACCTGTTGTATTTCATTGGAGGCTGCCATGTCCTGGGTCACTGTGTCTCAATTGATTTTGCAACTGCTCTCCATCTATGCAGGTTTTACTTTTGTGCTAAATATAGCATAGACAAGGGACAGTGACTAGGAACCTGTTTGTATTGATAGACCTCTCATTCTCTGTGTACATCCTCTGGATGCCTTGCACAAGTTAAATTTGTGTGTTATAATACTGAATAACAATGTGGTACATTACATCTAGTTAATTTAGGAAATCTGCTGGTATTCCTTCAGATGATTTTGGCTATTTGTGTTTAAATAAAAATAAATCCTAAACCAGAAGCTGACAGTTAAAGTGTTTGTATGAGTGATAAAGCCTTTGAGAGACTGTAGGTTGGACACTTTCTGTTCTTTGTTTTGCACTTTTATAATTGAATTTTGATCATGATTTCTAGTTTTCATACAAAGTAACAGCTGTTTCTAACCTATAAAGTTCTACAGAGAACCACAAAGTGCTGCATCTTCCAAAATAGCAGGGGAATGGAATTCCTTTAGATCACAAACGGGGTCTTGGGGGAAACTTTGTCCTACAACCCATTTCTTTAGGCCAACTTTCCTCTGCTGAGGATAGTAGCACACTTCTGTGGAAACTATTGTGTATTTAACATGGAAAGTAGTGTGTGTGACTTCTGGTGTTTGCAATGAGCAGTGGTAGCCAGGCAGAAGACAAACCAGGCAGTTTCTCCAGTGACATCAGCAGATGTTTTGGGGACATTCATAGGGTGTGTACTGGGAAGCTCTTGATGTGTGTCTAGTGCACAAGACCGAGTAGAGAGAGGATAGGAAAGGGCAGAACTGGTTGATGTACAAGCAATACATCTACAGCTGCATCATTGCATCAGCAATTCTACTACATAGTATGACACAGGGTAAAAACCAGCATAGCTTTCAAAGAATTAGACTTGGGGTGCCATGGGACATCTTTCTTGTCTGGAGACAGAGCAGAGCAAGGGGGTTTGGCTGGCTAGCACTTCTGGATCTCTTCAATGATCAAGAGTATCACACTATTCATTAAAAATACAAAGGAAAACTGAGTATTTTGTCACCCTGAGCGTGCAGCATCATGGCCTTAAGCTGACTTTTTTTTTTAAACTGTTTGCTAAAAAGGCACATTTGAAAACAAACAAACAAAAAATGTTTTTTTAATGCTATGCAATTTTGAGGGACTGTGGGAGGGAAGAGCTGGAAGAACACGACTCATGTACAGAACAAAACTAGGTTTTTTCTTACCCTATCCATTAAGAAATATAGATACTTAGAAAGAAATGGGTGGATACTTTGGAACTGGATACATTTAGTCCTAATAGCAAAATTCCTGTCAGTTCTATCTAAACCCAAGATAGCTGTAATAAGCCTCCTCGCTCCTCTTTCCTGCAGTCATAGTTTAGTTAATTTTAGTTTCTGATTTAATTAGAGAAATAGAAAAAAAAACCCAACTACTTAATTGTAGATTTTTTTGGTTTTCTTTTCATTGGCCTTTTGGAACCAAAAATTACAAATGATACCTTTAATTTAAGAGTAGAAACCTATGACTACAGAGGAAGTTTTTCATTTTAGGTTTATGCTGAAAATCTTGATCTTGTTTTACCTTAAAGCCTTTGCTATCTGAAGGCAAGTAAAAATAGGCTGTATGGTTTTGTTTGTTTTGTTTTTATCATCTTGAGATCTTTGCAGCTATCTAAAGTTCCATAAAAAATTAGGACACCAAATTTTTGCATATTAAATATTGCAGTATAACCAATGTCTTTTGAGGATTGGCAGCACAGAGGTGCAAGGATAAAGAGGGCACATGCAAAACAAGAAGAGCAGGGAGCAGAGATGGATGTGGAACCTGCATCTACTAGGTCTTAGTTGGGGTCCTGAAGCACAGAGCTAAATAGCCATCTCTCTCATAATGATTGTTCCCAGAGAAAGATTTTCCCTGAAAATCTCTTTCCAACACCATCTAATAGGCAAGGCTTATTTCAGATTTTTATTCCAGCTCATTTAAGTTGAGACACCTTCCCCATTGCTCATTAATCTCAAGGAAAAATGCAGGTGAGAGAAGTTCAGTCAGTGTGCAGCCACTCTACATGAATCTGGGCAAGGTCTTTTCTTTCCTCCTGCTGGCTGAAGGTCAGGAGCCATGGCTGTATTAAAACACCTCCACAGAACAGTGCCCAATTACACAGTCTCCTATAAGGGCTGGAGATTGTGAGACCATTACTACTGGATGGGAAGAGCTGAATCTCCCCATAATTTGGTGGGAGATGAGAAATGCTCAAAGAAAGCTGACTGGTGTTTGAAATGGGGTAAGGAAGGGACTTTTGCTTTTAATGAAGCAATAACTGCTTTGTGATTCAGCCTGCTGCCCTCTCTTGAAAATAGAACAAAACTGTCCATTAGTGGCACATAGAACTGCAATAAAACTTATGAAAATTATTTATTGCTACATCAAGCTGTATAGTTCCTTCTTATAAAGCAAGATATAGCAGGAATGGGGTAAAGGCCAAGCATTTAGCATTTAGTTTCCAGATACGAAGGTCTTACCTAATGTGAAATGTATTCTTTGCAATTAAGAGTAGAAGATAATGAAGTTTATGACAGTCCTTATTTTTTCCCAGGGAACGTTTGGCAGTCTGGGGCTGGCCACAAAGCAAGTAATCTCCAATTCATGAAAACCTGAGCTGAGAAAGGCTTCATTCTTTTCTCAAAACATACTTATTAACTTTGCTTTCCTTTTTTTTTATTTTTTCTTCTTTTTTTTGACAGAAGTCCTTTCTTGCAGGTGTTGCTGCATGGAAGTTTGTTGTCTGTGCAGTCTAGGAGCATCTCTCAATCAACCAGTCCTTGTCCCCTCGCTGTCTGAGAGCTTCAGTAGGTAACAGCAGGTAGCTGATCTGATCAGGCAAAACCCTCCTCTTCCTGTGGTCAATGGGAATTTTGCCACTGACTTGTTAGAGTCAGGATTTCAGCCCTAATGTTCCCAAAGAGATATTGATTATACATGGTAGAAAACACAACAAGGTATTTTATCAGAAAAACAAGCACAAATGTGCAAATAAAAACACAGAGATAATAAAGGTCAAAGCTGTTTAATGGGCCTTCATAAAGTTATGTACCGCTTAAATCCTAATTAACTCCTATTTTTTTTGGCATTTCAGTGGGATTTAATAAATAAGCTTGTGGAGAACCTCTGCACAGGGTTGAATTTCAACCTTCACAAAGAAAATGGGAGGAGGTTAGTTCACATTAGGCATCTGTGTATTTTGTTCCCAAAGTAGCATTTAAGAAAATGGCCACAAACAGCACATGCTGTGTTATAGCTGGCAATTTAATCTGCAGGCATGAACATTTAAAATCCACGATAGGATGAAGTTTGCATTGCTGTGAGTGTTGTATAATGGAAGTACTCACAAAAGCCAGAAGGCTGAGCAACAAGTGGCATTTCAAACCTCTGAGTTTACCACAGCCTCACGTATTTTGTATGATGGATATTTTTCTTAGGTTTCTTGTATTTCAAATGCTTTACTTATCGTGGAAACAACGGGGCTGCATTAGCGTGGGTGGAGCTGAGTGGTGTTACTACAATGCAGAAAAAAAGTCAATTTATCCTGTGGCTTACAATTTATTTCATGGTTGGTGAAATATCAGTTTAAGTGATGATTATGTTACCCAAGTATGTGGTATACTGTCTCTGTGTCTAATACAAACAATTACTGTATATGGGTTACGTGTGTGGTTATAAAGTGATGGTGTGGTACAGAGATTTTATCAGGTTTGGGATGGTCACATTACTCACCAATTCAGACTTTCCCTTTGGTCAAAATCTTAATATCTGTGCAGGTCATCTCAAATGAATGTGAGCAAAACCTTTACACCACAAGTCTATCATCATACTCCACTGTTGGCACATATTGAATAGGCATATTATAGATTCAGTGCTTGCTGAGTCCTTAAAAGCACTTGTGGGACTCTATCTGGAAGGGTTGACTTCTTTGTTGTCAAAATTCCTGTGGAACAAACTATTGAGAAAAAAAGAAGATAATTTCTTTAAGAACCTCAGGATAGTCTTTGTTCAAAATGTAATAGCTTGGTGATTCTCTGTGTCATCTCAAGATTTTTTGGCAGTGCAGGCATAAGTGGTTTGAGCTTCTTGAAAGTGAACAAGAAATTTGCTCTGTTCAGTAGCACATTTAGGTCACAAGATACTGGACTGTAAACCTGCCACTTCCTGGGCTAATCCTGCCATCCTCATCATCTGTTTTCTGAATTTGTACCACAAAAATTTAGTTTCAGAATTGCAAAACCTGGAAAATGAAAGTGCTTCTACTAATTTCAAACTCATTCCTGGATCCTAGTGATGCCTTTGGAGTTGTAGGGTGAAAGACTGGGTGTGGGATGCCTCCACACCTCATCTGTGAAGGCAGGTAGAAGTGCTGTCAAACACTGACTGTGGCTTTATGTGCTCCCAAAGACTCATCCCTGCCCCAGTGCAGAGTTTGGCAGGTTAGCAGCCTGCTGGGCTAACCTTGGTGGGAGATCTGGGTCGGGTATGAGAAGTGGCCCTGTTGCAAAGTTTTGAGAACAGTTGAAGCTCTGCTTTTGGTTTGCTAGAGGAGGAAGGAAAGAGGAAGGGACTGGACAGTTTTCCCTTCCCAGCAGGCAGATAAGTGTTGCTCTCTTAGTGTGGCAATTCAGCCTCGCCTCTTACTCAAGTTCCCTCCCCCCATTCTCCCTTCAGCTTTAATATCTAGGTTTGTCTGATTTTAAACTGGGTTATTTGAATGTCAAACTTTCAATAACACTTTAATAGAGGTGTCCATTAACCCATGCTAAATTACGGCAGAACATCTCTGGAAATACATGTGACATCCACATGAATACCAAATGAATTCATTAGGATCAGTGCTATTACAATGAATACCAAATGAAACCCACAATGATGGGGACATCATCTTTCTGTGAATAATCGACAGCGTTCCTTTGGCACTAGTCAAACACATCAGCTGTTTGTTTCTGCTGATGAGAGGTGGCAGTCTAGGTTTTGGTTAGATAAACAAACGATGACACCAATAATCACTTAGTTGGTGGCTGTAATGCTTAATAATCACATCCTGATATCATGCATACTAGAAGCAGTGCTGCACTTTTTATGCATAATGAATCCCAAACACTTCATAAAAGGTGATAACTTTCTTTGACCACTGAATATATTATTTATAAAAGTGCTCCATTCCCTTCCCCCTCCCACCCTTAGAGATCCTTTTAAATTTTTTTTTTGCCAAGTAGAATACACTGGCAGCACATCTTAGACTATGAAGTCTCTTCTTATACATAATTTATAAAACAATTTACAAGTGATTTATTTTTAGCAATAAGATAAAACATGGGGTGAAGGGTTTTGCCAACAGAGATATGGATGGTTTGGGAGTAATAGTTGTGGAGGAGCCTGGGGTCAAGTGAAATCTATATTTCTGGTTTCTCCTGAGGTGAACCTTAAGGAGATGGCTTTTGCACTTGTTTACATAGTGCACTAAATGCACATGTGCTTTCCTAAAACCGCATGAAGTTGTATGGGACCTTGTTCTAGATGGCCTTGAAAAATAGCCTTTAACTGAACATATTGGTAGTTAGATCTTGATGCATACAATAAGAATGTCCTTTCCAGGTGCTGTTTGGTTTAATGACTGGCTCTTTCTGGCTGAAACATCTGAGTCGTGGAGTTGCTAATGTCCACACAGACGATGTCAAACCCTAGTTTGACACACAACTCGTTGATGAAAGAGGAAGTACTGCGTTATCTGCTCTCTCCCAGGAGATGGCAGTGTTTAAGAGCAATACCAGAGCACCTTGCTGTCATTAACCTCCCGCCCTTATGCCAACCCTGGTTCTCAATAATCAGCAATTCATGAATATCATGGTAGTGGTCTAATGGAAGAAGAAACATGGGTTGACCCAAGTCAATGGAGAGAGGGGTGTGTTGCAATAGAATCTCTTTATGTCACCTGTGGTGGTCTTTGATTTAAATGTTATTGTTTTGGGCTTATCTGTAGCAAGATGTTCAAAGATGTTGACCTTGTAGATTTGCTTCTGTCCCAGCCTGCAGCTGTATCTACTGCCACAGGAAAACTTACCTATCTGGCTTTCTCTTGTGCTAAATCTTAGTTCACATCAGCTTTGGCTTTCTACAAAAATAAAAAGTCCATTTCTAAAAGGATCTTTCCTTGGAGAGCTGGTAACCAGCATAGCACGAAATGTCATGAGCATCAGTGACAACAAGGGCTTATAACCTTTGAATGAGGTTCCAGCCTTCTCTTTCACAGCTTCTTCAAAGAGAAGTCAGGAAAAATTTCCTGTTCTCATTGGCTACGTAGAAACACTGATCAAAAGCAATCCCTACCTGCTGGGATCACCAACTGATGGCTTTCAAAATTGAAGTTCTAGGTTGGGTTTTACAGCATCATGGGGTGCACAGTCATTTGTAAGGATGCGATATGCCACCTGGTCAACATGCTGGTGTTCTGCTAGAGTGCTTAGAGAGCTTTTTAACTTTTGCTTTGTACGTGACTGTGTAAGACAATAGAGAACAAGAGTCCAAATCTCCAGTCTCTGTTTTCCATGTGACAGGCTGAGCTGGTTCTGACTTTTACCATGTGCTCCCAAAGACTCTTTTAGCATTTATGCAACATTGTTGGGGGAATGCACAGCTACTGCAGGCTTCCCTCTAGGATCAAGGCACCGATGCTTGTCTGCCTGGAGGGAACATTCTCCTGGAAGGTCATCCAAAAGGGTAAACCTATTGCTAAATGAACTTAGCCAGAGCAGTGCCTATAGTGTTGTTATGTCCAGGTGCTAAAATGACTGTGATATAAGGTGAGTGTATAGAAATTGGGGATATTCAGCAGTTTTGAGGGTCAGGTTGAACAAAAGCTAAGGAAGAAGCTGAAGTGCAGTCTGGGCTATTCTGGAGACTATCTCAGTGCAGAATTTCTTTTGTGCTCTCTGCTACTCGATGTGTCTCACCCTGTTCTCCTGGGCTATCACTAAGGTCTCTGTTGTGCAGTCCTGGCCTTGAAATTGTTCAGCCTTCCAACTCCTAGGAAACTAATTCCTTCTAATCTATTTGTTTAAAATTACTATCTACAAAGTTAACTCCTTGAAAAGCCCAGACTTTGATTTGGGGAGACTGGGGACATAGACCCTGGAAAACTGTAAATGCAGGCACTGTTTTCTTTTGCATCTAGAATTCAGCAGAGCTGTCAGATAACACATGAGAGATGGTTAATAATAAATTAAAAACATCTCAGCCACAGGGAAACTGCATCTCTCCCCTCCCCCCAAACTCCCCCTCTCTTTTGCTTTCTTGTACCCCATGGGCTTAATCAGCATCAAAGAGTAACAAATCCAATAAAATGTTTCCCTGAGCCAGGAACCAGCCTGAACTGGATACGCACACACACACCAGCCTCTCTCCCTCTCCCCCAACTGCCAGCCCCTTTGTAAAACAGCTGACAGTCGAGGTGAAGATAGAACAAAGGAAGAGATGGGGAATGGTAAATCAGCGAGTCACCCCCCTATTAGAGGTCTAATAGTCCTCCTGTGCTTTTAGGGTACAGGTTCAGAAAGAGCTTTTCCAGCTCCTGACTGGATATTTTTATCCCACTAAGATCAGAGATTTAAGGGGAGGGAATGAAAAGAGGAAAGCTTATGTTCTTTTCTACTCATTTTCCCCCTTTTAAAATTGAGTTCAAACACGAGCAGTGTTGCAGTGGGCTCTATGTATGCTTCTGATGGCTTTACAGCTGTGGTGCTCCCCAAACACCTGCCAGCACCTTGCTCGGCTCAGAGCAAGTGATGCTTTGTCAGGAGCACTGCCATGACCCGGCCAGGGTCCATGCGGTGGCCCCCTCCCCACCCTATCTGTGCAAGCTCCTCCTGTGCAGGGACAACTCTTTTTAGAGCTGGGGAAGAGATGTAGGTCGCTTCTGAGATGAAGGAGAAGGTGGTGTTGGGCTGGATCTTCAGGGGTAATAATTGACGTGGGTATATTTGAAGTCAATGGGCTGACGTTGCTTTTCCGTAGCTGAAGATTCAGCCTCAGGTACCCACCTAACAGCAGTGTGCAAGTGCTCCAGTAATGCTTATGGCACCAGGACATTAAAAAAAATAAAAAAGGGTTAGCAGGAAGAACTAAGGAGATCATAGCCTCAGCAAGTTCTTCATTCAGTGCTGCCTTTTGTGGATCAGTGCTCTGGGCCTGCCTATGTCCCCTGAAGCTGTAATATCTAAGCACTTCCTAGATATTAATATTGTGAGTGCATCTTCTCCATAGCCTTGGAGAGAGAGTTGCCATTATTTCTGTCTTAGACATGTAAACTAGAGCACAGAGCAAGGAAGACTTTGCTCATGGCCGTGCAGAAAGGCCTATGGCAGAGTTAAGAAATGAATCACATAGCTCGAACTCTGCTGTGTGAGAGCATAGCCAGGAGGACATCCTTGCCTTTGGCCTGTCTGCATGAGCTATAACAGTTTCAGGTGAGCTCAGGCATCAAGTCTGCTCTGTGCTGAGACCAACTTTCTAAGCCTGCTGTTCTGTGCTAGAGTGTTGCCATGCTAAAGGCAGAGATTTCAAGTAGCTGACAGACAGCTCTGCCTGCCAGTGCAGTGAACATCTGGACAGCCAGCACTTTGTAACTCAAAAAGTTTGACTTAGCTCTCCCAGTGAGGTAAATTGGCTCTGTGTTTTGCCTGTGCATCCGTCTTTCAAATGAGATCCCAAAAACCTGGTCCTGTCTGATTTACATCACAAGAAAGATCCCTTGGCAGTTTTCATAAGAATTCATATTCTTCTGTGTTTCCTGTTGTATAATAATTCTCCCTGTGTGTAGCTGTGCTGTGGGTGGGTGCTGTCACCCTACTTAACACCCATCTCCCAGCAAGGGGCTACTCTGGGAGTGAAAATTGTTTTGTTCAGACAGGCTTAGGTGTAGGATAAGAGGAACCTATGGCTCCAATGCCAACCCACTGTATAGGGGTCAGCAAATACAGTATCACATCTAAGGCAAATACAGTTATTAGTCATGAGGGGCACTGTAGGAGGTGGAGGCAGTGATGCTGATCAAGTCATTCTACTATAGCACTAGAAAATATTATCTTTATTAGGGAGTGTAGTGCCTTGGATACACTCTCTCTTGTACAGAGGTGCAGGTCTCCCCCATGAGAAGCTGTAGCACGGCTGGTACTGAACCAGCCAGGCTTTAGTGAGTGAATTCAAAAACTACCTAAGGATTCCTATGGAAATACAGATGACATCTGCATTATGACCGTAATTAATTAACCAATCAATTATTATGATAAATGCTGTTTTAATGAATCAGTAGCAAATCATTTTCAGTTCCTATGGTTTTCATTGGGAGCACATTAATCACGACAGATTCTTTGGGTTGCAAAGGAATGTGGGATGTAAATCCAAGACCTGAGTACATCTTTGAGAGGTGAGCTGCATTCTCAGCGATCAGATCCAGATGCAGGCATGGAAAGCTCTCTTGAAGGTCAGAGGTTCTTCAAATTTGGAAAAATAGTGCTGGCACATTATAGTGATTGGCCCAGGGCATGAAACGAGCAGATCTGAAATGACCCAGGACTGGGATGGGGTTTTGAACACCGTCAGATATGGACTTTCTTGCTAATTCTGTTTACACTGGGAAGAAGGTAAAATAATGCATAGTAACTACTTGTGAAGTGTTGGATTAGCCATACTGGCTTGGGGGATTTTTTGTTGGTTCATTTGTTTGTTCTGTTTGTTTTTTTTCCCTGATACTAGGTTAGGATTCTTGTAGCTTTGTATAAATACAACTGAATTTGGTGATAGTCTGCACAGGAAAAGTGTCTGCCTGAGTGGATCTGTTTAAGGAACTGGGGCTTAAATCTGTGAATGCCATTCTTGAAGATCTGCTGGAACATTTCATGTTTTTTCAGTTTAGTTTTTCATTTACTCCTGTGGAGACCTTGCGTGGTTCTAGATCTCTGAATGCTTCCAAAGTGTGTGAACAACAGCAGCACCAATTTAAGTTAATGATTAGACTTAAACCTTTGGATGTAACATCTTTAACTTAGGTGTTGCCAAAACTCACTGATTGCTTCTGGAATTAACCAGGAGGCATGCTGACTGAGTTTGGGTGTTTTGTACAGCTATGTTTAATTCTCCTTGGAGTAGGAGCTGCTACAGGGAAGTGCAATAGATACATCACAACACTCATAGCATTGGTGTGAAATGACAGAGGGAGCACAGGCTTTTCTACCACGGGAAATAGTGGATTTGTGATGTGCCTAGGTATTTTATTTAATATTTTTTTAATGAAGAGATAGTTAAAAAAAAGCAGTAGGGAGAGTTGATGTGAAATCTTGGGGGAAAAATTCTGCACTGGTTTGAGGACATTGGTAGGTTTTGCATTTCAGAGCATTGTACTGATTGAAGAGAATCAAAATGGAAAAAGCCTAAACCAGTTAGAAAATACTTTAAGTAATCAACAATGTCAAGCTTGAGTCTGAGTAGTTTTATAGTATATGTAACCATATAGGCATTAATGTACCTATTATAAATTACTTATTCTGCTGGCAGCTAAGAAATACATAGCTATCCCTCTTGCATAGCTGAGGGAATTGCTCAAGGATGGAGTCTGTGTATTTTATTACATTATTTCTACTCACCTTGTTGGTGTAGCAGGTTGGAATGCAGCAAGAAGAGATATTTTTAATGAGTTTAATGACATGGGTAGATAGAGATCACTGAAACTTTTTTGTAAACACAGATATTATAGTACAGATAATATGTTTTTCTTTAGTGTTTTTTGTATGTTGCAGTCTAAAAGGCACAGTTTTGGCAAATGTGAGCCTAATGTTTGTTTCCTAAAGCTATACAAAAGTATCTGTTGACTTTTGGAAGCCCTTGGAAACCTCTGTCTTCTGATGGGATGCGGGCACCCAACTCGTGTAACAAATACAAAAGCTTGCAAGGAGTCCTGACATGGCTATATTAAAAAATGTGGGGAAATATTTGTGGGATATTTTTTGGAGTCTTCATACTGCTTTACTGGCAATCACATGAATTTTGTATCTGTCATGAAATCTCCTGACATTTCCACCAATATTTTGCAAGAAGGTCATTAGAACAATTACTGAGATGTGGGAAAAGAAGTAGCATTCCATAGCATCAATCACCAGCACTGCCATCTCTAAGCAATTAAAAACCATGAAAACAAAAAATGGACAGTTTTCTGGACTGTGTATCAATAGGGTGCATTTGCATTTGTTTTTGAGGTTTTCTGCACTGCTATAGCACCAGACTTATGTTCTTGAAAGAGATGAAGCTGTTTTGGAAAAATTAAAGTCAATTGAAAAAATCTCAAGGAAAATTTTTTTATTCGTTAGAACTTGCTCACTTGATACATTTAAAGATTTTATAGAAACTATTCAATTTTGAGAACTTCCCATGGGAAACAAACAAGTTTTGTTAGAAATCAATTTGTTTTCTGAGTTTCCACCAGATTTTGTTTCAGTTATTTGTGAACCTGAAGCAAAGGGTCAGTCCAGTCCAATAGTCTCAGTTGCCCAAGTCACTGGGCCGATTAGCTCAGGTGGGCTAAAGGGGGGGTGTGGGTGTCTGGGAACGTCATTCTGATGTAGGGCACTGGAGTTGGGGGGAAATGGTGTTTCTGGGGTCCCAGCTCCTCACCCATCTGATATATTGCCAGCAACCCATGGGTTTCGTGGACTTTTGGATCTTGGAGGTCTTTGATTGCCAAATGGCTGTGACAGATTTGAAAATGAATGTGACTCTTTTCAGCACAGAGTGGTAATGGCAAAATTACTGAGATGCTATTTCCCCCTGCTTGGCAGTGATGGGCAATGCTGAAGCCAACTAAAATTTTGTCAGGCTTGGGCTATAGCGACCAAGGCTGTTTCACTCACTGTAGTCCTCTAGGAAGATATTAAGACATCTGAGAGAGTGCAATTCATTCTGGAAATAACATATTTCAGTGTTAAAGTCGAATTTCACTTCCATGACATGGAGCTGATTTCTTACTCCAGATGGAAAAAATTCCCAAACTTAGAAACCTGAACGGAGCTGATATCTGGTTTCCTGATCAGCTCTATTTCTCATGTGGCTATAAGCTTGAGTTCTTGAGAAAATTGTCAAGTATTGAAAGAACTGAGGAAAGGGGGTATTGAAAGGCTCACACCAGTCTCCCACTGTCCATAAGGCACGTAGGATTATTTCCCTGGAGACTCCGAGCAGAGCCTGCTGACGGTGTGGCCGTTAATAAAACAGGAAAAATATTAGCAAGGTTTGTCCAAGACCTGCTTTGAGTTTGTGGAAACACCTTTTAGTCTTCCTGGATCCAAATACGTGATTTATTGCCCTTAAGTCCTAAATTTAGCAGAAAATAAAGCAGATCAGGCTTTTCCCACTCGAGTAAGAATTTCAGTATGTTGTGCTTCTGGACCTTGGTTTTGGACTGTAGGAACACGAGTGAGTTTGTTGATCAGTGAGACTGCTTATGGCGAGGTATGCCCACCCGCTCCCACGCCTGGTTTTTTAACTTGTGTGGGAGTGTCAAGTTGATAGTCTGGACAAATAATAAAATGGCATTTGGGTTGCAGAGGACAGGGTCTGCCATGGGTCTGGTGTCTCCTGCTTTGGCACAGCCGGGATGCAGGGAAGGATGGGGATGGAGCTTTGTGGAAGCACCTGTTATCCCTGGTTGGGGTGAGCCCCTTCTGCCTTCAACTGAGCAAACTGGTCCAGAGCCTCCCAGGCCAAACCCCTGGAGACTTCACTACTGTTGGAGAGGTGATGGCTTGCACTTTTCCCAAACAAAGCACAGCAATGTTTCCTGTAATTTGAAACAAAGAGACAACTTGCTGCTTTGTAAGCTGTGGGTGGGGGAGGCACCGTTGAGTCAGGAAGCCCCCAGAGGGTAACTGGCTTTACTGGTTTCAGCTGTGAAATCAAAACATATGCATGAGTCAGGCCAGTGGTTAAGTTCTGCTCACTTTGAGGCCCTGGCTTTGATTAAATTCATGTGTCATTTTCAAAGGTCCGTGTTTAGCTTGGTTTTAGATCATGCTTGCATAATTAGTTTATTTAAACTATGTCTCATGTTAAATCAGATTTTGCCTGTGGACTTAAGTACAACTATGTAATAAGATATACCTATTAAACAGATGTTTAATCTTAATGACTATGTTCTTGACAATCAGTTGAAATTGAACATCTAATAACTACACTGCAACTAGACATATTTCTTTGCGTTTAATAAGATACTATAGTAATATAATTATAGTAATATAGGATATTATAAATAACATATTCATGGCAATATACCAATGTTTGTGTAATACACATAATATATATAAAATCTTCTGAGAAATGAGGCTTTAGCTCAGCTCATCATTTCCCTGATGAGAAAGAACAAAAAAAAATCCCACCAAATGTTATCCTCTTACAGAGGAAACAATTTGTATTGGCACTCTGCAGTGTGTGTCCTGCAATGGCACCGTGTCTGCGGGTCATCACCCCAAGTAGTTACTCACCCCAAGGAATGTCCAAAGCAGTGGTGGTGCAGAACAAAGCTTTGAATTTTCTTAAACAAAAAAGAGTGTGTGTTCATGTATATAGTGACTGCTGGGGGTATTTTTGTCTGACTCAATAGAAAAAAAGGGACTAGGAAAATTAAAGGAGGATCAAGTAAAACAAATAGGTGAGGAAATATTTGTTGAAAAAAAAGCCAGCCAATTCTGTGTCGATCCTTACTGCATTTGGGCTTCTAGTTGCATGTAAATACGATACTTCTGCTGTTTGACACCAGAGTCTGTTTTGCAATTGTAACCATACCAATAAATGAGCTATTTCATTAACATATCCCACAGAATATCTGATTGTTCCGCCAATTTGATCTGATATTCCTGACTCCAGAGCTTTATATTCTGTTGTTAAGACGTGTGCAAATGTTTTGGTTTATATCCCTTTGTTATGCTTCTTTACCATAAATGTATACTGATGGACATTTAAATATAAAACCAAATAACAGATTCATAATGTTCTGTTCAGAATTAGCAAGTGTGTGTCAAATAGGCTATTGAAACAATTGAATATTTTGGTAGATGTGCAATATTTTAGGATTTTTTTTCTTTTCTTTTACACCCTAGTTTGAGGAGGCATTTAAGCCCACGCTTAAATCTTTCCTTTCAGCAAATCTGCTGCACATGTGTTCAGTATTAAGTGCATGCTAACTAGAAATAAACTGATTAAGTTTTGTCTTATGGTTGGACCTAGTATTCATTGGACTCTGTAGAAAGTTTTCCATTGAATCCAATGAGCCCTGAGCTAAACAGTTGAAAAAATGTGGTGGAAAGGCAGGGAGAGAGGGTGGGAAACAGGTGCATTAAAATTAGATTTTGGATTATTTGATATCTTCTGGGCCATGAAATAAGTACAGAATGGAGCTCTTGTTAATGCAAATTACAAACATGCTTCAGAATCTGTTTTATAGAACATGTGTATAGAAATAATGGACTAGTAACATATGAAAGACATACTGATAGTAGTAAACATTGGCTCAGCATTCTGGTGTCCAGCATTGCTCAAAACTGGGGGGAGGAAAAAAATAATTCTTCAAAATTTTCATGTTCCATAGAAATAATTGTCAGTCTCCCTTCAGCCTCCCAGATTCTTGTTTATAAACTAGCTTGGTTTCCCCAAGCGTGTCTTTGCCATTGGAGTATATTTCCCCACATCTTCCTGCGTTAATTTTTGTTAATAGAGTTGTTGCCATCTTTACAAAAATGCATGCAGGAGAGAGGTGTGTGTATGTATTCTCCCTTCCCCCTTTCCTCATCTAACTCGGACATCGGGGACTGAGGGGTGGGGGGTTGAGAGGGGTGGTTAAAAAATAAAACACTTTCAAAAATTTTCTTCTCTCTCACATGCCAGGTTTACAGTGTAAAACCAGTGAATTCTCTGGAGTCAAGGTCTGTTTTAGTGGCCTTCTTGTAATTGTATTACTGGAGGGCACCTCTAGCTAACACTGCACTGGGGTAAATTAGGCTTTGAACTTGTCAAGAGATTATTTTTACTACTGACTTTATTTAGTCCCTATTTAGGCTGGGAGAGGGTGTTGCTCTGTGGTGTGTTTTGGGTCTTTTTTTTTTCTCTTTTCATTCTGTTTGGTAATTTTTCCACACATCTTTATTGAAGACAGTGATTGCAAACACTTTCGACTTGATATTCAACTCACACTTCAACTTAACAAGTAGTTCAAAGATTAATTACCATGTACCTTGCAGTTCATAGATTCTATTATGATACAGCTCAAGCAAAGAGAACAGGGGGAAAATCCAGCTGATTAGCCTGTGATTATGTGTTAGCCTGTGCTCGTGGTCCTTGGTTGGTTGTCACTGCATGATGCAAGAACTGCTGTGTGGTTATGGTTTCCCATCTATATTAATTTTAATGTAGTTGATGAGTTTCTGGGACTTAAAAAAATATTAGTGGCAATATTTGTCAGGTTAGTACAGTTAAAATTGTTAATGCTTAAATAGGTGAAATTAATCTTCTCAGCAGCAGAGCAAGGGAAATTGTTATTCACGTTCCACACGTGGCTCTTTGGACTGCAGCTCAGCTATCGCTCGTAGGGGACTTGTGCACTGCTGTCAGCTGGGGTATGGAGCTGGGCTGGCTCTGCGGTGGGTTTGTGCTTCTGGCAAGTCAACCAGAGTGCAGTGTGGGAACTGCAGTGGTGCTCTGTTTTCCTGCCATCTTGCTGGCTCCAGGAAGGACCATAAGGCTTTGAACCTGCAAGGTGAGACCATAGTGCCATGGTTGGTGGGGTTTGGTGGCAAAGGCAAGTTAAAAAGCATTTTTGCCTTACCCTGGTTCCAAAATGAATAGTTCTTAATGATTCTGGATGAGTTCACCGGTGAAGCTCACAGTGTAGCCCTGCAAAGGGTTGGTGTGGAGCAGTGGGAGCAGCTTGCTGCAGTGCAAGTGGTGCAGGTGAGAACTTGTAGTACACACACATGCCCTAAGCTGGCACTGCAGCCAGGTACTACAGGAGCACAGCCGAGTTAGTACGGTGTCTGTGGCACTGCTGAGTTGGTAGTACCACACCTAAAACGAGATTTAGCACCTCATCAGACTGTAGCATCTGTTAAGAGAGGAACTTTAGCAATGTGCAGGGAGCCCCCGAGGAAGAGTTCACCCTGTTCATCTCTCTGTTAATAGCCAGAGCTCTGCATTTTAAGATTTGCAGAGTGAGACCTGTCAGAGATGTGATTAGAATTTGCTTCTCGCTCTGTTCTCACTGCGAGCAACTCGCTGTCCCCCTTATTCTGGAGTAAATCAATTAGGACTCAATAAAAAGCACGGGGAGAACACGCTTGTCACTTCTTAAATGTCTCAGCCTGTTTGGACACTTTGCCTGAATCCCTGAGCAAGTGGGAGCTCTTTCTAGTGTGAATTCCCCTCATCTATAGTTCCCCTGGCTAACAAGGGAAGGCAATATACATAGGACAGAGCAGGTTTCTGTTCAGCCGTGGAGAAAGCACTTGTGAATGTTGCAGGAAATGAGATCTTAAGTCAGTGCATAAAACAATCTAATCCATCACAGCCCCTAGAATGGCCCCTCATAACTCAGGGGCTGTCATACCCCTTTGTGTGCATGAAGGCAGTTGTGGAAGAAGTGACGAACTGCGCACATATTCTGCTAAATCCGTTCTGGCAGCTGAGGTAATATATTTTCAATGCCAAGTCACATAATTTTACTTTAGCTCATTTGACTCCAGGCTACAAAGCTATTCCAGAAAACAAAGGGATGGTGTTTGAATAATGAATAATAATGAATTTAATTCTGTAGGCTTGTGCTGGGCTGAAGCCTCTAGGAGGTTAAATGCAGATAAAGTAATGGAAAGCAAAAGTTTTACTGTACAAAATAGTATTATTTAACTCTAGTTGTCTTGACTTCATTAGGCATTGGTACCTTTGGACAGATGCAGCTGGCATCTGAATTTAAAACTGATACATCATTAAGTATGATTTACAGATTTACACCTACAAAATAGCATAGAATTACTCTCAGCATCTCCTTTTTGCCTCCTAGTTTTTTCCCTGTCCTGTTAGTTTCTCTTGGTTTTGGTAGTTGTAGACCTTCACAGTAGTTGCAAGGAAATCTGAGCATATTCTTGCTCTGTGATAGATATATGGGCACTGTTGTTTTTGTGTCACCCAGCATCCTCAACTGGTGAGTCAATGCCTTCCAAGAAAGAAGTAAGGCAATGCTGCTGCAGTTCTGGGCAAAAAAGTGATGCCTGCCTCTGCCTGAAGAGTATTTAACATGCACTAGCTCTGATGCTGCTTGACACTTTTGATAATAGTTTCATATTAATGACAAGTGGGCAGGCAAGGAGGGAGATTCCCTTGTAAAGAGATCCTGGAAGACAGCTCCAAGGAAGACTTTGGTATTTGTTAATTTGCCACAGACAGGAAATTAAACACCATGGTGGCATTAGAGACCACTGAGCTGTGAGTGCTTAATTGCACTTTATTCCTTTGAAAATCCTCCTTTCCTTTAGCATTTTGAGGGAGTATGAATTTGTTTACAGACTCTAGATTGTTCATGGAGTTGCTTAAGCCTCTCAAAGATTCACGCAGGCAGATCCAGGCAGGCAGGAATATGGAGAAGTGCTACGGATGGTTGTCTGGGAGGTCTTGCCCCATCTGGAGAGGAAGCTGGTGAATACATGCACAAGGCTGCCTTAACCTTTGTGTTTCTTACACAGCACGTGTATGTAGCTGTGCTTGATCAGAGATGCTGTTCCAGCTCAGCTGCTGCTTCTGCAGGTGGGTCTTTTACTGTCCTAAGAGCCCTGGAGAGGGCATGCTCAAAGAGGTATGTGCCCAGGTCCTGCTCTGAGAGGGGAAGGGTGAGGTGAAAGAGGGAAGGCAGGAGCAGAGCAGTAGTAGCAAACTGGGACAGTAGCTGGATGCGTCTTCTCTGAGAGCTGTGGGAAAGTCCTGGTGAGGTCCCCCCTGGAGAAGGTGGAGAAGGCCCATGGTCAGAGGAAGGGGAAGAAGGGAACTCACTGGGGGTCTGTGCTGGGGTGTGCTGACTGGGTCGTGGAGGGTGTGCGGCTCTGAGCTTTCCTGCATTGGTAACTTACAACTTGGTGCTACAGGAATCAGTGTGATGCCAAAGATTCCACATCTATTCATTCATGGTGGATGGTCAGATGAACCAGAAAGGGGAAGTCACCTTGAGAAACAATTTGAAAAGTAGCAAATATTAAAAAGGAAAAAATCAAGAGGCTTGGTAAGGTAAGCAAAGTGGGTTTATGGAGAGCCATTTTTGCCAAGAGGTAAACAGGGTTTTCTGACAGAATTTAAGAAGAAAACAGATTTCTAGAACAGCTATGTGTGGGACATACGTTCTTTGTCTGCTGCCTGAATGTGGCAATACTTTGTTAATTTGAGAGAATGAGAAAGTGAAGATGATTATAAACAGAAATGAAGCAGTCATTCAGGCACCATGTGCATGGGACTTCTAGCGAGCTCCACCGGAGGTCCAGGCACTGAATATTTGCAGGATTATGTGTCATCTCGTGGATCTGTTTTCATCTTCCAAGCCATCTGGCATACAGGAGTAAACAAATAGAAGAAAAGTTAATAAGTAAACTGTTTTTTAACCATTTTTTTCCCAATCTTATTACTGTAAGAGCAAAGGACTTTTAATCCCTAAACCAGATTAATTTTAGATTACATCTAGTATTAAGCAAACTAGTATATGTAGCTTTTCCACCTTACAGGAAGGCAGTCTCCCATTTACTTTGTACACAAGGCTGTGCACATGTTTTCTCCTAGTTCTGGCTGTGGTGAGCAAAGGAGTGAGCTCACCCCTGCCTGGGGCTACTGTTGAGTCTCTGAACTGGTGCTGATGCAGCTGGGTGGTGGGATGTACCCAGCACCAGTGCAGGCAGCTCTGAGCATTACTCTTGGTGTCACTGAAGGAGGCTATGATAGTATTACTGGAGAATATCCATTGGTTAGCACGGCCTCATCTGACAGCAGCAATCCACTAGTATTGCTTTATAACACTAAGCAAAGAATTTCACTGCAGTGAGGGAAATAACATTGACCCAAACTTACTCTTTTCCCGATTTCACTGAGGAGAGTCTGGTAGAAGGGGTTACAGCATCCACTTGCTTGAATTCATTATGTTGATTCAGAGAAACAGTATCTCAGACTAGCTACAAAGGTTCTGAATTTCATCAAAATGTCTTTGACAAATTTCTATTATGGTTGATTAACTGTACAGTAGATTTAAAACCATAACTCTGTTAAAGTAATCCAAACATGTGTAGTCAAGGCCCACTGATACCAATTCATACTATTTAATTGAGTACTGCATTATTTAATAATTTTCCTTTTACTGTAATCTCATTTTGCAAGAAATCTCACTCAAACAAGAAAGGGAGCTTCTAGTTTTCCTGGCTATAGAGGATACCCAGAACATGTCAGCATATAGGTTTCCCAAAACAGCAATGAACTTTAATTCTCATATTTTGCTGTGGGGAAAGGAACTCCATCATGTGTATGAAATTATACCAGACAACTGTTACTCCTAAGTATAGTATCTTTGGAAAGCTGTAATATACAAGTGCCGGTGCTGGGATTTATCAATTCTTCACAACTACTTCAAAATCAGCTGGTTAGTCTGGGCTGTGAGAGAACCACGTGGGTTAGCTCAGGGTGTCATTTATGAGTATGATGTTCTAACCCACAGCTCCCATCAAACGAGTCAGTCCTACCATCCTTCTTACCTCCAACCGCACGTTCGTGCCCCATTTTTGGTGTTCATTGACATTTATGAGAGAAGCTGAGCCAAGGAGTTGGACTGGCTGAGGAAGACCACTGCAAGAAGTGGTCTCTACCAGTTCAGCCCCTTGGATAAAAAAGAGGGAGTTTATCTACCTTAAAGTATACAGAGCTAATTAAAATGAGATGTTTTTTTCTGTTTGAAGATAGAAGACTTGTAGGTAAGGTACAGTTGGAAAAACTAACAGCCCTTTCTCTCTGGTCAGTAAGATTTCCAGGAACTTGTTTCATTTTTTTGAGACACTGTGTGAAGTATCCTCCCATCCTAGCCTACTATTTGTGAAAGTTTAAACCTCCTCCAGGAAAGGAGACAAAGCCTTTTGAAGATGTTTGGTGTGAACATTCTTATTTCTGAAATGTGTATAATACCTTTTAATGCTTTGAATGGAATCAGAAATATTAAAAGAGAAGGAATAGGCTCAGGGGGCAGGAATTGTCTTGATATTCTTGGGTGCTCGGTTGTCTTCTTGGTTCCTTGCGTATGTGGAAGTCAGTGTTTGTTTATGCCTGTTTGATGCCATTTCCCAAAAGTATTTCCCAAGCTGTGCTCAGACAGAGGCTACGGGAAGGAACCTTCTGACTGAAATGGAATCCCTCATTCAAGATGAAATAGGATAATTTTTTTTTTATTTTTGCTGTTTCCTGGCAAGGTTTTCCTGTGACATTTGCTGGGAGGGTAACCCATTAAGTGGAATCTAAGCACCAGCGGGAGCTAATCTGGATGACACTAGATCATGTTTGGCATTTGTTTCCACACTGGTTAGGTGCCATATGAAATATTTCCAGTGTTGACCCATGTTTCCAGCTTTGGAAGCCGTACTGGAAAGTACAGTTATGCTAGAAGAGTTGTCTGAAGATTATTTTTTTTATATGAATAGTCCAATGGAAATGTTAACTGGTTCACAGAAAATTCAGGTGCAAGCACAAAATCACACCTGTGTCAGTACCAAAATGAGAAGTTGGCACACAATTGCTGTCACTGCTATGTATTATGTTTATTATGGAAACGTTTAACTTCCCAACTGGAGAGGAGGATTTCGCTCTGCTATGTCTACATATGTAGCTTAACCTGCTCTTGAACCTCACTGAATGCCTCACCACAGCCTGTATCTGCACGTAAAGGGCTCCTAGAATGAGCTGTTTGAGTTGTGGTCCTTGGGGAATGCTGCAGAGCTATGCCTGGAAATAGCGGGTCATGCTCAGAGCTGGCACTCCACATAGCGTGGTGCAGACTTAAGAAGTAGCCAAGATTTAAATACTGAGCAGGAAAATATTTTGATTATTCTGTGTTCATGTCAGCAAACAGCCGCTGGTCTGCTTCCCATGGGCATTGATTGAGTTTAAGTGCTCTTCCCGATGTGGAGTCAGGGTACGTGATGAGAGGAAGCTTTCAAATCGCATGGTTATGTCCTGGTTTCATGCTTATTCTGGTACAGTGCAGCCTGGTTTGTTTCTAAGAACACGATGTTAAGTATTTTGTATGTATTTTAATTTCTAGTAAAATAAATAATTATCAGAAATGTACTGGGGTGATAAAAGAAGGATGAAGGAGTAAATGGCTGAAGCAAGAAATAAATATCTTGTCTGGGCAGTTCAGTGTGTGTTGAGATGCAAAGGGGGAGTCTGGAATTGTGATCTCTTGGGGAAGCAGGTTTGCTGTTTGTTCTCTCTGTTTTGCAGTACCTAGCACACGGGGCTTCTACGTGCTACTGCATTAAAAGTAATAAATGACCAGGAGACGGAAAAACAGAGCAAGAATAACAAGGAAGTTGAGGCAGTCTCCTGGGAGGGATGAGTTGCTCTCGTAGTTGAGCATTGCTGAATGAGAGCTTGCTTACTGTGGTGGGGAGTTGTATGAAGTTATGGATGGAATTGGTGAATATCACATCTAGAGCAAAGTAATGGGTGGGACCTATCAACAGGAACAGGGGAGAGAGGCAGGAGGGATGCTCCCCCATCTTGGTGGCTGATATTTGTGACTGGCAAGGGAGACTGGCTCATGTATTTGTGGAACTGATTTTTCTGGGTTTGTAGAAGCAGAAACAAAATTTTTTGATATGTAATCCTTTCACTGCATCCTCTATTAAAAAACAAAAAAAACCCCAAAAATCCTCAGCCCCTGCCCTGTAAGAACAAGGAGAAGCTTCTTCATCCTGTCTTTGGGCTCATGGGAGGAAGAACAAGGCTGAGGAATATTTCGGTGGAGGAGTAATGCTGGGACAGGCCCAGGCCCACTCTAGGCATTCCTAAATGGATTTTTAGGCTGCACTTTTTAGCCCCTGAATTCTTGTCTGTATAATTATCAAACCTAGGTTGAAGAGTATTTTCTGGTTTTTGAAGTGCTATAAAGGATAAATGTTTGGATCCCAAGATTTTCTGGCATCCCAGGATAATCAGTTTTGAAAATCCCTGGAGTTTTGATGTAAAAGAACCTGCTTTTGCTAAGATAATGGCAAACACACAGCCTGGTTTCCCTTGGAATTGCTCCAATTCCAAAGTCATTCTCAGTTACACTTAGTTGACTCCTAACACCAGCAACTGCATTAATTGCAATTCCAAACCTCCTTTTTACTAGACTTGGTTATCTCAGGCCTGATCTAATGCCTTTTGAGATTAGGGGGACTTTTTCAGTTTACTTGAGTAGAAGCTGGGTCAGACCCATATTAGATGCCTGTCACATTGGCACCTAAGCAATTTGTAATTGCAATGAGACCTTAGGTTTGATTAAGAAATCTGTAATAAGATTGCTTTTGTGTTTAAACAGCCCATTTGTAAAGGCTTCTTTCCCCACAACAATAGTAATTGGATATCCTCAGTATCCAGTCATTTCATTGCAAGATGTTTCACTCTAAGAAAGCTATTTCCAACCCATGTTCTTTTTTCTTTTAACTTAAAAGAGCCTCTTGTCTTCTTTGTGGTCAGTGCAGTCCATTTGTAACTGCCTGGTACAGACCGAAATCTGTACATTCTTATCTCCCTTGCTTTGTTTTTCTGTACCATAGTGTAAGCAAGCCCTGAAGTTTGTTCAGATTAGGGATCAAACACTGAATTTCTATTTTTTTCTTGCAGATTCCTGGGGGGAAAAAATCAATATGCTAACGCTGTTGCATCAAGATTTCAAATCTATGCAGACATCAATAGGCAGCTGTTCCTTGCTTTTTAGCATTTTGGACCAAGTTTCTGATTTCAAAAAGGTTGATGCAAAACCAGAGAAACTTCATAGGAATTTCTCTGGATTTACACCACTTGCTTCAACTAGATCAAGTTGTTAAATCAATCCAGGAGGTTTTTTTTTATTTTCATTGACTGTTAATATAATAATTAGAATTTGATTAGGAATGAGGTGTTTGCACCTTCATAGCTACTTCCTAGGGTAATTGAAACATAATTTTGTGATATTGTGTACTCCCCCTATTCTTATTTGGGAAAGGTATATGAAAAAGTATTTGGTACTTCATCAATTTAATACAAAATAAAGTCCCTTCAAGTCAGAGTAATGTCTTCTGCTTTATATTAAAAAAACAACAGACGAATCCCATGCTATCCTGTGATTTGCAACAAAGTTGATTAATGTGATCTACCTCCACAAATTGCAGAACATAACGTTCACATTCTTTCGAGTAATACTGTTGTTTTGCCTTGAACTACATTGCTGTTGTTCCTGGTTCCTGTTAAGTGTAGCATCTTAAGACTTTTTAATAGAATGGAACTAAATGAAAATTGATTGATAAAAGCTCCATCAAAGTGTTTATTGTTTTTGCCCAGGGGTAAAGCAAAAACTTTGAAAGCCATGTCATTTGTATTAGGTACTGTTTTTCAAAGTGCATGAGTGATGGAGATGTGAACACAAAGGTAGGGAAATGCTTTTAATCATTAATAACTTGTATAGGGAGCTTGTAGTACAAGGTAGAGTGTCCACCTTCATTCTGGATAATGATGAATTGTTGCAAAAATTGGTGTATGGAGGTGTAGTGGAAGATTGTGTATGCAGTCATAGTACTGAAGTTGGCATCTACAGCAGCTTCAAGCATATGCAAATGAAAGAG
Source organism: Aegotheles bennettii (assembly GCA_013398125.1). Classification (NCBI taxonomy): domain Eukaryota; kingdom Metazoa; phylum Chordata; class Aves; order Caprimulgiformes; family Aegothelidae; genus Aegotheles; species Aegotheles bennettii. Next base: position 749,224 of record VZRW01008838.1, on the reverse strand, counting down.
AAAATACCTGATTTACAAGGGATACTGCATTATAATCCAGCTCTGTTAGAAGTGCAAGAAGTGTCTAACACAGAAATGTTAGACTGTAGAGGCAGGATGTGGTTTAGCAGCAGTTGCCTTTTAAAGATCTTAACCCTTTGGAACAAGGCCTGAAACAACTCATCTCTCACTAGTTCTTGGATTATTTTGGTTTAATCAGGGCCTAAAACAAATTTGTTATCATCAGTAAGAGAATTTTAGTGAGAGTAAGATCTGTAAATTGTCCTATTATATAGGGAAATAGTACTCAGTCTGAGAGCCTGGAGTAAGTAACAGGAAACATGATGTTAGTGGAAGGATTCTTAAAAGAATTGTGGGAGGGCATTTATTCTTGGCTGTTGTGATGGGACACTGGGTTGAAAATGCCTCCTCCAGACAGTAGTTTTCTGCATGACTGCCTTTGAACCCCAGCTGCCAAGGCAAACTTGAGTAACCAGCTCAACTGTGTACAAGTGAGTAGACTTGAGCTAAATATCTTCTCTATTGTTACACAGAGGTTATTTTATGCTGTACAGAGGTTAGTTTTCCCCAAACTGAAATGCGTCTAATTCTGAAGCAGTGTGAACATGTATGGTCAGAAACTGATTTCCTGCTTCCCTTCGCCCTTGGTGCCAGGGAAGCCCAGTGACTTGCCTCTTTGGCTACTCAAGATCATTTTGTACTCTCAGGTCCCATGGGCCTCAGGATTGTTATGTGATTTGGGCTGTGCCCACCCATCACGCGTTAAAGGTAATTATTTGAAAAGATGAAGGGTGAAAGTGGACCTGGCCTCTCTGTAATCAGATACACAGGCAAAGGCCATGTGTGCTGCTTGGGTTGTCTCACCCTGACCATCATCACAAGGACTGGGGCCATAGTAGAGACCTGACCTCGTTAGTGGTAAACTCTGGGCACACAGGTCACGACATCCAGCTCCTGACTTGTAAAGTCTCCAAATGAAATGGAAAATCAAACCCCAGATTGGAAAAGGTTTGGGAAAATGGCAGCCGATGTCACTTGCCCAAGACCCTGCAGTGTTGGTGGCAGAACCAGAACTGTGTTCTGGAATCTGGTGCAGCAGAGATTACAATGGATTAACCAGGCACATTCCTTACTTACAAGACTGTAGTTCTGCTGTGTTCTCAGATTGAAGGTGAAAGATTCTGTGCAATGGTTCCTGGTGGTTTGAGGGATTTTGGTTTTGCTGTTTTGTTTTGCTTGTTCAATATAGACACCTTAAAAATGGCAAACACTGAGACTGCTTCTTGTGGCCTACTGGGAAGGTAAATGTTAAATTTGGCTGGAAAGTGTCTCAGCTTTCCCCTCTACCTAAAATGAATTTCAGTTTTTCCTCTTAGGTTGAAGAAAGAAAAAGCATTTTATTGAATTTTGCTAGGGAAAAATGAAAATAATTCTATTGAACAACTTGCTACTTTTTTTGTTTGAATATGCCATTATTCACTGGTTAAGGAATTTAGGTAAAAAAAACCCCAAACAACCCAAAATTAGTTCTAGAAAGGATAATTGTGCTCAGAACACAGTTTAACAAAACTCAGTAATCTAAAAGTGGAAAAATGAATTATTTTTTTCCATGCACTATATAAATCCGTGCAATCTAATAGATTTATTTCTTTTATACTTGGAGAAGGAAGGAAGAAACTTTTTAATTGGAGAAAGTTCAAACACTGTAGAGATAAAATCCATGTTACTGTGTGCACAAGTAGTGTGTGTATTTGTAACACTATTCTATTAGTTTTACCATTTTTTGGTTTTGGCCTTTCTTACTTGTAGATAGTTCTGTGGCCATTACTCAGTCACATATGTGTATGTTTAAAAAAGAATAGAAAGGCTTAATACAACTTTGTAGCTATGTTGTACAACATAACTTTTATGATATCAGCTAAGTATTTGAGAAATAGAAGTTTTCAGACATACTTGCTCAGTGTGTACAAACAGTTGTAGCAGCCTTGCACAAGTTAAACAGGCAGAAATGCACAGCTGAGATTAAACTTTTCCAAGGTCAAGCCCTATGAATACACTGTGTATCAGCTGTGCTAAGAGTTGGCAATGGGACTTGAACTAAACATATGACAAACATATGGAAAATATATTCCTTTGCTTTGTATGTTTAAAAAATGCATCTTACTCAACGTGCTACTGCCTTTGAGGGCTATAAGATAAAATGTTGCAAGGTTCAATGACTTTGAGATGGGAATCCTGGGTACAGCCCAGATGGAGTCCTGATACCAAAAACTGCTCGTCTTTGAACATTATTGGCCACAAAGAATTGAAATTCCTTTTAGGTTTCCCCCCATCCCTTTAAAACAATAAGAGTTTCCACTTGTTTTTGTCCCTGTGCCAACCTGCAGTTTAAGTACTGAGGAAAATGTGTTTTAGGAGAGGGTTGGCTCACGAGTCCTCTTACAGTCAGTGGCACGGATTCTGAAGTTTTTAGGAACTGTAAAAAGCCCATCTTAAATGCTTCACAATTCCTCCAGTGTAGCTATTATGGTGCTGGCAGAAAAAATGGCTTAATAAGGTTGTAGCACCCGAGCTGCATTCTCAGTGCCATGCTGATGTGTCTCCTTCCTCACGCTGGTTGGGCTGACATAGTCATTTGTGGGGCTGATCCTTGAGTTAGATCTTTGAGGTGAACAGGACTAATATCTGCACTTTGCTTTCCTCTTTTTATTTTATGAAGTTTGTTTGTACTTGGCATCATTTCTCCCCCTGATGCCTTAGGAACACTTGCATTAGCAACTTTGGGTGGAAGGACAGCGATGATGCTGGTACCAGAGTCAACCCTCACACGATACCTCCAGTATTTTGTGACACTTGTGCTCTTTATGCTGCTTTGGAGACACAAGTCAGCTGTTAACCTTGTGAACTGGGCTGGTGTTTGAACACTGTGTGATGAATGTCTCCAGGGATAAGGTGTGAGGGAGGGAGGATATGGGAGGCATACACTGACCTCTGGCATCCAAGGGAAGTGTCATCGTCACTGAGAACGGGGACTGCTGACATTGCAGCCCAGGTGACCTAAAGGCTTGTTGGCACCAAATGGAGCAGCGCTCCTTCATTCCCGCTCCTCCTTTGTGCATTCCCACTTCCTTCATTGTAATCCTGAGCTGAGCTAATCCAGGCAGGAAAATACGTATTTAAGTCTTATTTTTGTATTGCTTTTGCTTTCAGACTGCTCATTGAAGGGGTTCTGCAGTTCATTACAGAGCACCACGCAATCTGGGGGGAAATGGAACCTCCCTTTTCAGTGTCAAGGTTAAACCAGATGCTGGTAGGAATAGCTGGAGCCTCTGGTCTGGTCCTAACTGATCTGGTGGTTAGAGCACAGAAGGTGAAAAGATACCTACAACTTCGCTTTTTCCTTCCTTCTTGCAGTCTTGCGCCAATTAGGGAATGGAGAAATTGGCTCAAAAGCTTCTATTTTTTCCTGCTCATTTTCTGTTATTTTGTTGTTTTTCTTTTAAAGTAGACTTCCAGGATGAACACAATTTTCCCGTGGGAGTAGATGCTGAGTTCTGTCTGTGTTTTTATCTCCACAGTTGACAATAATAAAAATTCCAAACAACTTCCCCCGCATACCCTGCGTGGCTGTTGTCATGTTTTCTGCTGGTTGACAAAGTCACCTCTGTGGCCTTAATATTTGGGTACATTTATTTTGCAAAGTGCTGGGAGCTGCACGGCTTGATGTTTTCAAAAGCTTTCACAAAAGCTGTTGAAACATTGCATGTTGCACAGTTAAGAATTTAGGAATTTTCCACTCCCACTCCCCAACTGTTTTTCGGATTAGTGTTTGTGTTTCTTTAAAGCACCCTGCAAACACCTCCTGTCACTAGGGGATGGGAGTGAGCCTGAGGAAATCAGTCATACAGTCTTTCTTTCCATGAAATCTTGCTTGTCCACTGGGATCCTGTAAGAATGTCCTGGGAATATTAGGTACACCTTTTCTCCTTCATGTACACAGCCCTTTCAATGGGAGTGAAATCACAGAGCACTGCAATGGTTTATTTTGTGGAGTTGAATCCTTCTCATCTTCCATTCTTCCCTTGCTTATTTCCTCCACCCACTCCCAGGTATTCCAAAATATTAGTTGCCCAATCAGTCACTTTGTTTTACCTATTTGAAGATGGACATAAATACTCAACAACAAAGAAATAGTAGCTTGAGAAATACTGGTTTTGGGAACAACTGAGATGACAGATTAGGCTGAACTTCAGTCTGCAGTCCAGGTGTGGCTAGAAGAGAAGTGAATTCTCTTCTGGCCAGAGGAAGGAGTAAGAGATGATCCTTGTGCTCTTTTAAAGAGGCGTTGTTGATGTGATTAAATCTGTGGCTTAGGGTTTAAGTGACGTTTAGACAGTTTATTGAAAGGCAAGGACTTCCTAGGGCACGACCATCTCTGACAAATGGTGCAGTCTTTCCCTTCTGAAATGGTTTGTAACTGTTTAATGGTACAGCAATGCTACAGCATCTTTTCTACTCAGTTTTCAGCTGACAAATCCACAATTTTAAATCTTAAGATAATGCAACTTATTTCTTGAAACAATGTGGTGTAAGATGGTTCTGATGCTGGAAGAGGGAAGAGAAGCCACTCTTTGCATCTTGAAGAGGAATCCCCAGGAGCCAAATAATGCAGCTCCCTTCAAGCATTAACAACTTCTGTTATCCAGAGTCCTGATTTTAAAAGATTGCATCTTGTCGAACTGCCAGACCATGAACCTTGGCAAGCATGAGCTTCTATACGTTTACAAAATGACATGAGAAATAAAATGGACTGAATTAACCACTGAACCTGCTTCCCCACTCCTACATCTTCAGTAATAGCAGTAAACATCATTAAGACTGTTTGCTTTTTAGTCATATATTAAAGCATGACTAAAAGATATGTTACACCAAAAAAAAATATTTCTGATAAATTAAATTCCAGGCTTGATGTGTATAATTTAGTAGTTCAGAAATTCATTGCCCTTCATTTCAACTCCGTGTTGTACAAATCAAATTGCAAATGAAGCCTGCTTCTGTTGGATGGTGCCAACCATCTGATGAGGAGATCTTGGCTGGCTACTCCTCATGTGTCTTAAGGGGATAGAAGACATGAATATTTGTAATTTTTATTACTTTTTGAAAATACCATTTTTTATTGCCTTACAAAAACTACTTGATCAATTTTCATCTTAAATCAATTATCACAGGGCAGTTTTTCTTTCCGCAGGCTGTTAAGTTTTGTGTCTCTATCTTAATAATCACAAAAACAAAGAACTCAATGACCCATATCAGGATTCACTTTATTCCTTTTTATGTTTTACTCTGTGTACCATTTGGAAATGTCTGATTCCAAATGGAGCTGTGATTGAAAGTCTTTTGGGATGGTCAGGGACACACAGAGTAGGAGCAGGAAGCCGAGGGTATCTCTTCATTCTCAAGGAGGCTGGCATTTTTCCTTGCATCTGGACCTTAGCCTTTGATGGCTGTACTGCTTGGACTTTTCTACTTATTGATTTGCTTCTACAACAACTGTGTTATTTTAAGCTGGGACTGGGCCCTTACCTGTTTGATAGTGCACCACTGCAGGCTGTTTATACTAGGGAGAGGAGAGCGATGGGCAGGGGCAGCTGGGTGCTGTGCCCCTAAGGAACAGAGGGTGAAATGGGGGCTTTCGTGTCTCCAAATATTATTGCTCTTGATACTTTCAGGCTCAAAATAATTGTCTGAGTTGGAAGTCTACACAATTCACACCGCATTGATTTCTGTGCAGTGTTGACAAATGTGAATCAGCACAATGATGAAAAAATATTTAGTTTTTAACATATGTTTGTTGAATTGTTACTCAGCTTGTATCAGGAAGAGAGGTTGTTTGGTAAATTTTTAATTTTTAAAATGTTATCATTTTAGAACCAAATATATCACTTCTATAAATTGATTGTAACACTAATTATTAAATGGTTGCTTAATGTTAAAAGTTTTCCTAAAGTGTGTCCCTGCCATATGCTAATGGCAAAGTGGTTAATATTATTTATTCCAGCCTATATGTCTTCTAACAATAGGAATTTTAGAAAGAATTTTGTGTATGTGAATAGTGATGTGTATTCATAGCAAGTAATTTTTCAGTTTCCTGTCATCTGTTGAAACCTGGTTCAAAGAGCTGTGTTTGCTTATTGTGCCTGTAATCCCTATTTACTGAGTTTATTACCTGAATTCCAGAAGGCTGGGTGATATATACAGGCTTATGGATGAAACCTTCAGTCAAGAAGAGCTTGGTCCTTTAGGTGTTTTACACCACACTTTCTAGCATGAGGAGTGAAGTGAGAAGGATAAGCAGCAAGTGAGAGTCCTGAACAGCAGCACTACAGGACAGGATGACTCCACAATATCATTATCATCAAAGTGTAATTTACCCAATTAGCTGATTCCATTAAACAGGTTCCATAGACTCTTTTTTTCCTGCCACATTTTAAAGTGTTTATATCTCGAACAAGTGAAGGATGTATTGTTTGACAGGACAGCTTTCTTTGTGTGTCGCTATCTCTTTATTTCAATCCAGTGACTGACAAAAGATAGGAGTGGGTCTTTTTGATGTAGCGTAGGGAATTATTTCCTGATTTGACATCCTAATTGATTGGGGATTTCTTATTATATTAAGGATTTTTTATCCTGAATTGCTCAGCAAAACAACATTGGTGCATTACAACATGAGGGTAAAAATGAAGATGTCAGGATGAATCAAAAAAGGAGAACTATCAAGCACACTCTTCTGTGCTGGGATTATTACACATCGTTAATAATCTTTTTCCCTCTCCTCTTATTACCTTCAACCTCATGCTTTTGTTCTCCGGAGTGGCTTCAGAGCTTCTTTTTAAATATAATGGCTCTTTTTAAAAGAATTTTCGAATAGTGCTGGTTGAAAAATATGATGTATGTTCATGTAAAAAGTTGACAATCTGCATATTTTTACTATAAACTAAAATAATATTTTGATTTTGAGATATTCACTTCTTTTCAATGGCAAAGGGATAACAAAAGAATTGGGATGGTAGAGGAGGCAGAAGGAAGAGAGAGGAGGCACACTGGAGAAGGTATCCTCCAATCAGACCAGAAAGCATTTGGTTGGTGGAATGCCATGCGCTGCAATGGTGGGCTTCCACATGCCTGTTTTTGGCACCAGTGCCCACCCTGGTGCCCCCCCTTCTGCTCTGCCAGGCTTGCTGGGTGAAAGCCAGCTTGGCTAAAGCAATTTGTACAAATACTCCCTTCTTTCCCAGCCATTCAAACTTCGGTGGTGTTTGAGCTGGCATTGCCATCAGAATAAATATTTGGGAAATGATGTCCTTAACCTTGAAGTGAAGATGCAGCCAATGTGTTTTACTGTTGGGCAGAAGGAGTAATATCAATGAGCGCTGGGGCTGGTGAGATGCAGGCAGAGGGGAAGCCCAAGCTCAACACAATGACAACTTTTTAGAGTTTGAACCAATGAAGTAAATTGGTTCTTTTTGCAGGGGTTTTTCTTTAGGGAGAAGGTTGCTCTGACTTCTGAAAGGGCTGGATGTTTCATCACGTTCCTGGCGTTTTGAGAAATGGAAAATACAGTGCTGATGACGCTGGTTGTTTTTGAAATGAAACTGTCTGTAGTTATCACTAGAGATAATAATCCCCTGCTGCTTTAGTGTTTCCTTGATTTTGTTCATATGAATCTGGAGAATGAGGCATTGCAAGGCTGCGTCAGCTCCCCCACGCCACCTCCAAGTAACAATGTCTCATCTCAACCACGTTTCAAAATGTATTTTCTAGATTGATTCTATAAGGTTTTGCTGGGATGCTTTTGCTCTCCAGTTTTTTGAATACTGGACCAAAAGCTTGAAATAGCAATTTTTTCTTACTGATTTTACCTATTAGAAGCTAATTAATTTTAATCCTCTGATTTGCAGCATCTTTGTTGTCTGTGTGTTGGGGTGTTTTAGAGCTCGGAGAAGAGAATGGATGCTACCTGGCACCTGGGTATTCAATTACTTCTGTGCAAAGTGGGTGTGAGTGGATGGATAGTGCTGATTTCATAGCTTTTTTTTCATTCACCTGAGTGCAAATGGCCACATGTAAAGGGTAAAATTCAGGATCTGTAGGCTTATGTTGTTTTGCATATAGGAACCTGGGTGAAGCAGCTTTTGATGATGGATTTGACAATTACTCCTTCTTAGGGGCAGTTTGGGCTTGTATCTACCTTTTAATATTTTTTATCTAAAGATTGAAAGTACATTTCAATTGTTTAGATGCATTATTTACATCTTAATAATACAGAAAATGGAAAAGAAAGTAGAGAGAGGCTGAACATGCAAGTCTCTGTTAATTATAATGACACCAGGATCTAACCCAAGTTTGCCAAGTTCCCACTCTTGCATAGTTACTTTGAGACAATTTTTTTACGTGAAATTTTTGTGTATTTATTTTGGGCATGCCTAGTGGTTGTCCCAGTTTTGGTTTTTTTTGAAATCAGTATCAGCTGAATGTGCTGTTAAGAAATACTGTATAGAGCTGCTTTTCAAAAGATAGAATTTGCTTTGATCCCCACAATTACGTTTAAAAAGAAAAAAATCTCTGTGTTTGTTCACAGATGGGACGTACATTTCTAATGTTTGCGGTAGAAGACATAATGTGATGGGCATTACATTAGCAAAATGTATTGTTACCCCTGTTTAGGGGCTGGGCCACCAGAGGATAACAATTTGCTGCTGCCACCAGCTGATGGAGTTGGTCCTTCAGCTGCAGCGATGGATGTCAGCAAAGCTGAGCTCACACTCTGTGCACTCCCAGATTTCCACTGAGGCAATGTGTATGTAGAAATGGACACTTTTATACATAGTGCAGCCATGTATAGGATGGGTTAGATACTCTCTAGAATTGTAGAGTTCAGTAGGTTTCTTTTCTCTAAATTATGTCAGTATAACACTGTTGATTTTGAAGCCTGAATATGACGGTGCTTCATTGGAAAAAGCATTTTCTCCAAATATCAAGTTAAAAAGAGTTTAAAGTGTAATAGAGAAGACAGTCATGAGGAGGAAACCCCTGGGGAACCTGACGTGTGATCTCCCCAGGGTATGAAAAGCCACCGAGGGGTTAATCATCCCCCACTGCATATGAAATGACAACAAGCTCTTGGCAGCTTTCCCCATTCTTTATATAACACTTCCAAGCGCTGAAGCTTGTATCCTCCTAGTAATGCTTTTAATTTGTGCTCTGTTGGGGAGAGGCCAAGATTTAATAGAAATCATTAGAATGTCTTTGCTTGAAGTAGCTGAGGGCTTGTAGTGAGCTGGAGGAGGTTACTTCAGAATAATTAAAAGAAATACATAAGGTCGTCATTGGTGTCTGAGCTATTCCAGACACCAGGTTCAAGGGGGAAAGGTTGAGTTTAATGACAACTCCTCTTAACTTAAGTAGGATGCTTGCACGGCCGCATAGTTTTAATAATTAAACTTTGCCTCTTTCTCTTCCCACACACCTACCCAAGTGGACTTTGTTCCTAGCTTTATCCCAGTGCAGTAAAGATGAGCTTGAACCAAAGCCCAGGAGCCAGATTTCTCAGGGCTTTGGGGGCTCTACCACCCATATCCAAATCTAAATTTTGTGGTTTATCTTTTATGTCTAAAATGGAATGAATTTTGATGTGCTTCTAAATGTGCATGTGCGTGTGTGAGAGAGAACGTGGTGGTACGTGTGTGAGCACATGTGAGTGTTTGTTTACAGTCTCAGCTGGGGTCTGGTCTTGAGTTTTGACTTGATTTAAATGAGACTATCAGAATGCTGGGCTGTGGCTTCCAGTGTGATATTGATGTCTATGTATGGATTTTAGTCCTATATGTGCCTGAAAAACAATGCTATGCTCTGGGTGTGTGAACAGGAAAATAAACTGTTGAGGTAATTTTGAGGCACGATACACATGTTAATTGCTTATTTTAAATTAGAACATGATTTTTCTTTCTTTGTTGTTCGTATATTAAACAAAAAGTGCTAAAAGGAAAGTTTAAAAAAATTAATTTTATATCTCATGTGCTGTACAGTCCCAATGTTTTATAGACAGTGATGGAGCAGACTGGCAAGAGATGAATTTGTGTGAGAAACTGTCTTTCTTGAATGACTTCTTACGCCTACATTTGAATACAGCCTCTTACAGCAGAGTAGGTTCAAATAATGAAATAATAGCGAATGATAAAGATTTAGGGAATTGGCTGTGAACTTTTGACCCTGGGAATATAAGGAGGCTTGCTTTTCAGGAGAATTAGTCTAGCTGGGCTAATGGGTGCCAATAAGGGCTGTAAGCAGTGTGTCAGGGACCAAATCTTTTAATTAACCGCTGAGAGAAAAGTAGTTTGGGAAATGCAATAAGTCAGATTCAGGTCAGATCAAGCAGAATAATATGTGGGCAAAGATGAAATTAACATACAAGGAAATGCAAGCTGAAAATCTCCAAACTTGCCTTATTAAACTGATAGAAAATAGGATTTACTTTGATTGCTTCAAGAAAACATTGCACCTACTTCTACTGACTCATTCTAGCAAGGCTTGGACCATCCTGGCCATCATCATCTGCAGATGAAAAAGATTAAACTGGAAACATACTATGGTCCAGCTTTGAAAAACACTGTGACTTGTAGTAAGGGCTTGCTCAGAAGCACTTGTTGTGTTCCAGTGGTTTTGTTCAAGGCTATGATGCCCACATCAAGGATTAAATTGGTGGTATGCTACTATCTCTTGTCATCCTTGACAAATATTATTGTCACTGAGTTTCTTTGCAGTCTAAATTTTTCTGAGTCTGCTTTTGTCTGTTGCTCTGATAGTGGCAATGTAACTTTTCAGGGAACATAGTTTGTCTTTCTTTCCTGTGTTTGTATCATACCTGTAACAGTCGTGTCCTGATCCAAGAGGTGAATACCACTAAACACATTAACACAACACAAATGATTATGTTCAGTATTGTCCTTGTAGATGTAAGGATCTTGATTTTAATTATACCTTATTAACAAAATGAGTAGGATCAGAACTACATTTAGAGTTCAGAAGGTACACCAGTGCCTGTCAAGGTATCATTATAGACTAAGGTTTAAATTGTTAGTTAAGTTCATATCTAATAGGATTTTAATCCTATTCTGATTGTTCTCTGTGCACATTGAATAGTATGATTTTAAAGGCTGCCCATGCCCTGAACTTTGGTCTGGAAGGCTTTGAAATTAATGGAAAAACTCCGACTAAGCTTAGTGGGCTCTGAATCAATCAGTATTGAGAGTCTTCCATCAACACTAAAATTTAAATATGCTTGGAAAACTTTGATTGTGGGTCCCTAATTTGCTGAGAATCATCCACAATGACAGTGTTGTATCTGATCTGCCAAATAACTTATTCAAACCTCTACTAATGTCTCAGCTGTTACTAACTACTTAGTGCATTTTCCAATTAAGTAAATGACTCCAGTTTTACATGCAATGCAGAGTAGTAAGGGATTCCATAAGATCAGAAACAACTTTCCAATACCTCATTGCATTTCCTCCTTGCTTTCTGACTGGCTTGATAGTTGCAATGTTTAGCTAGAATAATATATTTTTTCCTTCATAATTGTTGCAAAGTGCACTTCTTGCCAAAAATCAAAGGGCTAAATTGCATTCACTGACTTAAAATCAGTCCTGCTGTCAAATACGATGCATGTTTAATTGTTCTGCCTGTATATTCTTGGGCTGGAACAGTTTCAAACAATCTACCAATCATGAGCTGAAAAAAAATCATTAGAAAATCAATTCTTGCTTAATTGAAGATCCTTCTTCCAAATGGGAATGAAGCGAGATTTATAACCTCAGATTCACTGACTGTAAATGATGGCACTTGGGCTTGTCAAGGTACTCATTTGGTAGCCGTGGCATGGGCAGCATTTGCTTTTTCCATGTGTGGTGGCTCAGCACAGCGTGGGCCCTGTGGAGCAAAGGACCTCGGTATGTGCTGGGTAGAGCACAAGAAACCATGTTTACAAATCAAGGGTATTAGAAAAAGGCCTTATGTAGGAGGGAGTAAAGTAGTAAGAGAGAATTTCAAATGCATTGCTTATTTATACATTTCTTCTGAATGCTGTGAGTGGAAATGCCAGTGACTGACTCATGAAGACATCAATGTTGGCATCAGTAGTCAGGTGCCAGAGGGACTCCTCTGCTCCCAGAACAAGGGACCTTGTTCCCAAAGGTAAAATCCTTTCTCTACTCAAGACAATGAAAGCCTTGCCCTTGATTTCAATAGTGTCACAATTTCACTTGAGCTCTCTTCAGAACTTGTAGCCTAATTTTCTTCTATTGAAAACTGAGCAAATTTGCTGAATCATGATGTGGTTAAATGGTAGCAGGCAAGGAAAGCATAGGAAATTGGAAAACTGATAGGAAAATCAGACTTGTTATGATTCTAGTCTCTCTCCCCTCCCTCCTGGTTTCTCCTGCTGTGCTGAGAAAATGCAGCACCATTCTCCTTTAAGTTCGAAATGGGTAGAGGAGAGAGTCATGGTGTAAATATCAAGCAATAGCTAAAAGTGAATTTACCAAAGTTCAATAAACATAAAAATGATGAATTTAGATGTCACATAATTAACTCAGAATTACATGAGCAATAACCAAGTAATTACACCTTTAATAATGCATTAAACTTGTCAGGAATACTTAGTCATTCAACTAGAATTTAACAAGATAGCCTATAGCAAGTTACAGTAATTAGATATCACTACTGAAAACATTGACAGTTCCTAATTGATACCTTTTATTATAAAGTTAAATGCCAAACATTTCTTTTGAGTGGATTAAGGAATAATATTAGCTGTGTTTAAGACCATACTGCCTAGTCTTATAAATTGCATGCAGGTATAAAAAAGCAGCAACAAGCAAACCCTAAGAAAAAAAATGTATACATGCTAACCCATCAATCACTTGTACCAATGTGGCTCGAGTTCTCACTCCTGTGATTTAAATTACAACCTAAGAGATTGTGCTCTCTGCCAGGTCTGTCAGCAGCAAAGGAGAAAGGGAGGTGGAAGAGATAACTTTGTGAAACAGGTAAAGGGAATAACAATTGTATCACCTGGAGGATGGGGTCTTCATTGTGAATAAGGCACACTGCAGCCTTTGCCAGAGTACAGCAGGAAAAATAAACAAGCTCAGGAGTTTGTAAATTAGATATTAAGGCAGGACTTGGGTTTGCTAACAACTAAATCAGATTGTTTAGACTACAGGAGAAAGAGTTTTTTGAGAAGGAGATGGAATAGAATTGAAACTATGTGTTTACTTGCTGTTTCTAAATGTGGGAGATATTTCTGCTGGTTTTATGTTGTTCAGTCTATGTGCTTGGCAAATAATATTTTTTCTTTT